>JACGWL010000001.1:5459905-5938831 GCA_034509725.1 Sesamum angolense | reverse complement strand
TTACAGATATGTAAATTTCATTGTATAATATGTCAATCATCCATCATAGATCATCTTAACCAGTTTCTGCTGGCCCTTTCTTTTAGTCTTTAAGTTTCTTTTACCGACTGCTGTGCCTAGGAGTCAAGTTTCAACTCAGCTAATTTGCAGAAGTCCGTGTTCGTAATAGCTATTAGTCTTCTTAAACTGCTGACTACTCCTTTGTTAGTAGAGCACCCTAGTGTGTCGAGTGTAATTTTTCACAAATTTCTTGATTGCTAATTCACCTGTAGTTTGACCAGCTACTGTTAATTGCTCATATAATATGCACCTCATCTTCCATGAAGAAACATAGATAGTCCACATGGTTATGTTTGACTGTATATTGCAGTGCGTTGCAATTCAATGCTTTCTCCAGTTACACTTGAAAAGAGTTGTGCTTTGACTCCATTGTTGTTTCTTGTCCAGGTAGCTAACTCTAGTTTTCCTTCTAATGATAATACTATGTTAAGTAGGTTAGTGGTTCTCTGAAGACCCTTCTTAATCTCTAAGTTGTTGTTCTTGGTTTTTTCGCCCCTCTACATTTTCTGTTTACTGTGAGTACTTGTGGATCATATGAATTTGTACAATCCTATGTTGTCTCTCAACTGTCCATATACTTATCAAATATCAACTATTTTTGTTTCTTTGTTGTTCTTTTCTCATGGTAAATCTGGATGCTGTTGAAAGTGCTTGCAAGGGAACTAACTGTCCCCATTTGTGGGGTCAGGGAAGTGAATCAGATAAATTTTGATTTAAACGACCTTGAACAGTGGAATATTGAGATCATTGAAAACCTCCAGTTTATGTTTCACGGAACATACTAGGTATACCTGCATATTTTGGATCTTGGATCATATCAGGTTCAGGGAAACTCAAGCGTTTATTTGTTCCTGCCACTGACTTTTGAGCCAGTTTTCATTGGTAAAATTATTCCTTGTATGGTTGAAAAAAGGTGCTAACCATTGAAATTTTACATGAGACAATGTGTGGATTAGAGTGGTGCCCTATTTAGTCGCTTCATTCCAAGTTTTGTATGCTACTTCTGGAATAGTGCATAAGATATTAGTGGAAAAGGAGGAAGTGCTTACTCAGGAGACTGTAGTCTGCAGTACGGTAGTTGCTCTATAGAGATACTTCACAGATAAATTCACAACTGCACAGCACTTTGTGTTCTATTGCTTTAAAAATGGTCTTAGGTTGCTGTTTTGATGCTAGCCTTCTTGTTATGAAAATGGAAATCATAAATGTTTTGAAACAAAATTAATTTGCTCACTGGAATTATGCCTGCAACAATCATGTGTACTGTTATTCGGCTCTGTTGTACTTGCTCTCGTTTCTTGTAGTCTTATTCTAGCAATCACAGATATTCAATCTCTCTCACGTCTCTGGGACATACGGTTGACTTTTTTATTGGTTATGTTTCTTGTTAATTCTTGTTTGAAACTGATATTTGCTTGGGCCCTTGGGTGGGCATATAATCTAGTGAGCACGCATGAAATGGGGTATCTTTTAGTCCCTTTCCACTTCTTTAGCCACATAAGGCACTAGGTATTTTGTTTTCCACTAAGATCAAAGTTAAAGCTGCACCTACATCGTCTGAGATTTCTCTAATTAAGTTCAGTGGCACATACATTTAGCTGTTTAACTCCAACATCGGTGTACTTCACAATCTTAAATATCGCGCTCATGATAGATGCTATGACATACTTTGATAGTACATGGTACAATCTTTGTGCAGTTTGGTTGGCATCTACTGATTATTCAATATCTGTACATAGAATGTAAACTACAGTACCCTGAATTCCCCTCTCCTTGAATTACAGTCCTGAGTTAATATTACAGCTCCACAAAAACATAATGGTCGTGCAGGCTGCAAGCTATTGTGCAATACTACCAAATTTTACTGATAAATAAGGCAATAATGAAGGAGGACCAACTTCAAAGTCTTACATTTGCATATGCTCCACTTTTCAGCCCTGCAACTATGCCCCAATCTCCTCCATTGTGTAATAAGTATGGCATAAATGTTGGACCAAGCAATAGATTGGGAAACAGAATTATGTTAGATTGAAATGAAATTTGTGCTCTCAATTCTAAAGTTATATAGCTCTACATATGATACATCTATGGTGCATTTTAGAGAAAATATACATAAGGAGAAAGATGCTGGTGGAAACTACTTGGTAAACAGTTGCCTGCAATGCCTCTTTGACCATTCGTGAAGACCCATGACTTCACCTGTGACTACCTCATTTATCAGGTCTTTGAAGATTAGGCGTTCAATGTCCAACACCAAGGCTGGAAGCTCTCCACTATAATTTGTCCAATCCTCTGATTGATTCTTCATATCTGCAGCTAAGAGTTTGACCAATCCATCATCCTCATCGTCAAGATTGCTATATGATATGTTGCACAGCTGATCCATCTCCAAATATACTTTCATGAACCCCTGCGAGCTCATGCTTTTCCATCCCAATGTAAATAATCCACCTGAAGTGAATTTGCGGACCAGTATTTCATTTAGCGTATCAAAAATAATCTTTTTTTGGATTTTCTGATTTAACTTCATCTGATCATTCTTTTCATTCAATGCTCCAGTTGGTCCCGCTATCCTGTCCTCCTTTTCTTCAAGGGCATGGAATATGTCGGGATCAATCAGATGACACGAAAGGAGTTGATCCACTGTTGGGATGGTGCCTGTGTCTTTAAGGATTCCTGATGCCAGTAGTATCTTGTTAATGTATCTCTTCCCTGGATTAAGGCTCTGATCTACTGATTCATTGTGATTTGCAGCAGCTTCACTAGGTTTGGTTTTCGACAGTCTAGGCTCATGAACTAAGTGCAACATATTTTCTGACTTCTGACTGTAATTATAACCAGGACCAGATCTTGTGCTGTCTGGTAATTGGTTTAAATTCCCAAGATGCCATTCTGCTTCATCAGGAATTGGACTCTCATCTTCTATATAATGCACCACATAACAAAGAATTTCATCAGTCAGACGACTTATGCACAATGTTGGTATATGCAAGTAGCATTGTAATTTAATAGCACACAGCTTGCTTGCCATTAATTTGTTAGAGCTGTCAATTAAATAACAGTGGACATCAGAAGTGCATTTGTCATGACTTCATTTGGTGGTAATGTGTATTGTTAGATTGACTCTTCTTTCTGTTTTAATGCAAGTTTTGCATATTGTGAATAATAGATCTGATAAAGGGAATGTAAGAATCAATTTTCAAGTTTGAAATCTAATGTGCAAGAATACTGTATTCAGGGTAACAGACCACTACCTTGAAAAGCTGTTGTTCGCTTCTTTACTGGAGATGGTGAATCTTCACTGTAAAATGTTGCATCAAGAACTGAAACTGGACTTGGTTGTTCCATCATGGTTGCTGCAAGTTCAAATGCTGGTATCTGATCTTTTAACATTGACACTGAATTCTGGGTCCGAAAGAAAAAGAAACTTGTCAATTTGGCGTAAAACATTTAAGTACTGCAACAGTACCAGTTACTTTGTTTTCACTTGCCTGTTGTTCTCTGTAATTTGTGTTGATGGAACCAGTCGAGCTTTTGACCTCTGTTTCCATCTGTGAGGCTATGCTGTTGTTACTTTCTGATTTTACTGAAGCTGTGTCTCCTTGGTAACTTGAGTATCTCGTCTCGCTACTGAGATCGCTCAATTGGTCATCACATAACTGCGAATCCATTGATTTCACCTTGTGTTTTCTGTACTGGGAACTCTTTTCTCTTACTTTCTTGCTGGAATGCTTTTTGAGCCTTCCTGAGTCTGATAATGGCATGGTGGGATGAGATTCTCCTTCAAACCTGAGTGCATTTTGTTGTAATCTTGGAGATACAGTATGGGAACCCCTTCCAGAGGTACTGCAATTTTCTGCCCTGATGCGTTGAGGCACTTTCGACGTTCGCTCTGGTTCTAAATTTCTCCATTTAGTCTTGTCAATTGAAGGAAGAAACAGACTGGAGTCTTTCGTGCTATGGTTCCCTGGTGTAAGATCTTTTGCTTTTTCTCTGTGTGCTGTATTCTCCTTGTGGTATTTAGGCTCCTGAATTCGCAGTCGTCGGAGATGTGAGGTTTCCGTTGTGGGGACCTGATTGGAGCTTGAAATTTTGAATTTCACCATCACTGTGGCTGACTTTGTTGTCCCAAAGGAAGAACCTGATTGCTTAGGAGGGTAAGTCCCAATGATCGTGTGAGCCTGCTGGTAAGCGTTTCTGTTCTGCCACATCGACAGCTTAGAATTCTGATTGGAGCAGCTATCATCAGAAGTGCATATCCGTTGCATTGTGAGTTCCGCCGACTCTCCTCTCAGGTTTTCCAATTTCGCTCTTGTTTTTTGCATTGCTTCAAGTATCTGTTTGAGAGCTCTGAGATCTTTCCCAGAACTTTTGAATTCAAGCTCTGTTATCCTCTTCTCGATTTCACCATAAACTGAAGAAGATGGATGTTGCGTATTTGTTGGAGTTTTCCTACTCTGTGCAGCCACTTTTGGAGAAACTTGGCTAGAGTCTCGTTGTTTCCATGGAGCTGGTTCCATTGGGAGTCTTGAACATGTGGTTGGTTTCCTTATCGAACTGGCATTACAAGAGCGTGGTGATGATGAGGCAGGATTCTTTTGTAAAAAGGTTGAGAAAAAGGAACCTGATTTTGCTTGCTTTCCTCCGTTTTTGTAGATAATTTCGAAGAAGCTGCTCTGGGGCTTGGGCTTGATTTTATGTTTGTAATTGGATTCTCATCTGTGGAAATGGTATCTGGGAAAGCATCCAAACCCATGAGCTTTGCTATAATGCTAGAGGTTCGGGTGTGACTTCCAGGTTCTTGGTGGCTGGATTTCTTATTCCCCATATGCAGATCAGGGCCAAG
This sequence comes from Sesamum angolense, assembly GCA_034509725.1. NCBI lineage: Eukaryota > Viridiplantae > Streptophyta > Magnoliopsida > Lamiales > Pedaliaceae > Sesamum > Sesamum angolense. The sequence continues at coordinate 5,933,925 of JACGWL010000001.1, read as the reverse complement.
AAAATTCAATCTCGACTCAATGGCTGAAGACTTCAAGGAACTTGCTTTACTGTCTAATGATAATCTTGGCGTTCTTTAAGCTTCATGGCCGTCTTAAATGAATCTCGTGATTCCCTTCCATCAAATGAAAAACGAGGAAGTGTCAGCAGCTCATCCTTGGAGTTCTTTGTACCTTCCAGGACCTTAGCGAACACGCGAGTTGATCCTTCATTAACCGTTGCTTTTGGTTTTCCAAATTTGGACTGCTGCAAAGGCCTGGGAGAGTCAATGTGCTTCATTACAGTGACTTTTCTTTCATCATTAGCAACGGATTTGATAGTCAGGCTACGGGCTTCTCTGTACATCGAATCCTTCACTACATCTCGAATATCAGGGGATTGCAGGCCCCTAGTCGATGAAGGCTGTTGTTCTATCATGGCTGTGATCTGCAATGGGCTTTCAGAAATATTGATTTGCCTCAGTGAAAGTGTTTCTGGTTGAGCTGTTCTGTTGTAATCAAGCGACGAGGATGCAAATGAACAGGAAGAAGATGACGAAGATGATTGGGATGTTTCCATGGACACTCTTGGTTTCTCCTTCTGCACGTCCTGCAAATAAGTGATTCAAGTACCTCTCCGAAAACTAGTTATTGGTAGATGCAGCTATAGAACGGAACTCATTTCGTCTTTCTTTTTCCGAGAAAAGAGAACTGAACATGTTCAAAATCTTACCGCGACAGCTTTCGTTGCATTCTTGGGCTCCAATTGTTGTTGGGGACCTTGAAAAGCCAAAGAAATGAGCAGTAATCTTAGCCAAATGATAGTTGATGATACAAGCAAATATCTTATTACATTAAACTATAGAGTCAAAGCTCTAAATAGAATCTGCATGATGAAGTAAAACTCTGTTACTCTGCTAGCATGACTGGTCTAAAGTTGTTAAATTAGCACTAACAACTGTATTCTTCTGAAAATTGCTTTTTCTCTTTTGTAAGACTTCCTACATCACATTTGTCTTATGAAGGGAATGTCGATACAAGTGACACTTGTTTTCCACATTTATTTTGTCTATTTATTTCTTTGGCGATGGAAACATGTTTTTGATATTATGAAAACATAAAACTTCTGTATGAAGCATTCACTTCTTTTGTAGATTTCTGAACCATGCTGCTGGAGTTTAGTTACAAGCATTAGTTCTCTGACATTGAGAATGTGTGATTAAGAATTATGCAAGGAATAAGAATAATTTTCATGATTTCCTACAATGACATCTAACCATCAAATTGGCAGAGTTATGTCTATCTCATACTGTGGGTCACCATAAAAGATATTTATCAGCACTAAAGATATCAATAAGCTTATAAGAAGATGAACTGGAAATTAATAAAACTGGAAATGCAATTATGATCTCTTGCATCTTAAATTGAAGAATGAATCTTAAACATACCTGGAAGTAGCCTCTTGTTGTTGTGGCTGCTCAGTTTCCAGCCCGCAAGCAAATGATGACGATCAAAGAGGTGAAATATGCCATTCATGCACCGAATTTGCTTTCGCGGATCTCTGTTCTCATGTCTCGAAGAAGGCAGTATCTTTCCCGACATGTCTGTTTCTTCCGTCAATGCCCGGAGAAAGGAAGAATGAATTCTGTGCTTTACAACAGAGTTATATTGCCTTAAAGAATTCAAGAACAGGTGTTGGTTTAAAAAGACGGCCTTTTTCTTGGATTCCAGCGATCGAGGAAGACAGGTTTCACTGTAATTGCCACCAGGAATGAGAAGAATATGTAATGGACAACAGTGAGAAAGATGAAAAGGAGATGTTCTTGTTTCTTGGGTTTCTCACAGGACAAAAGAAATCAGTTGGTTCTCTCAAGAAAACAAAAGGGCAGATGGATAACAGAGGGCAGAGCTTTAAGAGGGAACGCTATATATGCAAATGCAACTAGTTTCTTTATTTGTTTTTAAGGAGGGAATGTGGGTCAGATCTAATGTGAATATGTGGGGCAGAGTTTCACTGGTTATTTTCTTTCATTTTCATGTGGACAATGTAATGTGAGTGGGTCTGGATTCTGGAGCCTGGTCCTCTTTACATGAGCATGTGGAGTCTGTCAGATAATGTAAGTGGATTATGTACTGGCAATCCCTCCTTTTTTTTCCCACTGTCTTTTTGCCCAATCATGCCGTCCTCCGATGCTTAAGTGGGTCGTGAACGCTGGATCATCGATAACGACTTCAGTGACGTCGTCAAATTAACATCTAACGGTTCACAACCCACTTAAACAACGCCCAAGCGAGTAGAACGAAGTTTCCTTTTGAGGTTTACGTTCATTTCTTGATACGCATGTACATGCTCTGAGCTTTACATTCATTTTGTTTCTCATTTCTTGACCCAGTCTTGTCTTCAATCTGTATCGTTCTTTGTTTTCCAGCTTCTGATGCGTATTCTGCATTACAGCTACTTGGAATCTACATAGAGCCTGCCTCCATGCAATAAGACAATCTACTCTCAGTAAGATCTCTTGTCGGTTTAACCCAATACAGTCAATAGATGTCTACCTTTCTTGACATCTGCTCAAAATGTGGTCCAGTATTCAGGTACAACATTGGAACTCAATGAAATAGGTAAAAACACATTACTTTCATAGGATTTGAGCAAGTTCTTTCTTGTCTGAAAGGAGCATATTTCTCAAGGAATTTCTTATTTCCTTCACTTACATAACTTGCCTTATATTAACAACTTTAAATTTGCACCATGTCTTGAGACAAGAAAGATAGAGACCTAGCAACCAGAATTTCAAGCCATAGATGATGATGATAAGGAGAATAGCTGTTTTTGGCCTGTATCTGTAGTGATCAAGGCATGTAATGTTTCCTCACCTTGCCAAGAACTGCTCCCCTCCTACCCTCACTAATTAATGCTTATGTGGCCTTGTCTCCATTTTCCTTCACTCAAAAATTGTACCAAATTGCAAATATATAACTCAATAGAATTTGTGGGGTACGACCGAATAACATAATTTTCATACGGGATCTTGTCGTCGTCTAACAATAAATTCGGGCTCAAGTACCTGCAAATATTCGTATTTGTACTTCCATGAACTGTTAATCGTTGTCTTCTTCCCTTAATGAAAAGGAATGTGTTCTTATTACCGTAGATTTGGTTCGTTTTCGCATTATTTGTACAGTTCTGGAGTTGGGATTTGGGAAGAATATTGCAAGTACTTATTTGTATCAAATTTAGTACTGTGTGAAGATTATTACAGCTACTATTCTATTCAGTACTTGTGAATTTGTCTTAACAAAAGCATCATGATGATTAAGTTGAATTAATTATGCATTATTAGTTGCAGTTTTTTGTCCTAATTGCCCATTTTACACCTTGATGTGTGTGACAGCCCAACTAAAAATGTAATAACATGGATGCATGTTCTTTGGTTTGCAAGAGTGATTATTAATCAGTGGCCAAAAAATGCATACTTTTTTCCATCTATTAATTTGTATTTATATGTGCAAATCCAGCAATAAATCCAATATTTCCATATCACACCTCCAAAAAGATGTAATTAATTGAGTTTTTCCAACAATAAATCAGACTTTAATGAAGAATGAGTGCAATTATCATCTCAATAAGGGATATTACTACAGGAAATTCTATACCAGGCAAGTAGTATGCTAATTTACTGTTTACGAAGAGTAATCAATCACATGAGAAAAGTAATTTGTGCTTGTTACTGGATTAGTTTAATCAAGCAAAATTTAATTTTGGCAAATTTTTTTGGATAAATTACGATTCCCTCTCATAAGGTTTAGTATAACTACAAATACCTTATCATTGTTTAAGAAATCACAAATATCTCGCTCAAATAGAATATAATTCTGTAGTCCATATCCGGTGAATTTGAAAATTATTAATTTACCCTTTTAAAAATATAATGTATTAGGGTGGGTAAATGAAGTTATTCGTAAAATATACATTTTAATTTTTTTTGAAAAATATATATTGAATCATATGTCATAATCGAAAAGAGTATTTTAGTCGGTTACTATGGAATTAGATGACGCCTAGTGAAGGTTAGGGGAATGGACACGTTAGACGGACTTTAAGATAAGAAATACTTATAATTTTTAAATAATGATATATTATTTATAATTATATTAAACTTTCAAAAAAAGTTGCTGTAATTTTGTTGAAATTTTGAATTTATTTCTAAGAGTTCGTATTGGCGCGTGCACAAATTCTTGCATGTTCATGTATTATTATTAATGTTATCGCTAATTGGAGTATTATTCAAATTATTATAATGGAGATAGATTGTCGGAGATTTTTAAATTTAAATTCCACAAAATATATATATATATAAGTATGTATACATTTTTATACTTCAATAATAGCTGATAATTATTTATTAATTACTTGTATTATTAATAAACTATTCTTTCTTTATTTATTGTGACGTAATTACGTATTTCATCATCTCCTTTTTAAATTAAAAAAAAAAAAAAAAAAAAGAATCTAAGAACATGCATGGGGTGTAGTTACCAAGAAAATCATATGCTAACACACGCGGAGTTGAACTACAATGTACGTATAGATTTAACTGTACATTTGTACGTTTTGAGTACATGTAATTGTTTCTGGTTTATTAAAATTTTAGCAAAATTATACTTTTAGTCCTCTATTTTACAAAAATTCTAAGATAATTCTAAAATTATAGAAATTTAACATATTTAGTCCTATGTTTTACGATTTTTTTTTAAAATAGTCCCATAATTAAAAAAACTGAACACATCATGTTTGTTGTGGTTTCATTTTTTTGTTATGTGTTTTCATCAATTTTGTATAGAGTTTCATATGTAAATGAGAATGCGTCCAGATTAGTTAATGATATCGTGATTTATATTGAATTATGGTATCAAATCAATATATTTTCAATGAAAATACGTAGCAACGAATATATTTTCACTTTAATTATTGTTTCAAAAACTGAAAATTAAAAATGAAATCACAAACAAATAGTGGATGATTTTTATGATAGAGGGCAAAAGACACGTGCAATATGCGTGTTTATTAGTTGTACGAGCGGATAAGTTTACGACCGCGAGCACTGCACGTGCCGTTGTCGTCTATTGTTTATGAAAACCGAACATAGTACTAAACATGTTGAATTTTCTCAATTTTAGGACAATTTTAAAAATGCAGTGAAGTAGAGATTACACGTACTATTTTTTTTTTTAAATTTAAAATTATTTTAAAATTTTCGTAAAATATAAGACTAAAAGAGTGGAATTCCTACATGAGACTAAAAGTGGAATCTTGCCAATTATTTGAGTTTTAGTATGTAACAAAAATGATGGTCCAGAGGGGGGTCTGAAAATGAATGGAGGGTTTGAGGTTTGAGGGCATGATCACGTGGACAAAGGATAAAGTGAAGAAACCTCCCATGAGGGCTGCCTGAATTTCATAACCCAACAACTCAATTAATCTATCTTAATCAACCCTATCAAAATCAATCCTATATATATATATATATATATATATATTCCAAGAAACTTAGAAGCCCTACCCCCATTAGTCCCACCATGATCGCTACATGATCCCTCCTAACCCCACCCCCACAACACACATTGAAACATGTGTATGGTTGCATAAATTATTAGGGTTTTGAGGCAATGGGATCATGTTTCGATTTTGAAATTAACAGATGTTGCATTTGAATTTGAATTGATGGATTTAGTGTTATTTTGAAATTTGCATAATAGATTATTTGGGTTTGTTGGATATGTCTTAATTTAAATAATTTTAAAAAAAAAATTGAATCGTTTTGAACCGTGCTTTCAAATTCTTTTAATATAAAGTTTTTTTTTTTAAAAATCCAGATTCTGCACTCACATTAAAATTCAAAAAACTAAATGTAGCTTGAAATAACATTCAGATTGATGAATTTGAAAGCCACCAGTATTTAACAAAACATAGTTTAAATTTAAAGTTGAATAATTTAAAATTCCTTAAATTCAAAATTAATCTAAATAAATTTGGAGAATTTATACCAAAAATTTGAAATTTATGAATTCAATTCATTAATTAAAATACCGCCTAAAGTTTTTGGTCTTGAGAAAAAAATATTTTTATTATAATAATCCATGAGAATTGGGCAATAAAGGGTTGAAGATTGAGTGGCGGCAATAAAGATGGGATAGTTTTGATTATGTGTTGGGGTTTTGAAATGGTAGATACATATATAGATTAATTAAATTTATCTCAATATTGAATCACATGGTGCAAGAAAAGATTCATGGATCTAACCTTGAGGTTTAAGTAATATTCTCACTTTTTAATTTCTTAATTTTGTGGGAAATAAAAAAAGTGCCTCGTTTGCTAATTAGGAACGTTTTTAAATACAAGATCAGCTAAAAAATAAAAACAATTATCCGACATTATATTTACAGAAGACATATTAGAATGGTACTTCGTTAGAATATCAAGTGAAGAATTTATCTTCATATAACAAAAGATTAAGAACGAATGTGTTCGAACTTGAAACCTGTCTAGGGAGAAAACCCCAAGACTCGCACATCATCCCACCCCAATTTTCTATAATTGCACCTACTCATTTTGAAATGTCAATTATTACACACAAATGCAAGAAAAATGGTAAAAGATGAGAGCAAAACAAGAAAGATAGAATAATAAAAGAAGGAGCTTCATCAGCAAGAAATGTCAAGATATATTATTAAGGTGGGGGAGAATTGAAAGAGAGAAGCAAATTGGGAGATGATGCATTGGAAATAATGAAAAATTCAAAGTCATCTGCGGGCACATGCCAAAATGAACAAGTACAGCCCCGCGTCGTTGCAATGATCAAATCCCTCGGGATCTGAGAAGTAAACCAGAAAAGTAAAAGATTCTGCTAAGAAATGAACAACACCTTGCAATGCAATGTGTCAGAAGGCTTAATGAGTAGTTATCCGTAGAAAAAACAGAGATGGGGAGTTGAATCAATGCCTATTGGCTTTTTGCAGATCCCCAAGATTGGTTTTATTATTCAAATATAAGCTGAAGGTGAAGGGATCTTACCCACCATCACCTGCTACAAATTGGGACTTGTGTATACTCTGGATCATAGGCAATTACGCATATGATATCTCGTATATATTATAAATAAGAAAAAAAGGAGATTTCATTTTGATGCGTAAATATACATTTATTTTTCATTAATTGTTAAACATCAAATTAATATATGATATATGGAGAAAAAACAAAACAAAACAAAACAAAACAACCCCATAATATGATAGGTAGCATCTTTCAAATATTCAAAGATTGAGTTTTCATTTTTCTTCAATTCAGGGAGGCTTTTTTTTTTATCTTTATTGGCATTTTTATTGATAGTAATTAAAAATTTTCTTTGGTAAAACCAGATCGAACCAAACCAAAATGGCTTACTACTCATGCTAAGCTTCTCAAAATTCTAAAATTGGCGTTGACGATTTTTTAATTTAGAAACATATTGTGTTTATTAGTATTTATAAAGGTAATTTTATACACTTGTTAATCCAATTTAATTTCATATGTTGCCTAAAGTTTTTTTAAATGAATCAAGTTTAAAAGTATTAGATGGTATAAGTTGGAGCACATCAACATATAATATATTCTGCTAGATATTTAAGATGACTTGCATAATATGATATTTCTACAAAATTCTTTTGTAAAATTAGTTATTAGTCAAAAATCAGTATTCCCAATTATAGAACTCAATGATTATTGATCTTGATTGTTTGAGGACCTAAGGGTTATAGGACCACCTATAATTAGCCCTAACTTAAGTGTGTGATCTCAACACCTACCTACTCCCTGTGCAAGGAGTGATGAGAACACAACCCCTGCAACTGCAACTGCAAGCCCAAAAAGTCATGATGACTTCTGATAGGAGACAGTTAATCTTGGTTACTGTGTGGTGCACAAAGTCCAATAAGGCTGCAGCATTGTAAATCATTGGATTATGACTATTAAAATCTGACTGTTTCAAGAATTACACAAAATGCCATCGTCCTAAGTTGAAATGAAGTCTTGTCCGGATGGGCTTCTTTCTGTGACATGTTTCCAACTTGCCACAGCCCAGTGTGATGATTGCTTTACTATCACAACCATAGCAAATTCAAACAAACAGAATAACTCCAATCACTTGTATTCCATGTCCAATTGATTTTTTGTGCTACATTGCAAGCAAACACTAGTGATAATTCAAAGACTGTTGAGGCAACTCTACCATGGTGCTTCTCATGATACCCCTGTTTTCTACATTGAATTCATCTTTATCCAGAAAAAGAGCCCATAATAACAATAGGGCCGTCTAAAGCATGCAAAGAAAGCCACAAAAAACTACAACCATGGCTTGCCCTATCAAAAGAGGAAAAAGGTAAGTGGCATAAGGAAATATTTGGCTAACCATATGTGTTGCTATGTCTATGCTTTCCAGTAATCACCCTTTCGGATCCAGATATTTAAGTGCAATCTGCAAAATGATGGATGATCTCTATTCTCCAGCCAAGTCTATAAAATCAGCTGGTAACAGGTCTTTATATTTGCCAACAACTTTACACTGCTTCCATCAAGCTCACCAGACCCTTGAGAAAGTAACCCGGATACAAATCAAAATAATCCAAATTGCACAAGATATCCTTGCCATTCCAGACCAGCATTCCAGAGTCTAATCTCAATAAGATGCTGTGGCAATCCACCTTTCAACGATAGAGAAAGTCCCCCAGATAATGAATTTAAGTTCGTTGCAACAATTAAACAAGGAATTCACCCTACAGAATGCTCAAAAAAATTCTAAAACCTTGCAGGTTTAAAGCCACCACAAGGCAAAAAATAATCAAATGGAATTTACTATTAGGCTCCACTGGTGTTGGTTGTTTGCTATTACTGGAGCTGCTTAGGTGTTACCATCATATTACCACTTTGTGTAGTGTACAGCACCATCCCCACATTCCCCCAAGAAAGATTTGAAAGCAAACCACGGAAAGAAAATATTATTTCCCAAGCAGGTAAACCCTTTGGCAAGTGGAGCTCTTAAGTTTTAACTGAAACTATGTCAGGAATGGGACGTTTATCTTTCAATTTGTCGGACATGGAGCTAAGTACTCCTGAGTAGAATTGCCAAGACAAATTGCTCTCATTTATAGGTGTTTGACCAAATGGATGCTGCTCAACGTATTTCTGCACACTGTCAGATTTTACCAACCCTTCCAAATAAACTCGAAGATCACCTCCAGGACCTGCAATAAAATTAATTGTCATTATGTGTCTAATCAGTCAGTCAGTCTCATCAGCAGCTAAGAAAAGATGAAGTTTGCCGTGGTCTTCTTAACCAATGAAAGGGACATCGACCAATTGGCAAAAATCTTCTTGTAAATGTGATGGAACTGGTGAATAACTGGATATATATGAATAGACACTGAAGAAGCAAACAATCTTGGTTGTCTTACACATCCTAAATTAGAGACAACTTGAGTGCACATGATGTTTCCAGTCACATTATTTTGAATAAATTATAATACAATAAAGAGAAGTATAGATGTCCAAGACAGAGATATATATAGAAGCTATATAAATAGGATGAATATTGAATACAAAAGAAAAAAAACAATGATAACTAAATGAACTTGGAAAAGAATCTCACCTAATGAATTGTCATTTTTATTCAGGTAGCAGTATGAATGGGGAAAGATTCCTGTGTGCGACTAAAACAAGACCAACAAAAACCTCGCAATTAATAGAATAAGGAGCTAAAGAAAATTGAAGAGAAAGAGACCTGATACTTTAGTAGGAACAAAAGCTTACTGGATTGAGCAAGGCCTTGTAAGGAGAATCATCCAACAATAACGTGTTTGATTCATTATAATCTCCCTTCTTCCATGGCAAATTAGGATTATCACTTTCCCAAATTTTTCTTAGCTCCTTGAAGACCATGGGCTTATGTCTGTTTTCAAGAGTTTTGAACCGTGTTCGAGTACAATGCGACATGTCCTGCATTGTAATGGAAATTATCTGAGTTTGAGAACTAAACCAAGAAAAACAACCAAGTCTCTCAAAAAACTTACCCAACAAAATAGCAACTTGTGTTTTAGGTCTCCCAGTAAAAAGTTGACAATTCTGCGAATAACTATCCTGTATATTAGATATATACGGCGAGATTAGCAAGACAAATCATGGAAGGGACACAAAAAATTGCAGAAGTTCGGTAATGCTCCATTCACAGAGTCTGATTTGTGAGGGGAAACAAAAGAGAATAATAGCAAGAGAGAAACAGAGAAGCTAATAGCCACATCAGATAGGAAAGAACCACAGTTTTTGAGGAGTACTTGTATCTTGATGACCATATGCCCACATCAAAGTTCTGAAAACAGAACCTCAGGAAATCGTCACAGAAGGGTCTCCTGAAAACTATCAGAGCAAAGTAATCAGCAGTCATATTCAATCCACTGATTTTCTCATACTAATAATTTTAATCTATAAAATAACAGGATTCTTTCAATATTGTAAAGCAACATTTATCTCACCTGCCGAATGTTTTGATATTTTTATATCACTAGTACAATTTCTGGGTGGTGGCCTTACTACATCGGCAAGGATACCATTTAAATCAAGGACAAGAAGTTTTCTCCTAGTTGAAGTAATCGGTGCCATTTCCGGATACAGAAATTTTTCATCCCTCACATCACATGAAGAAAATTGCTCAGTCGCCCTGATATTACGAGCAGACAACACACTCCTCCCCACAGTAAAACGTTTTCTCTCATCATTGTCATCAAGAATAACTTGATAGTTGACTTCAGTTAACTGATTCTCAAACTTTCCATCTTGTCCAGCCAGATTATTAGGTTGACTTCTGTGTTCACTTTCACAAGGAAAGAATTTCCCTTCGAATTCCATCTGCCTATCAGAAGGTAAATTTTCCACAACTAATCCAGAAGAAGCTTCATAACATGAAACCTCAACCACATCTGGTACTACGACAGTCCCTTCTATTGATCCTACATTCCTTTTAGTCTGGTCCACACTTTCCATTTCATCTTTTATTTTTGCCTTCTTGACACTTTTCTTCTTCCTTTTTCTTTTGGCAGTCACATTTCCTTCAACAAGATGTTCTGTTGACCCTGTATCCAGTTTACTCTGGTTTATGCTTTGCACTTCATCTACATTGCCAGTCGCATTTCCCTCAGAAAGATTTTGCATTGAGCCTGCATCCATCTTTGTATTTTCAGCCAGTGATTGCACAGTTAACTCTGTCTTAAGAAGATTCATTGTAGTCTGGTCCACACTTTGGACTTCGTCTAGACTGCTTGCCATCTTGACACTTTTCCTCTTCCTTTTTCTTTTGGCAGTCACATTTCCTCCAACAGGATGTTCTGCTGACCCTGTATCCAGTTTACTCTGGTTGACACTTTGGAATTCATCCACATTGCCAGTCACATTTCCCTCAGAAAGATTTTGCATTGAACCTGCATCCATCTTCGGGTTTTCACCCAGTGGTTGCACAGTTAAATCTGTCTCAAGAAGATTCATTTCAATCTGGCCCACACTTTGGACTTCATCTTGACTTTTTGCCTTCTCGCCACTTTTCCTCTTCTTTTTCCTTTTGGCGGTCACATTTCCTTCAACAGGATGTTCTGTTGAACCAGTATCCAGTTTACTTTGGATTATGCTTTGGACTTCATCCACGTTGCCAGTTGCATTCCCCTCAGAAAGATTTTGCAATGAACCAGCATCCATCTTCGGGTTTTCACCCAGCGGTTGAACAGTTAAATCTGTCTCAGGAAGATTCATTTTAGTCTGGTCCTTACTTTGGACTTCATCTTGACTTTTTGCCTTCTTGACACTTTTCCTCTTCTTTTTTCTTTTGGCAGTCACATTTCCTTCAACAAGATGTTCTATTGACCCTGTATCCAATTTACTCTGGTTTACGCTTTGGACTTCATCCACATTGCCAGTCTCATTTCCCTCAGAAAGATTTTGTGTTGCACCTGCATCAATCTTCGGGCTTTCACCCAGTGGTTGCACAGTTAAATCTGCCTCAAGAAGATTCATTTCCATCTGGTCCACACTTTGGATTTCATCTTGACTCTTTGCCTTCTCGACACTTTTCCTCTTCTTTTTCCTTTTGGCAGTCACATTTCCTTCAGCAGGATGTTCTGTTGAACCAGTATCCAGTTTACTTTGGTTTATGCTTCGGACTTCATCCACATTGCCAGTCGCATTCCCCTCGGAAAGATTTTGCAATGAACCAGCATCCATCTTCGGGTTTTCACCCAGTGGTTGAACTGTTAAATCTGTCTCAAGAATATTCATTTTAGTCTGGTCCACACTTTGGATTTCATCTTGACTTTTTGCCTTCTTGACACTTTTCCTCTCTTTTTTTCTTTTGGCAGTCACATTTCCTTCAGCAGGATGTTCTGTTGAACCGTTATCCAGTTTACTTTGGTTTATGCTTTGGACTTTATCCACATTGCCAGTCGCATTCCCCTCAGAAAGATTTTGCAATGAACCAGCATCCATCTTCAGGTTTTCACCCAGTGGTTGCACAGTTAAATCTGTCTCAAGAAGATGCATTTTAGTCTGCTCCACACTTTGGACTTCATCTTGACTTTTTGCCTTGTTGACACTTTTCTTCTTCTTTTTTCTTTTGGCAGTCACATTTCCTTCAGCAGGATGTTTTGTTGAACCCGTCTCCAGTTTACTTTGGTTTATGCTTTGGACTTCATCCACATTGCCAGTCGCATTCCCCTCAGAAAGATTTTGCAATGAACCAACTTCCATCTTCGGGCTTTCACCCAGTGGTTGAGCAGTTAAATCTGTCTCAAGAAGATTAGTCTGGTCCACACTTTGGACTTCATCTTGACTTTTTGCCTTGTTGACACTTTTCTTCTTCTTTTTTCTTTTGGCAGTCACATTTCCTTCAGCAGGATAAACTGTAGACCCTGTATCCAGTTTACTCTGATTTATGCTTTGGACTTCATCCACATTGCTTGTCGCATTTTGCTCAGAAAGATTTTGCGTCGAACCTGCTTCCATCTTTAGGTTTTCACCCAGTGGTTGCACAGTTAGGTCTGTCTCAAGAAGATTCATTTTAGTCTGGTCCACACTTTGGACTTCATCTTGACTTTCTGCCTTCTTCACAGTTTTCCTCTTCCTTTTTCTGTTGGCAGTCACATTTCCTTCAGCAGGATGTTCTGTTGACACTGTATCCAGTTTACTCTGGTTTATGCTCTGGATTTTATCCACATTGCCCGTCGCATTTCCCTCAGGAAGATTTTGTGTTGAATCTGCTTCCATTTTCGTATTCTCACCCAGTGGTTGCAGAGTTAAATCTATATCAAGAAGATTCGTTTTAGCCTGATCCACAGTTTGGACTTCATCTTGACTTTTTTCCTTCTTGACACTTTTTCTCTTCTTTTTTCTTTTGGCAGTCATATTTTCTTCAAGAAGATGTTCTCTTGACCCTGTATCCAGTTTACTCTGTTTATGCATTGGACTTCATCTACATTGCCGGTGGCATTTCCTTGCAAGAGATCTTCTGTTGACTGTGCATCCATTTTCCTCTGCTCCATGATTAGGACTTCAGCTTTAATTGCTGCCTTCTTCATCTTCTTTCTCAGCCTCTTTTCCTTATTCCTCATTGCCCTCGATTCAGAAAGGTTTTGTGCTGAACCTATATCCAGTGGTTTCACAGTTAAATCTGTCTCGAGAAGATCCATTTTTGACTTATTATTTGCCATTCCATAGTCGCTTGTATTGTCTGAAGCTTCCAAACTGTTATCGATCTGATCCCTGATTTCTGCTTCATTCTTTTCAACAGCCTGCTCCTTTAATCTTTGTTTGCTTTTCCATTTTCTACTGATCTCGAAGCTATCTCTAACAGGGCTTTGCATTAAGATTTCATCCATGATGGATGATTATGGTTCAGTAAAAAGTACTTTAGGGCGATGAACCATTAAAATAAAAAAACAGAAAGAAACCTACATCACAAGAACAAATGAAAGTAAGAAGGTTAAATGCTATACGCAGAGTCCATATTCAGTAGTAATACAAAAACATATCAATAACTCAATTAAATAGTTCATCAACAATAACAAAAATATTCGTCAAAAAACATACAATGAGCTTACTAATTCAGCTTACAAAATATCCTCCAGAATCATGAGCGGATACCATGAAAAAGACAAAGAAAAACCTATAAATCACTAAACTACTGAAATTTTCAGCCCATAAACCATAAACCAAAAGGGGAAAAAAAAAGGAGAAACTGCATGAAGATTGAAAAAAAAAAAAAATTATGCAACCATCCAGTAGGAAATACTAAAAAAGAACCTACTTCAACAAGCATCTACATAAGGATAAAAACAATTCAATCTGAACAGTTTAAGAACTGTTTGCTCAAAACAAAATAAAGGAATTGTGAGTTCTCAATTAACGGTTCATATAGGTAAGTGTATGCGTGTATACAGATTCATGAGCAAACACGCACTATCACACCACCAGAACACGCAGAGAGGGCATACCTTGTGGTGAAGATTCGGGAAAGCAACCACGAACATAGGGCGCGGCGCGTCGCCTCCTTTCTGTATATGTACTAGGGCCGTTGGGCATTCGGGGGGGAGGGAGTGGAGTTGAGTTGGAATTCGAAAAGACGCGAAACGGTATGGTAGTCTCGCTAATACTTAAACACGAATTTAGCTCGGACGATTGAGGAAGTGTTGAGACTTGAGAGTAGACATTGCTCCAAAATAGCATTAAAGTTCGGGTAAATTACCACTAACCCTTGAAATTTAGTATAATTATAAAAATTTATTGTAAAATTAAAAAATATATAAAATTTTCTTGAATAAAATATAATTATATAAACCCTAAATAATGAGATAAAAATTATTATTTTATTTCTGTTGAATTTCTTTTTTATTCAATTTATTATAAAAAAAATTAACTAAAACCATAACAGAAACTAACGGAATGAACTTGTTATTAGATTGACTTTAAAATCATTAATATTTGTAATTTTTCAAGTAATTAATAGGTATTTATAATTATATCAAATCATATATATGTAATAAGATAAAATAATATTGATATGATTATAAACCCAAAACCTAAAAGCTAAAATCACCCTTTGGCCCAACTACCAGCCTCGAATGTCCAATGAAAGGAAAGAGCCTGAGGAGGCCCACTAAGATCCACCACTCAGCTAGCTGATCCAGAAAGACCCAGAGCGAAGGGGAGATGGTCTCCCATTGCCCCATTCGCATAAACGATCGATCCAAGAATGCGTTCGGCCTAAAGGATATGCGCACTTAAGTAGCCCATATTCCAGCCCCGCATCCATCTAGGCTTTTGTCCACTTGATGGTTGCCATTGGACCAGGTCATCATGAGGAGGCAGGAGGACAGACTCTAGGGAAATAGACTCATCACCTCGTTAAAGTTTCCTGACCAGGAGAGACTCCCACAGGACCTCCTAGTTGACAGGATAAGGACGACAAGGGGGTTTTATCCATTGCCAACCACCTTCCTCAATCCACTCGGACACCAGACCTCCCTCAAGTTAGGAGATCTCCACCATAAATGCAAGTTCGGTCCCCTTAGAAAGGGGACGACGTTTGAAATATGAACAAGCGATCCTCCTCATATCTCTACATTCCTTACAATCTTTTCATCATATTTCATCTTAAATTCATTTCTATTTTCTTTTTTGGTATCACTTTATCAAAATTCGATACTATTTTGGGCGTCAGAGTTTTTTTTGCAGGTTTCCTTTTCGGAGCTTGCAAACGTTTCAGCCCACTTACAAAGTGCAAATCCACATTTGACTGGACTGCTTCGATTTTCGCATGCATAAAATACAGTAGGAAAAAATAGGGTAAAGATATAAAGCTACGTTTGGAAGAAATAATTTGAATTTGAGGGAATGATCTGATAAATTAATTTTAATTGAATAAAATAATTTAAAATCTAACAATATTTATAAAATATACTTCAAAATGAGAATCAAACAAGATCTAAAATACTTTATGATATAAAATTATCCAAACAAATATAAATGATTTGTTGATCAATGGAGTTATGTTGTAAAAGGTTCGTATTACCCTTCTTAACAGCAAAGGCAAATAAGTTTGGGTTTGACCTCCCCATCTCACAAAGGCCCAATCCAGAAATGTAAATGAATCTGATTTGCATGTTAGTGTATGTAACCACCCCTCAATATCCTATTTGTAAGCTTGAAACTCAAAAATACATAATGTTTGGATTTGTGTTTTTTGGTGTTTTGTTTTGGTGTTTTTAAGATAGAGAGAGAAAAATAGAGATAAATAAGTGTGTGTTTGAGATAGATGGTATTTGGATTGTGTTTTGAAATAATATAAAATAGTTTAAAATAAGTGGTGTATGTTTGATGTTGGGATTTGGAGACAAATGTTACTGTTGATTGTCAAATCATATCTTTTTTTTATATATATAATATGTATATATTAATATTATATGTTTAATGTTGCATTTTTTGTTGACAAAAAATACTGTTCATTGTCAAATCATATCTTTTATAATTATATTTATATATAAGTGTGTATGTATATTATAAATAAAAAAATTCAAAAACAAAAAAAAACACCCAGATAAGGTGTAAAAACAGAAAAACAAACATTGGGTGTGTTTTGTTTTGTCTCGGGAACTGCCAAAAACAAAACAAGATACAAAAACAAACAAAGGGATATATTTTCGTTTTACACTCAATAATATCAATTTAATTTAATTATATTTTGAATTTCAAATATAAGCTATCTGGACCAACACACCATTGATGTTATTATGAAAATTTTGTACAGACATGAAAATAATAATAAACAGTGAATTTGGATTTATGAATTCACACTAAATTAGACACAAGCCGCAGAAAGAGAAGTGAATGTTGAGGTGTTGGGTTAGAAATGTTGGTGCAAACTCATCCTCTGATTTACAATTTAAATACAGGACATCACATCAACGGACTATTCATTCATTCCATCGCCCAAAAACGTGGTATTCATTTTTCTCCGTCTCCTTCTTCCTTTGTAACATCAGAGTCTTATACTCATGCATTTCATCAATCTTCTCTACCTGAATTCCAAACCTGTTTTAACACAACATGATTTGATCTTTGCATTGTTATTCCACCAATTCTTGTCTAGATCTGGGGCATACGCGTCTCCATCTTTAAACTACGTTCAGATACATAACATTCTCTAAGTCCTATTGCTTATGGAAATCATTCTCATGTATTTCTTGTATGTTTTTTATCGAATTTGAACCCACAACGATATATTCAAATGTGGTAATTAACATTTGATTGAGATGGCATGATCTTTCAACTTTTTAAATCCTCTTTAAATTAATCAAATTTTCACTAATATTATGTTTAGTTGGATGAATTTGAAGTTCAGGATTCTGAATCCTGGTAACAAATCATTCAAAATTATATGTTCAGACGACTTATTTAGAAGATGATTTTTAATCTTTCAACTCTTGGTTTAAGCTTTCAAATTTAATTTTTTCGATAAGGAATCATTTAAAATGTTTTCATAAATCCTTTCGTCATGCATCAAGCGCATATATGCTCAGTTCTGAGAATTTAATATCTAACCTTCAACTCAATCTTGTTCTTCTTCCGAATAACTCGATTTATCCATGATACAGCAAAAACAAGCAGCAGAGAAAATGGGGCGCGGAACAAGTGCTGGTGGTGGGCAGAGCTCTCTAGGGTACCTCTTTGGAAATGGAGAGGCCCCTAATCCTCAAGAACCAAAGGATGCAATCAACGAGCCTTCCTCCAAACCCACTGCACCGCCTCCGGAGGCGGACAGCAGTAAGCAGACTCAGGCACCGGCTGGTTATTCCACAAACAACTACTACAGAACAGATGGCCAAAACTGTGGCAACTTCATAACGGTACATCGTTATACTAATATTATTCTTGCCAACGCTTTTTTTTTCCTATCAACACCAGACCCCTTATTATGATCACAATTTGCTGGAAGATCCCAATCCCGTAAGGAGTGGTCTTGCTGGCAAACTCACATCTTAGGAAAATAATCCAGTTTCTAAACTAGGTGTAGGATGTTTGGCTAAACTTTTTTGATATTCTTATAAATGTTTGGATAAACTAAGATTATGAAATTATAAAATGTTAATAAAGATAAATTTGTTAATTAATATGAACATTACTTGTTAAGATTTGAACAAGCCCCTTTTTTAAGAAATTCAAAGCAACATTACAACATTTTTGAGTTCTCAAATATTTTAAAAGATAATTGAAAGAACTTATCAATTCACCCTCTTAAGTTAAAAGGGACGAATAGCTTGCCAACACTGTATCAACAAGGAAAATGATTCATAACTGCAATCATACTTAAAACAATGTTGTTTCTTCTTTTTTCTTTCCTTGTACCTCCTAGCTTTAAAATGAATCACAATTGCAATCAAACTTACATGGATGCTGTTTCTTTTTCTTCTCTCCTGGTACCTTTCCACCTCTAAATGTTTGCAACTTTATTGCTTGCTTTCGATACTGTTTTACCTATGTTACATGCATATGCATCTTGGATAATTCTTCACGGAACTGACGTTCTTATATCACCAAATGTTGTTCCATGGACAGTATTTCATTTCTCAGATGGTTTCGTTTATGATGCAGGATCGACCGACAACTAAGGTCCATTCTGCACCTGGTGGCAGCTCCTCCCTGAATTACCTATTTGGTGATGCCAGCAAATAATGGATCATCTTGAAGCTGCTTCATTTCATCTTTGAATAGCTATTATTTGTTTTCAATGTAATATTTTTGCATATAATAATATTACCTACATTATTATATTATTATAAATTTCAGCAGCATGAACAAAACAAGGACAAACTCAGTCTAGCACTAAGACAAGGCTGCGGTCGTTCTCTTATACGTTATCAATAATACTTTAGGAGTTGGACATGGTAGAGTTGAGTAATGGCTTGAAAACATAAAAATGGTATAAGGAAATTTGACAAGACTAGTAAACTTACCCATTATGTTACAGTGTCTGTTTCTTGCTCCTGCCCTCTGGCCCGTTTTTCAATTCTTTTAGGGCACCTAAAACCTGAACCTTGTCATATGCAGCAAATGAACAAAACAAGAAGTTTATAAAGCCACCAGTTCTTTAAAGTCTCTGTTTGATTTCAACAATCAATGAGAATTTTAACTCTATAGTTGACGAAGAAATCAAGGCAGTCTTTCATGGATAACAAGAAACAAGCATATGCACTCTCCAGTTCCCTATCAGCACCCAAAAAAAAAAAAAGCAAAAAACATGGCCTGCTACTATCTTAAACAATCAGAAATCAGCAATGACTAATTGCTACAACAGACTGATTCTACAGAAACAAGCCTGTATCATGATGATATTGCAATTAGCCAGATGAAAATGCAGAAGCCACAATTAACATAAAACTGTTCCACCTTCGCAATGATGGATTCGCAGATAATTAATAATTAGACTCTAGACAGCAAAAACAATCCTGTCCCAGAAGTTCATGTTCGCTATAAACTCAACGCATGCAAGGTGGATATTATACAAATTGGAATACAAAAGCCCAGCTAGGTGCCTGCACCACTTACCAAAAACACTGTATTCAGCTACAATCAAGTTTTACTCCAAACATGAAGAAAAAACAGAAGCCCACAGCAAGAGGGAGATAGATATAAAGAAAGCGGGCAAAAATCCCAAAATTGCAGGAAATTATCTCTCTTCTGATATCAGTTAAGGTATTCCATAACATAAATTAAAACCCAACGAAGTCTTATAGCATCGACACAATACCCGCTATCTCATTCAAAAATATCAGATCCTAACTTGAATCAAAACAAAATACAACGGAACGTAAAAGGAAAAAGCTGATAAAACGGAAGACATAGTAGCTCAGAAGCCGAGCTTGGTGCGGCGCCAGTGGCGGCGCTTGGCGTTGTAGCGGATGGTGTTGTCGGTACGCATACGGATCCAGTAGGGGATCGGCCTGTTCTGCCTCTGCTTCTTCGCCAGCTTCTTCTTAATCATAAACGTCTTGTGCGACGGCTGCAAATCCAACAAATTCCACACACAAATTTCCATTTCAACAGCCAAATCGAACAGAACAAATACTTTGACAGAGTGAAAGAATGCGAGAAACACGAACCATGGCTGATTTCGGGTGGCTGAGAGCTCTTCCTCCAAGTGTTGCTGAGGCTGAGGGAAAATGCTGGGAGCTGCGGAGCTGCGGCGGAAATATAAACCCTAATCGCTCACTCTTTATATATGGACCGCTTCGATATCTGAACTTTAATTAAATAAAATACAAACGGAAATTTCGATTTTTATAACAAAAAAATATTACAAATATAAAAATTTCAACAAATACATTTACATTCTTACCCCTGGATTAGGGTTTTTCTTCCTCTCACTCTATTCCATCCATCCCCTCTCTCCCTCTCTCTCCGCCATCAGAGCTCTCCGCCGAGCAATCTCGTCTTCCAAATTCATTATCTGCGGGGATTTCTGCGTTTCCTTTTCAATCCTCAAGATATGACGACTGTTGTCCCCACATCGGAAGAAGATCCCTCCCTCGCCGTTGTCCGGTTCACCGCCGAGTTGTCGTGGGCGGACGCGGGTCCTGAGGTGATTGTTATGTACTTGTATATTGTATATGCAGTGGCTGCTGAAATTTTTTCTAGGTTTATATAGAACTACCGATAATGACAATTTTTTCTGTGATTAATTGTGTTGTAGGGGTAAATTTAATCTTTGTAATGGGTGGATAACTAACGTCGGTATATTGCGAACTGTTAAATTATGCTTTCTTTACTTTTTTTTTTTTTGGTCTCTGGTGTCGCAGTTGTGATGGTTGTCCAATCTTAATGTTGTAACTGATGAATTTCTAATGTTTAATATTGAATAGGTAGCACAGGGACAGGTGAACAGGTTGTGCTTGGAGGCGCAAGAATGTATGATACAGAACAGGTGGTTGGATTTGGCTTCTTTGATGCTTACTTCTGCTGATGTCATCTTCTCTAAAGCTTCTGAGAAAGGTAAAAAAGATCTCTTCGCAATTGGAGTTGATGAAAAGATGGTCTGTGAGATTCTTTTCTATTTGATTAGTTGAAGGATTCTTGACTAGAAGCTAGTGAGATATGTTTCACTCTTTTATTTTGCAGTCTTTTGAAATGTTAAATGTCTTCTGAGAGCATAGCAATTGAATTTTACCTGCTTTTAACTCTTTTTCTGGAATTGCACTTGGTTTCTGATGTTGCCATTCTCTATCCAAAAACTGTTCCCGGATATGTTGGCTAGACAAGTTTCTAGTTTTGCATTTCTAACCGGTCTATTGTTTGTTGCTTTTTAATTCAGATCTTGAATGTGCTTACACTGTAATTTGCAACCTTGTCAACAAGCCTGAGAGCCTTGATCAAGTGCATGAGATGGCAGAGCTTATAGCTACGAAGGTTGCTCATCAACTTAGTGACAAGCATGTGCTGCGCCTAAAGATGTAAGACAACATGGCATTGCGCAATAAATCTTTGAGGCAACTTGAGTTTTCAAATCCTGTCTAACTTGTTTTCAACCTTTTCCTTTAGCTTGTTTAACCTCTACAACCTATTGAAGAACCCATATAGCCAGTTCTTTGTGTATATGAAGGCCCTCAACTTGGCAGTTAGCGGAGAAGTCGCTGAATATGTTGTACCATCTTTTAAAAAGATGGATAACTTTTTGAGGGAGTGGAATCTTGGAGTCAAAGATCAGAGAGATCTCTTTCTCACAGTTGCTAATATTTTGAAGGATAGCAAGAGGTGAGAACCGTGCATGAGTTGTACCTATTATTCTTTTGTGTGTGTATATTCGTAACTGTAGAATATATGTATATATGTATTGGGTTACACAACCAATCAGTTGAGTTATACTTTCTTTCCTAATCTGGATTTTCAGCTCTGCAAAAGACTCTTTTAATTTTCTTGTCAAGTATCTGGAAACTTTTTCTGGTGGGGATGCATCGACTGTGGCTGAAGCTAAGGAGGAAGCTGTTCATGCTATTATTGAGTTTGTTAAGGCACCTGACATGTTTCAGGTAATACCCTGAATTAATTTAAGTTGGTTACAGAATGATGCTTCACTCTGTCAGTTAGATTATTTTTATTAGTACTGTATATTATATTGCTGGATGTATGGAGGAGTTGACGTTTTGTAGTTTGTATTTTCCAGGCTTAAAATATTCAGATTGGAATTAGTAAATTTTAGGAAAATATGAGATTATAACTCTAAAATCTATCTTAACAATGTTTTTTCTAGGTATAGGTGAGATCTAAACAACTGGCTTGTGTTTATCGTAGGATTTGAGTCTTTATCCCATTCAGACATGTCATTTTATAGCATTCTGAATGATTTTTCTCACTAGCATCACCATTTACTATGTCTCAGTGTTTTATATGATTGTGGTATTTGGTCTCTCTAAAGTCTTATATGAAAATTTCATACCTTTGTGCACCAGGGTGACTTACTAGATATGCCTGCTATAGCACAACTGGAGAAAGATGCTGTATACGCTCTGGAATATCAACTTCTAAAAATCTTTTTGACTCAGAGGCTGGATGCATATTTGGATTTCCATTCATCAAATTCTGATTTCTTGGAGAGCTATGGTATGACTTTTTTGCCTCATCTATCCACTGAGCCATTGCATTTGGGCCTCAAATAATAGGCACTTAAAATGGTTTGCTGGTATTATACCCATTGAATGATGCAGGTCTTGTGCATGAAGATTGTGTTGCTAAGATGAGGTTGATATCCCTGGTAGATCTTGGCAACAGTGGATCTGGTCAAATTCCTTACTCCTTGATTAAGGACACACTCCAGGTAAAGCTAATTTCATACTTTATAAGCAGCTCTCAGTTTTACATCTTATTTCTCCTTATTTTTCATGGTTTTACATAGATTGAAGAGAATGAAGTAGAACCATGGGTTGTCAAGGCAATAACAGCTAAGTTAATAGACTGCAGAATTGATCAAATCAACCAAGTAGTCTTAGTGAGGTATGTAGTTATCCCTGTTCAATATCTTATCCTAGCTCTGGTGTAATAGTCATTGTGGGTCATATTTTTGGGTGCAGCCGCTGCACAGAGCGTGTCTTTGGGCTTCATGAATGGGAATCCCTTCGATCAAAGCTTGTGACTTGGAGGGTAATGAATTTTGAACCATCATTTCTAATCTATAGCAGGGAATATATTTGATCTTTCTGGTTTCCAATGAAATTGCAGTTGCTATTGTTGAGAGGGTTCTTCCCCCCACACCCCAAAATGCTACGATTGGCTTAATTTATTACATATTGTTGTGAATTTCTCCCAGGGAAATATTGCAAATGTAATCAGTACCATTCAAGCAAACAAGATAACTGAAGATGGCACCCAGGCAGTGCAGGGGGTGACGACTCGTTGAGATTGTTCCTGCTCGTTCCGCTGTTATCTTCAATCTTGCTGCAAGCCAACTGCGGAGGTTGTAGCTATTCTTAAGAGTCTTTGACAATAGAGTTGCCCGCGTTAGAGTAGTTTTGATAATTGCTTTTGTAGCGCATTTGAACAACATATCTGACCCAATTTTGTTTTGAGATCTATGTTGCCTTTCCTTCCATGTTTATTCCATATGAATGTAATATTTATTTACAAATGCGAAGCCTTGATTTCCATTTAATGTCAAGTTCAATCTGCATTCTTGTTCCTAGACATGTCAGAAATGGAGTTTTTCATACAACTCTGGTAGGTCTTGACAACCCTCTTCACTCATATCGGATAGCTTAGATTGAGAAATGGTTGACTGAGAACTTGTAGTTTTATTGATTATCCAAAACATAATAGTCTGGATTAGGACAAAATTCAAACGTTTTGGTATTGTAGGAAAACTTTATGTTTTCCCGTTGTAGAAACACCAGTAGTACATGAAGCCACGTCAGAATTCCTCAACTTTTTGGGGTGTGTACGAAAAAGTTTCCCAATCTTGTCTAGGTAATGATCAATTGAGATGAGGATCCCAAATGAACTTAATGTCTAAACAGTGAATACTACTTCATCTCTGGGTGCTTGTAATTGCCTCCTCACAAGTGAAGTGTAGATCCCATTTCTGCACAGGAGTTCGTCATGAGTGCCACTTTCAGCTATCTGGCCATCAGCTATGACTGCAACCGTATCAGCACTCTTGACAGTTGAAAGCCGGTGGGCTATTACTAGTACAGTTCTGCCTCTCATTAGGGAGTCCATAGCATCCTGCGGAATGCAGTGGGTGAGGAAGTCGGCTAGAGAAAAAACATTGTTTGTTTAAATGAATTGTGCCTTTGACACAAGTATGATATTCATCTGATGCATGAGAAAATCACAAGTGCGCAAACTGAAAAACAGAACTCCTATGAGTGGAAAGAATCAGCTTGGGTGTTTGCAAAACTTTATACTTTTAGATAAATAGTTTTTGCAGAAAAAGTTGGAGGTTGTAGCAGAATCAAAAGTGAGTAGTGTTTGCAAAAGAAGGAAAAATAAAATAAAAGTTAAATTGAATAGTATTTTGAAAAAAAGCACTTTTAAAATATACTTAATTAATGAAAGATTGTTTTGTCCTATGTGTTAAATAGATATTGTTTTTCAGCTTATTATTTCACTTGTTGTTTGTTACTAATAATTATTTTTTCATAAAAAACATAAATTTTATTTCAATTAGTATTTCATTTTATGTTTTTAAACATATTAAAATATAAGTTTAATTTAATAAGCCTCTTACTAAGTAATATAATTGTTGATTCATAAACAATAATTAAACTTGCATGATTGCCCAAAAAAATATTAATTAATCAAATTATAATATGTGAACGAAATAATATAATTAAATGGTATGGCACATAAATAAAATATTAAAATATTAAATTTTTTTTTATAGGAAAATATTAAATATATGAACGTGTAAATTTAATTATTGTTAAAATTCAAATTATTTGAAAACTTCAATATCAACTTTATACAATTTTTGAAATAAATTGAAAATGGTAAAGTTGAATTAAAATTATTATAATAAGGATAAAATAGTAAAAAATAAAGTTGAATTTATTTACAAAAAAGCTAAAAGTACCACTAAGGTGTTTCTAGCTTTTGGTCTCAAAGCGCTTCTCTTAGCCGTCTCAGAAGTAGAAGTTTGCATTCTAAGCACTTCAAAAGCGTTTTTTTGGAGCTATGAAGCTGAAAAGCACTTTCCTAAAGGACTCGCAAATACTCCCTAAGAGGTAGTTTTAGTTGTTTGAAAATTTTTAACATGTCCTGATTTAAGAGATGAATTTATAACCACCCAAAATAAGATGTTAGGACTTAGGATCCATAACTCATTTAGTAGAAAGTAAGTCATTTCTAATTTGTTACAATCTTAGCAAATTCTTTATGGCCATGTTCATTGCAAAATTATCTTTCCTTATTTCTTATTCAAACACTTTAAAAAGTCTATCTTCAGTATAAGACCTAAGACCTACGGTTATAAGTTTCAAACACATGCTATAAGATGTGGGAGCTTATAAGATCTTTAAATGTGCATTGCCAAACACTCCAATGCAAAAGATTTTATAAATGCCAAAACTTTTTCGAGAAAGCACCAAAGCAAGGACATCATTCTTACTTGGACCAAGTATTCACTCTCTGCATCTAGAGCGCTTGTGGCTTCGTCCAGTAACAGAACTCTTGGGTTCATCAAGAGTGCTCTTGCAATTGCTATTCTTTGCTTCTGGCCACCCGACAATCTCAGCCCACGTTCTCCGACTACAGTTTGGTATTTTTCTGGGAATGATGTTATGAATTCGTGAGCATTAGCCATTTTCTGCAGCATCAGCACTCATCAGAGCATATAGATGAAAATCATATCATTCTGGAGGCTATAGAACGGAAGTCATAACGACAAAAGATAGGACACATGAGTGGAGGAAGATTGAACTCACAGCTACATTTTCTATGTCAGGGTCACTTGCTTTGCCATCAAATCCATAAGCAATGTTTTCTTCTACTGAACAGTTGAAAAGAACAGGCTCCTGGCTCACTATACTGATCTGCATAACACAACAATATCAGATTTTAGTTTGTGTAAGAATTTTAAAATTGTTTCAGTCTTTCATGTACAAAATGAAACTTCTTGTGGTAAAGTTAATAGAACATTTCAGCAAAAGTTGTGGAAGGAACAAACATTTTCAAGGACTAAGATCACCTACAAGGAAGTCTACAGAGGAGGAGAATGAGCATTACCTTATTGTGTAAGTATTCATGAGATATTTCTGCTAAGGGAACACCATTCAGCAAGATTTTTCCTTTAAGTGGGTCATAAAACCTCTCAATCAAGTTTGCTATTGTTGTCTGCGATGAACATACAGTAAATGAGTTCGTTGTTCGTCCAAAAGTTTACAATATCACAATCTGAAAATTTTGAATTTATTTGGATTAATGAAATATGAGAGCAGAAAATGAAAATGATACTTTTCCTCCACCACTTGGGCCAACAAGAGCGACTTTTGATCCGGGGCTGAGTTTTAACGTTATTCCCTGCAAATTCCAGAACACATATTATATATATATACACACACACCAATCCAAGATCACGGAATTTTTATAAAAATGTAAGAGCCATTTCACAACCAAAACTGTTACAGATTTTAATATTTTCATTCTCCTTCCGAACCTCCCCTCAATAAACTTGTAATTCAGCTATAAAATCGAGAAATTCATGGTATAGTGGTTGAGGAGGCCAGGGTCTATAAGGACAACCATAATTGACTTTTAAATTTTCTGTTCACATCTGATAAGTAAAGTGAAGTATACCTTTAGTACCATATGACTTGGGCGAGAGGGATAAGCAAACCATACGTCATTGATCTCCACATCGCCGTCTGGATCACTGTGGGAGCCAATAGTATAAGATGGTGAAAATGTTAAGGGGCTTAACCAATACTAGCCATGTTTTTATATTGATGCCAGTTTCGCATGCACTTGCATGAGAGAGAGAGAGAGAGAGAGAGAGAGAGAGAGAGAGCGCTAACCCCACGGGGCATTTATCTCCAGCTTTAGGCATGGTTGAGACACGATCAAGAAGCTGAAAAACTCTCCTACTTGCTCCTGCAGCTTTCATTGCAGTGGTGTATAATCCTGATAATGAGGATACTGAGGATCCAACTGCAGAAGGGATATATTTGTCAGTGAAACTGCCTGAGGTCTACAGAACATTAAATCAAAATATTAAGTTTTCTTTTGACACTATATGCTGCTGATCAATTTTGGTGGATGTTTGGTTACAGAATCTATTGGTCGATGAAGACACCTTGATCCTTTGTTGCAAATCAAAATATTCCTCTAATTTGATTTGTCTTAGTGATATAAAAGGTGTTCGAATGTTTTCCAAGGGTAAATTAGTAATTATGTAGGTATAGTACCTGTGAGGCTGTACAAAATGAAGGATGTTAAGGATCCTGCGGTCAAGTGGCCCATTATTGTCAAGTAAGCTCCATAAATCACCACTACAATGACAGACAAAGTAGATGCTGCATTTAGTCCTCCAAAAAATAGACCAACCATTCTCTGCACCGAAAAAGGACATAGAAAACTTTAAATCCCAGATATAACTTCACAGTTCACACGTTCTGTTGATACTTTCTGGAATGCATGTGATGGTTTCTGCATAATAACCAAAGAGAGAAATTCAATGAAGAAACTCACTGCTTGTCGAAGTCCAAGCTTCAACGTCTCATCAACCTTTTCTGAGTAACCAGAGATTGCATGCTGCTCCCGAGCAAAAGATCTTACCGTCCGGATGGCGCCAAAGGATTCCTAGAGATAAGAGTTTATTGGTTTTAATATGGTTGTGATTTATGCAAAATCAGCAGAAGTACTAATACCTCTGCAATTGATGCGGCTACAGCAGCAGCAGCTTGAGTTGCATGTGAAAGTTCCCGTAGATAACGCCCAAATTGACGCACCCCAACTGAGATGATAGGAACAACAGCCAAAGCCAGCACTGAGCAAGAAGAGACACCACTTGTGAGCGTGCAAGTTTTGTATTAATTGACAAGTAATGTAATCTGAATCACCCACATGTTAATTTCCATGAGGATGAGAACATGAAGCCTATGCCGATAAGGGCAGTGGTCACATTTCGTAGTGCCTCTGAAAGATTTGTGGTTGCAGCATTTTTTATAATTTGGGTGTCTTCAGATAGCCTGCTGAGGAGTTCACCGGTGCGAGTCACATCAAAGAATGCTATTTCCTGTATGTATAAACCGGAAAATGTAATCCAAAAAAGCCGAAGTTTAACTGCTTTACTGGAAACTCTTCCAAGATGGAGGCCTTACTTGCTGGATCAGATGACTAAATAAATTCTTCCTCAGACGAGCAACAACCCTTTCACTAGCTGAAGAAAATAACCACGTCCTGTGCTGTGGACAGAGAACTGGAAAGAAGTTTCAAAATGGTAGATATGTTAAGATGTGTAATTCTGAGGAATACAAGATAAAATTTGGAGGATCGGTATAAAAGAATAAGTTACAGTTTAATAGAACACAAGGGAACATCCATAAAAGACAATGCAAGAGCCAGATTTTGGTATGATACCCAATTAGAACTATTGAAAATATCGCCAATATTGTGTTCTTGACTTCATCCAATGCCTGAGCTTGCTCATCAGGACTCTTTATATCTCTTGATACTATGTCAATTATCCTACCACCAAATTTTGGCTGCAAGACAAGAAAGATAATACTGTTCAAGATAATACTAGAATGACTCCATCACTTTTCAAATACTGTTCATGGCAACATGCAAACTATCCAAACACACCACAAAAAGCAATATCAAATAATTCCATATTCCTATCAGCTCAAATTGAGAAGCTAGAAGCAGTATTTACTTACTATGAGAAGGCTAGAGGTGGATGCTACCAGTAATGCAATAGTGCCAACAATTAGCTTCCAGCATCTGGCTTTGCCTGTTTATTCAACATAAATATTGATGGTTCAGAATGATATAAATGTGGCTTATCTTCTGGATAAGAAATTGCAGAATTTTGTGCTCACCAGAAGGAATACCCTAGAAAATCCAACATTTGCTGCCTGTGAAATCCACCACCAGAAAGTTAACGCTATCACATGCATAACTCCATACCATTACAGCACAGGATATAAATAAATATCATTAAAGACAGTGATTACCTCTACTTCATTTCCTTGCTCAAGGTCTGTTTCCGGATTGTTAGGTGATCTATCATCATTTGCCTTACGTCGAGCCTGTGAAACGTTAAGCGATTATGTGCCAAAGTTCATTTTAAGACACAGAGTGGTTCATTTTACTATTCTTGGCCAGTCGAATGAGCAAGATTGGAGAATGTAAACCAACATTAAAAGAAGGAAAAGAAACTTTGGAACAACTAAAACAGAAATACTGCAATATATGCAGCTAGACTTCCACATGAACTCTTGATTTCATTCGTGGATAACCATACCACTTTCTTCTCCAAAAGGGAAGAAAATTATACAAAGAACATGAACATAACTAATCCAAATAAAGCAAAAGACAGAGACTCAGTTTCTGAACGTTGCATCCAAAACATTTTCAAATGTTTGATTGAAGTAAAATCACGGAAAATTCATCCAAAATCAAGGACTTGTTCCATGCTCCGCCAACACCAAATTAGGTGGCCAACTCCACCCTCCGCCACCAATCATAACACCAAAAGCACGAGTAAGCCACTATATGGCCTGTTGATCACTGCCACCACCAAAAGATCATGAATTTTCCAACACCACCAATAAAAAAGAAGCTAATCATGTAAACATTTTCAGAGGAAATTCTTCAAACAGCTTACTCCGTAAAAGACCACCCCACTCAGAGTTGACTCAAGACCAGACCAAGAAAATAACAAAAACAATGAAAATTCAGACCTCTTTGTTCAAAAGAGAAACCCTTTCACTTCCCGTAGACATAATCGATTTCGATGTCCAATCCAGATGCTGCTTTTTGCCCATTGAAAAGGGTTCTCATGCAAACTTCCAACTCGCAAATCTTTGTGTTTTCTTGTTCCCGAGAAACAGTTGACTGAATCACACGATGAACCAAACTTCTAAAGCGTTAGTTTCAGTTTATGTCTGAGTTGAGTCTCTATCTGCTGATTCTTCCCCCCTTGGAAACCTCGAAATTTAGGGGGAGAGAGAATCTAGAGAGAGAGAGAGAGAGATTAATGAGTGTGTGCGTCCCAACGACAAAGGAAAACTATGGAATCATGATGTGCTAATAACCAAACATATCGATGATTCATCCTTTGGCATTGTTCGTACGTTGATTGACTTTTTTATTCTTTTTTTTTATATTTTAATATAATGTCTAATCATTTAATTAGTTATTTATGACCAAACCCCCATGTCAGGTTAATTTTTTATTTTAAATTATGTTATATTCTTTTATTTTATTTAATATATTTATATATATATCGCGTATGTAAGACTATGTTAAGAAAAAAAATTATAAATATAACATATATATATTAAATAAAATAAAAGATGTAATAGATCCAATATATATATATATATATATATATATATATATATATATATTGCCATAGGTATCTTGTTTTCTAATGATTAGGAAAAGAAGTTAGGGAAGATAAACAAAAGTGAATGTATATAAAATTAACAAATAGATAGAATAGTGTCCTTGTTCAAAGAATTATATTAATTTCAATATTAATAATTGGACGGGACGTATCAATAAATCATTATTATTATTATTATTATTATTATTATTATTATTATTATTAGTTTTACAAGAATATTGTCATGTTGCAAGAACGTCATCGTCCAATAATCGAGCGATCTTGTAGATACCATACACGATGTTTTAATACATCAAATTAAATGATTATTACGTATCCCTTATTTTCTGAATATAAAAAGTATACAGTAATTATTCATACTTCAGTATATAAAACACTGGATGCAGTATGAATTTAGAGGGTATTTGGGTGAGCTTATAAGTTTTTTAAAACATCTTGTAAAATGCTTGAAAGCTTATAATATGTTACACCAGTGTTAAATAGTTTTTCTAAGAAAAAAAACTTATAAACTCAAAAATATCATGTTATGAGCTTATAAACCTTTAAATAAAAATCGTAACAAGTTTTTCTTAAAATCTAACAAACTCCTTCAAAGTAATTATAAATTACCAATACTAGTATATTAGAAGCTCAATTATTTTATTTTATTCAAATACTTATAAAATAAGTTGTACGAGTTTATTAGATCTTTAAATAAATTTAACCAAACACGCTCTTAAACGTAATCAAGCAAGAAACTTTAGACTACTTGGGAATATTATTATTGGGCATCTAATAATATGTATCGGGAATATAATATAAATATTAAAATATATATATATATAATAATAATATAAGATAGTGTGTATTTATTTATTGGGAAACATATGTGCCCTAAAAACTCCACAAATAAGATAAAAAGGAAAAAAAACAAAGGGGGAGGTGGAGACTGAAATTTTAGTTTATTGATCAAGTTGAAGCCCTAACACAAAACTTACAATTATTTTGAGTTTGCAAGTGGCAATGTTGTTCTCAACTCCTCACCACCAAATTTCATTTAATCAACCCTCTAAAAAAATCTTGAAAAACACCTCAAAATTTTTAAATAATAAGTTATTAGGATTATTGAGTTCTGTACAATAAAAATCCTTTAATACGTATGTTAGAATACAATAATAATAATTTTAAATAGGAATTCAATGCCAAAAAAAAAAAAAAAAAAAAAAATCGTGCCTAAATTAGGGTTAAGAAAGAATCTTTATAGATCGTTTGTATTTTATTATTTTAGACTATTTAATTTGTTTATATTTTTACTCTTGGTGTTATTATTTCACATCGAAAATAAAAATAATCATATTTGGGTGGGAGCTAAAGAGTTTAACCACCCCCAATCGAATAATGCTCAAGCTTTAAAATCCGACTCGTGAACCAACAACTTGTCACTTTTTAATTTTATTAAGGTAGATGCTATAAAAGTCCTCGTTTTGTGTTGGAACTCTAGTTTTATATAAATTAGAGGGTATTTGGCTAATTTTTTTAAAAGTATCTTATAAGCCCCTGCATCTCACAAGATGTTTTAGGAGCTTATATGATAGATATTGGATTTTATTTTAAAAATAAGCTCATAAAAACGTTTGAATAAAATAAGATTTTAAAACTTATAAGACATAATAAGGTATTTTTATTGATAAAAATTATAAAAAATAACATGATACCATTATAATCAAAAAGTTATTGTTTCTTGACATATTATATTTTTAAATAATTTTTAAAATACCTTTATAAATAGTTCACATTAGTTTAACTCCAAATAAATGTTTAATAGACAATATTTTTTACAAAATAAAATAAATAAATCATTACCTATAGTTCTGAATAGATATAATATATATGAACATTCATACTAGTCAAATATGAACATAAATATATAATTGATATTTTCTTTTAACGCAATGATCATTTCTAGTCGTATAATTTACAATATCTTGAATTTTATATTTTTTTAATAAATGTAATATTACAAGCAATTTTTTATTTTTTAAATATAATAATTTATTATTAAATAATGAAGTATTTTCTCTTTTTGAATGCTAGAAAAATTAAGTATTAATAAAATTCTTTAAAATTCTAGCGGAAGTGTGTGTGTGTGTGTGTGTGTGTGTGGCCGGCTCATTCGCCAACAAGACCAACTAAGTCTTTGGGTCAGCCCAAAAGGCCACAAAATAATCATAAGATTTTCTTTTAACATAAAAACCCATAAACAATATATTTATAATTTTAAAGATAAGATTTAAAAAAAAAATTCTTATCAACCCTAAAATATATATAAATCCATGACCCAAGCCTCATGTTAGAACCTGTACTAATATTATGAACATATGCAGTAAAAAAAAAATAAAGATAAATAAATGCAATACATATTTGCCTTCAATCGCATAATTCATTTTCTACCAAGAAAATAGAAAGTCACCCATCAACTTTTTTTACAATGAGATATTTGTAAAATATTGTAATATTATAATTATAATTATGGTAAAAAAAAAAAAGCATAAAGTACAATTTTTTCTAAAATTTGATATAATTATGAATACTCTCTCGTTGTTTGAAAATTTACAAACACTCTTAAAATGAAAAATACTTTTGTAGTCTTAGAAGGTGAAGTAAGAATGTACACTTTCTCTTGTTTTTCTTTTATAAAAAAGAAAATATTGGAAAAATGTAAAATTAATGGGTAAAAAATAATTCATTGAGAATATTAGTTCATATTTTTTTTTTAAAAAAACTCTAGAAAGTATATAAAATTATAATATAATTCGAAAGGGTATTTTGGACAGTTGACTACAAAAATTCAGATGAAAATTTAACTGAATGGCTCATCGTCACAAGAACATTACAATCAGAGGAATATTTATAAGTTTTTAAAACAACAAAAAATTATTTATAATTATATATATATATATATATATATATATTTTAAAAAAACAACAATTGTATATGTTGAAATATTGGCCCAAATCCTCACTGGCCCAGAAGCCCAGTTCACCGGATGGCGGACTCCTAGACTTGAGCCCACTGGACCACCCACACCACCAACCCGACCCGCTACCCGGTTCGGTCTCTCTCTCTTATCAAACCCTAACCCTAGTCTGACCCTTCATTCCCTTTCGGCCGATTCCTCTGGTCTCTTGGTCTCTCCTCTCTTCATTACTGCCGCGTCTTGTTTCTCCCCCGAGCCGTCTTCCTTCTCGATTTCTTTCATCCTCTTTAATGGATGCTTCTGTTTATATCCGTCTGACGGTTCTCTCCACGAACTACCGAAAAGCTAAGCCCTTCTCTCTTCTCTCTCACTCTGTTCTTCGTGAACCTTGACCTTTGTGGTCTCTTGATCCTTTGTGGATCCGAAGCCTTAGTGGCATTAGATTAACCCTATAGCCTGTGTGGCCTGCCTGTGTGGTGTTTGCCTTTGTGGCTCGGTCTGGGAGTCCTGCAACCGTGAACTAGGGTTTGCTGGCCTCTTTGCCTGTGTGGCTCTTGGGTCTGTAAAATCCGGAACTGGCTATCTGAGCCTTCTGTTACACTTAGATCCTAATCTTTGATCTAAGTATTTATTTGATATATTGTTTGTCTGATTCATTTCTGTAATTATATTTCTGTATAATTTTGAGCCTGTATTTGTATAAGGGGTTTCTATACCCAAGTATTTCTTGTAATAGTTGTTAGGAGCTTCTCTGGGAGTTCGGAAATCGACTGATCGATACTCAACAGTGGTATCAGAGCAGGGTCTGGTCCCTGGCTCTGGGTATATCTCGCTCGGTAACATCTCTTTAACTTTGTTTATTTCTTCCGATTACTGTAATCCTCACCCCATATCTTCTGACTTCCTCTCCTGGCCGGGTCCCTCTGAAGACCGTCGGGTATCTGGTTCTGAGGGGTCGGTTAAGATCCCTATATTTGTGTCTTATTGCTGTTCTTATATTTTTCTGTTTGATTTCTTAACGATCTGTCTGTTCTCTGTTAATATGTGTTTTTTCTGGTATTATTTATTTCTGTGACTGGTATTTATTCTGTTAATATGGCTGGTTATAATCTTCAACCTTTTGATGGTAAAATCGATTTCTCTATCTGGCAACAAAAAATGAAAGGTATATTGATTCAGCAAAAAGTTTTCAAAGCTATTGATGGTAAGTATGCTGATAATGTGTCTGATGATAAAAAGCTTGAAAATGATGAATATGCTTACTTTCCATTATTCTCAACCTATCTGACTCTGTAATAAGAAAAGTAGGAAAACAGGATTCTGCAAAAGATCTTTGGAATAAACTTGAAGAACTCTACACAGAAACTTCTTTGCCTAGTAAACTGTTTTTACTTGAAAAATTTTTTAGATACAAACTTGACTGTCTAAAAACATTGATGAAAACATTGATGATTTCACTAAGTTGATTCAAGATATTAAGCTAACAGGAGATAAAAATATTGATGATTATTCGCCCATTGTTCTTTTAAATGCTATACCTGAAACATACGGAGATGTAAAAGCTGCTATTAAGTATGGTAGAGACAATGTTAACCTAGAAACAGTTGTCAGTGGACTAAAGAGTAAAGAAATGGACTTAAAGACTAATAAGCCTAGTCAAAACCAGAATGAGGTAAATTTTGTAAGAGGTAGAACTAAAAACAGGAACTCTGATTATAAATATAGGAGACACAGTAAGAGTAGAAGTAGAAGCAGGGGAAGAAGTCAGTCTAGATCTAAGTACAGGAACAACAGATATAATAACAATACTGATAAGAATAATGATGAAAAACAAAAAGAAAAGAGATGCTATAACTGTGGAGGTAGAGGACATTTCATAAAAGAATGCAAAAAACCAAGAAAAAATGAACCTAAAGATACTGCTAATGTGGCTGAAGAAAGCTCAGATGAAGTGTATATGCTGTGTGATGTTAATTCTGCAAAATCCTCTTTGAATATGAATGAATGGCTTCTTGACTCTGGATGTACTTTTCATATGACACCTTTTAAAGAGATTTTGACTAATTACAAGTCTGATAATTCTGGTTCAGTTTCCATGGCTAATGAAAAATTATGTGATGTGAAAGGTTTTGGTGATGTCTGTTTGATTTTTGAAAGTGGTTTCAAATTGACATTGAAAAATGTTAGACATGTTCCTGATCTCTGCCATAATTTGATTTCTTGTGCTGCCCTTGAGGAAGAGGGCTAGAGGGGAGATGGGGTAAGGGGATCATGAAAATTATGAAAGGGTCTCTTACCGTTTTTAAAGCTGAAAAGAGAAGGAACCTATATGTCTGTCATGTTAAATATGATCTGCTTGCTGCATCAGTTTTAAATAAAAATGATTCTAATCTGTGGCATAAAAGGTTAGGACATATCAGCATGAAAGGTCTTGAATTACTGCACAAGCATGGCATCCTGTCTGGTAGTATAAATGAAATTGATTTCTGTGATGACTGCATCTTAGGAAAACAAAGTTCACTTTCCTTCCTCATCATCCCCAAATCCCGTAACATCATCTTGTGTTCTTGATTATGTTCATGCTGATGTATGGGGACCTGCTAATGTCCCATCTCATGGTGGAAACCGATTTTTTTCTCTCTATTATTGACAATTTTTCAAAAAAATGTGTTCTTAATGAAGCATAAGTCTGAAGTTTTGAAAATTCAAAATGTGGAAAAGCCTGGTGGAAAACCAAACAGGAAAAAACTTAAAGCTTTGAGGACCGATAATGGTCTTGAATTTTGCAATCAACAATTTTCTGAATTGTGTCAAGAATTTGGAATAAAAAGGCATAGAACTACCCCCTACACCCCCAACAGAATGGTGTGGCTGAAAGAATGAACCGAACCTTGTTAAACAAAGTTAGGTGTTTACTTATAAGTTCTGGTTTGGCAAAATCATTTTGGGGTGAAGCCCTCCTTACTGCTGCTTATTTGATAAATCGTTCACCTTCTGTGCCTTTAGTTGGAAAAGTGCCTGAACATGTTTGGTCTGGCAAAAATGTTGATTTGTCTTCACTTCGTATTTTTGGCTGTTCTGCTTTTGTGTTTCAAAATAATGATAAATTGGAGCCTCGTGCAAAAATGTGTGTTTTATGGTTATCCTGAAGGAGTTAAAGGGTACAGGTTGTGGCTTAGAAACCAAACTGGTTTTAAAGTAGTAATTAGCAAGATGTCACTTTCAATGAATCTGAAATGCCTTGCCTGAATAACTCATCTAAGACAGAGTTAGACTTCCCGAGTATGTTTAATAAGGTGGAAGGTAGTAAAGTGAATAACCAACAAGGGGAAGAAGATAGTGAAAAAACCCAACAAGAATCTGAAAATACTAGGATTGAAACACAAAATGATAGTTCTTCTGAAAACATACCTAGCACTCACGATATCAATTAGCTAGAGATAGAGATAGAAGGGAATCTAGGTTACCCTCCAGATTCAGAGATTTTCACTTAGCCCTTAATACTGAAAGCAATGAACCATCCTCGTATAAAGAAGCTCTAGAATCTTCAGATGCTAAAAATTGGAAAAATGCTATGAATGAGGAAATCATCTCTCTACTTAAAAACAAGACCTGGATCCTTGTTCCAAAACCAGAAAATGCTTCTATCGTAGACTGTAAGTGGGTTTTCAAAAGAAAACATGAAGACAATGCAACTCGTTATAAGGCTAGATTAGTAGCAAAAGGTTTCACACAAAAAGAAGGAATAGACTACACTGAAATATTCTCTCCTGTTGTAAAGTTTACTACTGTTAGAATTATTCTTGCTCTTACTGCTCAATTTGACTGGGAATTGAAACAAATGGATGTCAAAACTGCTTTTCTGCATGGTGATCTTGATGAACAGATTTATATGTGTCAGCCTAGTGGCTTCATTGACAAAGAAAAACCAAACCATGTATGTCTTCTCAAAAAATCCCTTTATGGCTTGAAACAATCACCAAGACAATGGAATAAGAAATTTGACCTCTTTATGAAATCTTTAAAGTTTAAAAGAAGTGCTTATGATCCTTGTTTGTATTTTAAATATGAACATGAAATTCCTGTGTTCTTGGTGCTTTATGTGGATGATATGCTTATTGCTAGTCCCAGTTTGACTTGATTGAAAACTTGCAGAAAAATTTGTGCAAAACTTTTGAAATGAAAGATTTGGGAAAAAAAGGATTTTAGGAATGACTATTGACAGAAACAGAAAAACCTCCACAATTTTTCTAAATCAAAGTTCCTATGTCACAAGTGTGTTAGAAAAATTTTCAATGAAAAATGCTAAGGCTACTGCTGTTCCTTTAGCTGCCCATTTTCAACTTTGCAAAGAGCAAAGTCCTAAAAATGAATCTGAAACAGAACAAATGAAAAACATTCCTTATTCAAATGCTATAGGATCTGTCATGTATTTAATGGTGAGTACTCGGCCTGATATTGCCTATGCTGTTAGCTGCTTAAGTCGTTACATGTCAAATGCAGGTCTTCCCCATTGGGAAGCACTTAAATGGTTACTCAGGTATTTAAATGGCTCTGTTAGTGCTGGGATTAAATTCTCTAAACATACTGATGGTGTTAGCCTAGTTGGTTATGTGGATTCTAATTATGCTAATGATAGGGATAGTAGAAGATCTACCACTTCGTATGTTTTTACTTTGTGTGGTGCATGCATTAGCTGGAAATCTCAACTTCAAAACATTGTTGCCCTGTCCACTACTGAGGCCGAATACATTGCTACCACTGAAGCCTTTAAAGAGGCTATTTGGCTAAAAGGGATATTAACTGAAATAGGGTTCTTAAATAAAAAGGTAACAATTTTCTCTGACAGTCAGTCTAGTATTCAACTTTGCAAAAACCCAGTATTCCATGACAGGACTAAGCATATTGATGTCAGATACCATTTTATTAGAGACATTGTAGGAAAAGAAATCATTAACCTGGAAAAGATTAATTCCGAAAACAACCCAGCTGATATGGGTACTAAGTGTCTACCTTTAGAAAAGTTTAAGAAATGCCTTGATATTCTTAATCTGTGATGCTAACCTTAACCTGTTCTGTTTAGTGTATGTCATTCTTTGCAGGTTCTATTGCTTTGGGCCCCGGAGTCGTTTGGCAATGATGAAGCTCACTTCCGGCCACTTTTGGATTTGGTCCAAGGTGGAACATGTTGAAATATTGGCCCAAATCCTCACTGGCCCAGAAGCCCAGTTCACCGGATGGCGGACTCCTAGACTTGAGCCCACTGGACCACCCACACCACCAACCCGACCCGCTACCCGGTTCGGTCTCTCTCTCTTATCAAACCCTAACCCTAGTCTGACCCTTCATTCCCTTTCGGCCGATTCCTCTGGTCTCTTGGTCTCTCCCTCTCTTCATTACTGCCGCGTCTTGTTTCTCCCCCGAGCCGTCTTCCTTCTCGATTTCTTTCATCCTCTTTAATGGATGCTTCGTTTATATCCGTCTGACGGTTTCTTCCACGAACTACCGAAAAGCTAAGCCCTTCTCTCTCTCTCTCTCACTCTGTTCTTCGTGAACCTTGACCTTTGTGGTCTCTTGATCCTTTGTGGATCCGAAGCCTTAGTGGCATTAGATTAACCCTATAGCCTGTGTGGCCTGCCTGTGTGGTGTTTGCCTTTGTGGCTCGGTCTGGGAGTCCTGCAACCGTGAACTAGGGTTTGCTGGCCTCTTTGCCTGTGTGGCTCTTGGGTCTGTAAAATCCGGAACTGGCTATCTGAGCCTTCTGTTACACTTAGATCCTAATCTTTGATCTAAGTATTTATTTGATATATTGTTTGTCTGATTCATTTCTGTAATTATATTTCTGTATAATTTTGAGCCTGTATTTGTATAAGGGGTTTCTATACCCAAGTATTTCTTGTAATAGTTGTTAGGAGCTTCTCTGGGAGTTCGGAAATCGACTGATCGATACTCAACAGTATAATTAAGAGCCTGCCCTCGAACCCAACCATTGGATAGAGGGCACTGCTCAATGCAAATCTCATCAACTCTGTATGAAACTGAATCGACAAAAAATGAATACAAATACACTGCACATATCATCAACTTAGCATAAAATTATATTTAAAAACAATAAAATTATATATAATATTGGGTTAGATTCCACAATCGATGATGTAAGAGAGGTAGTTTCATCTATTTAATACACATTGAAGAGGGTGAGACCTCCACTCCCACTCCCGCTCCCACTCAGTTATTGCTCCTCAAACCCCTCACCCCCACAATTCATATTTCATAGTATTATCAATTTCTCACCCTCCCCCAAATCCACACACTCAAACCCCAATGGAGACACTGAAACCCAACGCCAACCACCACGCACTTCTCCACCACTTCGCACCCGCCCTCCTCCTCCTCCTCCTCCTCCTCACCGCAGACGTACAGAAAGCCCAATGCCTCGTGAGTACCGGCCCCCCGGCAGCGGAAGGAGGCTGCAATGGCACCAGCAGGATCGCCGACTGCCTGCAGCCTCACGGCCAGGAGTTCCTGATGGAATCAGAAACAAGTAGACGGTTACTGGCCAACAGGCCGAAAACCATCACTTCTCTGGCGCAGCAGGCAAAAAGACCCTTTTGCGACGCAAACGTCTACGGCAGTTGCTTTCCCACTCTCAACAAATTCTACGGTCGTCCGCATTGTACCTACACTACCTGCAAGCGCTCGCCCAAGTAGTAAATTAACAACTGCTTAATTAATATTTCTTTTTGTTAGTTTTTGGTTAATATTATTAGTGCAGTAGTAATTATCAAGAAATTAAACCATAGCATGTGGGGACTAATTCCATGCAATATCATGTATTTCTTTTTAGTACGATATGTATTTCAAGATCCACTATTAATTAATATTCACTAGATTCTCAAAAAAAGAATTTTTTTTTTAGAGTGATATGTATCTACCCACATGACACGCATTCGCTCTGTT
Source organism: Sesamum angolense (assembly GCA_034509725.1). Classification (NCBI taxonomy): domain Eukaryota; kingdom Viridiplantae; phylum Streptophyta; class Magnoliopsida; order Lamiales; family Pedaliaceae; genus Sesamum; species Sesamum angolense. The sequence continues at coordinate 5,893,352 of JACGWL010000001.1, read as the reverse complement.
TGGTGGTTTATTTTTTTGAGTGAAATTAAAGCATATGTTATTACTCTGCGTGATTAAATTTTAAGTTGTAGTTCTTGGCAGGCTATTTTGTTGGTTCGACAAACCATCTCCATACTGGTAATTTTTCACTTACGAGTTTGTTCATAATATGTTCATTTTTCATGGTTTTAGTCGGTTGTCCATGATGTGGTCGTTATTTTTCCTAAAATTGCTAGTCAAGGAGGTCATCCAACCACATATGCTTGCACTATCATGGTCACTAGAGTCTTAATTATAATTTTTCTAGCAACGGTAAAACGCTCATATATTCTAATGTCTTACTAATGTAAGTTTATGCTTACTATATAAATTTTATTTATGCTTAATAATATTTATTTATTATATTTTTTTCTATCTCATTGCAAGTACATTAATAAGAAGATGCCCATTGTTGAATATTTTCTTTCAAAAATAGATTATTGTATATATCTTTTTATACCATTTTTTATATATGGTAGAACTTAATTCGTGTTAAAGTGTTTGTATAAAATAATCCTGTATATATACTAACTTTCTTTTGTATACCAATGTATATATTAGTATATAGTATGTTATTTATGTTGCACTCAATTGAGTAATTAATATGCTCGGGAATCGCATGCAGCTGTTGCTAGTATATTATTTTAAAAGAAAAATACTCTTTTTAATGCAGTGGATCATTTTGAATAGAAGTTTGGAGAAAATCAAGGACAATATGGACAATTAACGAACAAATTGGGCGGAAAATATGAAAATACATAAAAAGATTGATTTTCAGCTGGACATCGAGACAAGAATATGATGAATGTTGGTTAGACTCCAATCTTGGCACAATAGAGTCAAGACTGGGTTCTAAATGTTATACCAAGCTGCCATAAAAATTTATAAATGGGACATTGGGTTGGATTAGTACAAAAATCCAATAATTAATAAAGAAAGGGCTCGAGTATTATAAAACTTTTTCCAATTTACTTGTTATTAGGTTGTGTAGATTTTCTTGTATTAATTAAATGAATTAATCAATAATAAAAGATAGAAGTATGTTTTAATTATAACCCAAATAAATAAATATATTTTGTTTGGTGAAAGGGAAATTTAATTAATAAAAGAACAAATTGTATGACAAGGTAAAAAAGGTTCAATGCTCTTTCAAATTTTATAATTCAGACGGATTCAAAAAAAGCTATTAATTTCTAATGAATTTGTTGTATAATTAGTTTAGCTATAGTTCTTGGATCCTTTGCAATCTGTCCAACTCCCATTAAAGGAAATTAAATTGGCCTGCTCTCTCTCTTTTCTCTATTGAACTATGGAAAGCACTTATAGTAGTGATCGGAATTCACCACTACTTATGACTTTGCCAATGGGGCAAACGAAGGCTAACCCGTTCTGGTTGTTATGACTGGCAAGAATCAGTAGGTTATTTCAGTCTTGCTTGTGCGCTTTGGTCCTTCTTACAGAGACTATCATTTGCATCAGTTCTGATCCATCCAAGGAATGAGCTTCCAAACCCATGGACTACAAGGAAAAGATAGAACCTTGCCCGGCAACAGCTGCTGATTCAATAGCAGATGGTCTTGGAAAGAACCTTTCATTCGATGCTTCTGATTCAACTTCCAGACAACCAAGCTTCTAAACTCAATTCACCAAATAAGCAAGATGACTTAGCCCCTTCTTTTTCTGCTACCAAGGGAATCGCACCTGGAAATCCTTAATGGATCGACCATCCCCCCAGCCGATTATTTAATAAATTTCCATCAAAAAATAGGTGGATTTGTAGGTTCTGAAAGACGCTGACTTTGTTTTAAAGTCTTAGATTTTTCTCTCTTTTTTGCTTTGGATGGTGTACTTTCTTCTAAGACCTCCTCCACCAATGCTAGACAAGAAAAAGAGGTCCGCAAAGGTATCGTCCAACTGTTCGCAATAATTTCTCATAATATTTTCCAACTTTTTAATATTTTATATTTATCCAATCAGTATATTCTTTAACTGATTATTATTTTTTAAATTTAAAAATACACATATTTAGTATGCAAGTAATTAATTTTACTTTTGAGGTTAAGGTGAGCTATTTATAATTATAGTATTAAAATAAATTGCACAAACGGATGAACGCCTTCACAAAAATATAAATATATAGAAGTTGTTACTTGGACTTCTGAGCAAGATTCTAAAGTCGTTACTCTGAGCAAGATTTACGATATACATATACTCCGAGTTACGACTTCTACTAATAGTGCAAAATTTTTCAGCAGCAATTTATTTTCTTATACTATAAAATTATAAATAAGTGGGTTAAGGTCGCGAAAAACTTTGAACGGTGTTTAAGCTGAAGATGAGCAGCGGCGGCAGCAACCGTAGGGGTCCGCCCAAGCACCAGAACAAATTCGCCTGGAAACCTAACTCCGGCTGCACGATCAACCCCACCGTATGTATCATCTTCCATTTCGGATTCCCAGACCTCGCCTTGAATAAATGTTTCAACTTAGATCGTTTTGTATTCTGACCCCCCCGGGTATATGTATAACTATTTCGGTACGTCTATGGTGATGATTTTATGACGGCCAGGAAGTAGGGGGAAAATTGAGGCCGTATTCGGAAGTGACCGGAGTTTGTTCTCGATGTAAAGAGCAGATTGAGTGGAAACGGAGATACGGAAAATATAAACCTCTTACCGAACCTGCCAAATGGTAATTTGTTATTTACTTTTTATTTTTGTTCGCTTGATTTTGTCGGATATGTTTCTATTTATTTTGTTGATGTTTGCGAAATCAATTGTAGCCAGCGGTGTTCCAAGAGGAATGTTCGACAGGCTTATCACAATCTATGCGCTGGTTAGATTTCCAAGTGTTCATTTTTTTTTTTAAGTACTTCTTTTGCTTTTCAAGTGTGACGTAGTTTAGTCTTTAGAAATCTAGTTGTTAGGTGTGGAAAGTTTCGTTTTATGTTATTTTTAACTTGATTTTGAAGAAAAATGTGTAGGTTGCGCTAAGGAGCATAAAGTATGTGCAAAATGTTCATGTCGTGTTGACAACATAATTGGAAGGTATAACTTTCTCCCATGATTTTCAGCTATTTTCCTGGAAATGCGATTACTGATATAATTCATGTAGGATTAATTGGAATTTATTGAATAAAAAGAAAATTAAGTGGAAATTTTTGCTTTAGGGTGATTGATTTTTAAGCGAATGAACTCAGTTTGTATGCATGTTTAAGAGGTTTATATATGGGTGTGTCTATTGCTTTCCTTGCAGAGATGTCTCGGAAGTAGAAGCTGAGCAGAAGGCGCTAGAAGAGTGTTCATTTTATTATCATTAGCAATAATTGCTTCATTTGTTTTTCTTGTTATTCTTCTAACCGTTGCAACAGTTATTGTGCTTTTGAGGTCATGGTGATTTGTGTTGTTTATCAAGTTAGAACCTTATCAAATTGTTGGTGCTTTAGGCATAAAAAATGCTCGGGAGAGAGACAGGAGAACGCTGCTTAGAGCTGTAAGTTTGTTCTTGATCTTTTGTTTCCAGATGTATTTCTTTAAAGAAAAATTGCTGTATATTTCTGCAATGTTTCCTTTTGGGGTGGTGGTTGGGCAGTGGGTGGGTGGTGGCTGAGACAGAAACCAAGCCTCACCTTGAGCATATTCTCTAAATTTGCAAAGATATATGCAGATTAGCATTTTCACAAAAGTAGAGGCAAAATTAAGTTTTGTTCAATTCATGTTGGTTATCACTCGGTGGTTGCTTCTGGTCTTGCAACTGTCTCAGCTGTTCAATTACATAATTCTGGTAATCATTTTATTCTGATGTTCAATGTTTTTTTATGTCTATATACAGATGAAAAAGGAAACTCTAGCTCGGCGGTAACTCGAAGCAATGATGATAGCAAGGCTGGAGATTTGTTCACTGCATCATCCCTTGAAGAGTATGCAGAATTCAGCAGGGACGATGAGGATGGCAATAGTGAAGAAGATGAGCCCCAAGTAGTTGGTTAAGGCAGATTAAGGGACAGTTTTGTTACTTGATCTTTACAATTCCCTTTTTTTTTTTTTTTTTTTGTTATTTGAGCTTTGCAAGTCGTTTTTGCTGTTTGTAGTGGAGACACTGAGATTTGTAACTTTGTTATAGCCATATTATAGCATATGGTTCATTGCAAGAGTCAAATGTAGGCTTCCCATGTTCTCATCATATTTCAAATAGGCGACGAAGTTATTCAACCCTTCTGTTTCTTTGCGCAGATTTCTCATGCTAACATTTATTAAGAAAGTCCACTACAGTGATCTTGAAATAACTACCATTGATCATCTACCTTTGTGGTACATGAGGATGGTAAACCAACAATTAAGAAGTGAATACTTTTCTGCAAATTTTACATCAATGTTGCGACCAAGTTAGAAATCAAAATTGATCTGAATCTTTTGTGGGGAACTGCATTTGTGATTGCTAACAGAGACCTGTACCATTGCAAGCTGAAACTATGACTGAGACAGCATGTTCCTGACAAATGAAAGTTGAGCAGCAACACAAATAATTTGAACTCAAAAGTACAATTACATTAGGACAGTTACATTAAGTTCCTCTTCAATCAAGAGTGGATCAAGAATACAATATACATTCTGAGGTTGCTTCAATTTAATAATTATAATGTGTAATCCTCCAGAAAAGAATTATGGCATCGGCAGAACAATCAGATTCTATAGCCAAGCTGTCTTGTTTATCTGCAAAAGCTAATATATCTACTATATCTTCAGCAGTGTGTCTCTCTATGGACAGGTGTGAGAGAAATCTGTGTCACCTACTGAGGAAAAGTAACTTGACGGTACAGCGTTGATGAGCCTATTCAACTTTTGCACACATGCGTTCTGCATAATGGAAAACACAATAGACTGATTAGTTTGGGCTTGAATCCGCTGATAAGAAATTCTTCAAGCCAATTTCAACATTGCCACGAGGATGAAACAGAACATTGAAACATTTTAAACACACAAACTTGAAGTGATGACCAACCAAATTTCTTTCGCACAGGCTTGAAAGCATCAAGGGTTTCATCAAAGTGGCAAGAAGTATGAACAAGCAGCACCATGCGTCTCAGTGCATGAACCAATTAGCAAGAAGCTTAAGAATGAGGGATTAACCAAGTGCTTCTAACCCTCCCCATTCATAAAGGGACAGTGAATAACAATGACCATAATGACAAGTGAAGATTAACAAGTGTGAAAGCAGGAAGCTTACTTAGATATTCATAGGCCAGAATCATTGAGGTTCCCCAAGCTGACATGCTGAAAAATCTTGGGCCCAGTCCTCTATAAAATCCAGTCCATCCATCATCAGCAATCAAACTTTTAACTACTTGCCTTGTGCTGAGTCTTTTTGCATGGCCCATTACCTGAGCATACAGAAAACATCAAACAAGAGAAAAGAAGAGAAAAGTTAGGATACGGGTCCGATGATAGAATCTACCATTCAGTAGTTGGCCATTGTATCATCCACCCCTCCCCCACCATGTGGGAAAGAAAGAAGAATATTATTAAATGAGTGATTATGACAAGAAAATGCACCTTTCCATAAGAGAAATGATCTGCTACCCACTAGAAAAATTTTGTAAACAAAATAAGATAGAAAATAAATAGAAATAGCCTCACCTGAAGGCGGGTTTTAATAGTGTCCATTGGGGTTGTTATGCATGATGCAGTTGCAGCAGCAAAAATCCCCCCAGCAGCTTGAACCGCCATGATCTTCTCTTCACTTGGAGCAATGCCATCATCCAAGAGTCTGCCAATAACATTAAAAGAAACAAAAAGAATGAAAGATAAAAATTAAGTTCAGGAATAAGAGTTTAATCATATAATTGAGTGACCCACAGTACAGGGAGAAGAACAGCAAACAGCAGTTAGATTGACCATATATCATTTAGTTGCATTTTTCAATTCTTCTGCATTGAATCAGACAAATACATATAAATTTTAGAAAATTCAATCCTCTTGTACTGCCCACTCCATGATCCTGAGAGCATGCAATGCAGCACAAATTCAGATATTGTAGGAAATAATGATTTGAAGGCTTGATCCTAATGTGAGAATATTAGCTGATGATTGAGAATGATGGAATGGTTTAAGAGAGTAGACTCGAACTTATTGAACAAGTGCATATGCTTTCAGCTACTAAACAGTATTTGCATAGAAGTTAAAACTAAAAGTCAAGAGAAAAGAAAATTCAGGAATCTCCAAATTCCTCTGGGCATTACACCCAAGGTTAGATTGCAATGAGCAATCAAAAGAAAATGTTTGTAAAAGAATATGGGAAATTTAGTAATTTTATGTCTATTCCGTATTGAAATCTTAAAGACTGGATGTCAACCTACTATCCCAACTAGCAATTGGACTTTTACAAGGAAACATTGATGAAATCTAATATCAGAAAATATTCTGCAATTGTAAAATTTCTAGACTTACCTTTGGACTTGACAAAACTCTATATGCAAAAGATGATCTGTGCCAAAAATCTTTGCAAAAAATTGCAGTACTCTATAAATCAATCCTTTGTATTTGATTTTCTTTTATTCCTTGTATCTAAGTGCATCAGCAACATACTATGGAGAATAAAGTTATTAATGTTTACAATTCCATTTGTCCCCAATTTTCACGTATTGTTTCCAAATCAACAGAATCTTAGAGCACAAGTTCTTTCCAATACCACTGTGAGATGATTCATGGTTTCCTAAACATCACTCCGCCGGGGATATTAAATATTTAGTTGAGCTGTCATGCCAATCTTTTATTTAAGTCGTGGAAGAAATAAAACAGAAGAGCATAAAAGTTTTAAAGAAACCTGGTACTACCTGAAATGTGTACCATACTGAATTAAGATGTTTATGTAGGAGAATGTTCGTGTATGTCCTATATATCCACAAAAAATGTAAATGGGTACCACCTAGAATCTACAAATGGAGCACTATTTGAAAAAAGAACAAAAATAAGAAGCTGGTTAACGATATATTTCCTGCAAACAGGAATGAGACTGAGGTTTAATGCAATACCTCCAGATGAAGCGTTGGCTTGCACCATAACTAGCCCACCAGAAGACAGCTGGTTGGAGAATAAGTGATAACAGAGAGACCAAAGCCTCTATACAATCCACGAACCCCATCAGCCTTTATAATTTGGCGCACAACATCCAAGCCCCCATTATAGGTCGCATGGCCTGAATACCCTTGCACCATTAATCTTTGACTAACCTTTCAGAAAATTAGTAATACAGTTTTAGTGTTTCAAATAAATTGAAAAATGTATTATGGGAAGAAAAATCTAGATAAAAAACAAGATGGTAAATTATGACCTATTTCCATATTAAGATCGTATCAGACTCTAGAATAATAATAAATAGAGCAAAGGGAAGCTAAAAGATAAAGTAGATATTTGAAGTGCTCTATACTTGTATGGTAATTTATTTTCATATCTTAGTTTATGAATTGAACCTCCTTTGCAGAATTCCTTTCCATCCTAGAAATGTTACCTGCTTATAAACCTTAAATAAAAATTGAAAACACCTTGATCAAATTATGCAACATACCACATCAACTGGAACAAATACAGCTTGTGAACAAAGAGATGCCATCATGCCAGCAACGCCATTTGCTATAGCTGCCTGTGTTGGCTCTGACAATTTGAAAGGTTCCACCATCTTGAAAGCAGCAGCTTTGGTTGTCTCTAATGCGGTAAGAAATATAACTCTGGTAGGTATTGCTCCTGTCACGACAGTGCCAAAACCTTTATATAGACCGGGAATCCCATCCGTTTTTAGTAGGCCTTTGATGACAGAAACTGCACTTCTTTCTATGGACTCATGTGAAGCAACTTGCAGCCTGGTCTTCACAACTGAAATGGGATAAAGTGCCACTGTAACTCCAGAAAAAATCCCAGCTCCGACAAGGTAGAACTTAGTTTTGTCAAGCCTGTAGGGGAAGATAACAATAGGATTAAACCAAAACGAATCCAAAATGACTTAATAACAAAAAATCAAATGCCTGTTATCACCCGGCAACAATAATAAAGGCAACTCAATGATCAAGCATCTCCTAATGTGGCAACATAGAAGGTTCCTCATGCACCGTCAATCCCCCTTGCTTAATTCCACATACTTTGAACTCACCCTCCTTACTTACTTGCAACACTAGAAGACTCCAATATAACATGGAAAAACAAAATGCAAGAAATGGAAAATGCATTCTTCTCCTCCCCTGTAGAAATCCACCCGAAACAACCAAAGCTTGCCTGATTTCAAACTTGAAACACAACAGAGACACCAAGCTAAGTCCAAAAGACAATTCAATCTAGCCCACGTTCTATAGATCCATTTTCCGCAATCACCAACCAACTGAATCTGAAGAACTAAACTTCGAAACATTCCCCAAATCACCACATTAAAACAACCAACAACTCGACAACAGAAATCAAATTAATCAAACTTACTTGTCCCAATTAATCTCTGTCTGACCGAACGATTGCCTATGAGTTCCCGCTGTATCCATCGAACACCAAACAAAACCAAAAAAAGAATCCCAAGAATCCCTAACACTTACAGAAGATCATCATTTCCTGATACAGAGAAGCTCGGCAAATTCCGGTGAGCTGAAAATTCTCAAAAAAGAAATGTCAAATAGTTGGTCCGAAGAGATTCGTTCTTGGTTGTGCGTAGTTGAGAAAAAAAGGTGCAATTAAATATCTAAATATATTCTAATTTGGAAATTCAGCTCGAAAAGCCGTTGAACGGAAGAAGTCGGGTCTTCATTGGCGGCCGGGATTCTCTGTTACGCGGATACGGCAGTCCCCGCTGTGCAATGTTGTACCGTAGAAATCGGAGCGAATCAAAGTTTAGATCAATTGATATGGTGAGTTGGGTAAAGAATATTCCATTTCCACCAATTGTTAGTTATTACTCATTTCCAGCAGTGCTTCTTGTCTTAATTATTATTATTATTATTATTATTATTATTATTATTATTATTATTATTATTATTATTATTATTATTATTATTATTATTATTGGGAATTTATATTGATTTTAAATTAGTACTTTGTTTTGATATTTACATATTCTCTAAGGTAATAACAAATATTTTGTTATGTTTAAAATATTCAAAATTAGGGACTTTGAGATAATTGTAATCGTTAATTTTATAGAGTTCACATGAAAATTTCATGAGTTTCTTAATTTATAGAGTAAATTTTAATGAGATTTCGTAACTTTTGGCACAATTATAAATACTCTCTATAATTAATAATTGTCTAATGAATACCCTCTACATTGTGCATTTTGAGTTCAAATATGGGTGCATGTGTGCAATTTTTTTTTTAGAATAATTACACTGTTCTCTCTTAAAATTTGATACAACTAAACATCATGGCATGCAGTACCTGCGCGCGTAATTTTATTAATACTTTATTTTATTGAAACTCATAATTTGTTCATGTATATTAAAGTTTGTCATTGTCTTGCAACTTCGCATACAAAAAATTGATGATAACCTTTTCCAATGTATTAATTGTCAATACATTATACATATTTTACTATAATTAAATTAAAAACTAAAATTTTGTACAATATCTATACTATTATAAAGGGAAGGGGATTTATAAACTCAAAGTGGTAGTTCTCATACCACTATATCAAAATTTTTAATATTATATCAATAGTGATGATTTTATTTACATGCAAAATTAATACTAATTTATTGTGTTTAATTTAATCGACAAAAAGAATAAAACTAAAGTGAGTAAATTAAATTTGTGAATGTAGTAATTTCATGGAATTAATTTTTTTAAGTGAGGTGATTGAGTAATTAATTGAATATGAGTTGAGAAGTTAAATAGGTTATATCAATTGAAAGGCATTTTTGACATTTAAAAGATTTGGTGTAGTGGTATGAGAACTACCACTTTGAATCTATAAATTCCCTCATCCCCTCCCCTCCCCTTATAATAGTATAGATTACACATAGAACCCCATAGTACCCCATTTCGTCCGACAATAGAAACATTCATTAGTCAAATTTATTGAATTTGCTGAAATTTTGATCAAATTCAACCCCATTTTACTTCTTACTAACTTATTGTAGGTCAAATAATTTTTTTCTAACTAAATTACCCTTATAGTACCTTGCGCATATTACCATGTTAAAATATATAAGAATAATTTAGTAAAAAAAATATATTTTATGTACGATAAGTAAATAATCAATCAATGAAGGGGTAATATAAATTTTCTTTCAATTTATTTATGTATATCAACAAATTCGATGTATTTTAATATTTGCTAGATAGAAACAAATATGAGAGAGTACACAATATATTTTTCTCGAATCACACAAAGTTTATATATAATTACACCAATCATTATGAAAGGACGTTGTAATTACGTCTCCCTCTCTCTCCCTCTCTCTCTCTCTTTTATACTAATCGTTGTGGCATGTTATTCCTGCATGTATATAATAAATAAATTTTTATATTTAAAAATATATTATAAATAAAAGCAAAATAAAAAATCAATACATGATATTAAAAAGAAAATAAAAGAAAGCTAATTTACTAGTTAATGAATAATTTGGAAAGTGGAACGAGTCAGTTATTTATAAGTGAAGGGTATTTTTGATTTATAAAAAATTAATGCGGGGTGTCACTAATTGTCGTTTGTGAGTATGAAGCCCATTTTCTTTTTATATTAGTATAGATAATTTTATTTTTAAAAAATTCAAAAGTAGTTCTAACTATTGGGCCGAATAGCGGAAAGGGTAGGTAATGGGTTGGGCTGCAAGTAACAGAAACCCAGGAAGGCAACCATTGATCATTTTGAGCTGAAAGGCCGATAGAGGAGGCCCATGCATGCATGCTAGAGCGGCATTGCGTAATATGCTCTTTCTATAAAAGGAATCACCAAACATTGTTTAATAATTTATAAGTTCTCAAAAATCTTATACGATAAAAACAACAATACTGCATTCATCATTTTAGACATCAATTACTTCTTAAATAAGACATTGTCACACAATAAATGAAAAAGGTTATTATATTAATTAAGATCTTAATTGATCACATCAAACAAAAGAAAAAAAGAAGATCATTACGCTATTTTTTTATTTAAATTTCCAACTATCACAAAAAATCGAAATAAATAAATAAATTACATGAAACCAATGCACGTTACAGTAAACTTGAGCAACAATCATTTAAATTAAATTTTATGATCAGATCGAATAAATTGAATAATCAACATAACATAATTTATTATATAATATTTTTTTTAAAATTATATATCAATCATGTAACAATCATTGTAGTATATTAATTTAAAATTTTAATTGAATAAAAACTTGTAGTGTGAAATATAAGCCGGATCTGACGATCCTCTTAGTCCTGCCCGACAAATGACTTGCAACAATTTTACTGTAGGCAGCCGACACAAAAGGAGGCCCCACGAGGGCCACGACCGTAGTTGTTCACTTCTTTCTCGTGGAAATTTGGGAATTCCTCTGCACCGACAGTAGTTCCACAATTTAATAATAAACACATCATCAGCTGTTCTGCATCATATGTTAGTTGTATTTTTCCATTTACCTTGTCGGCCCAACTTTTGTTTTTAATTTATTTTTTCATCATTTAGCCTTTCTTTTTTATAAGTTCATTATAATCATATTCTGATTTTAATTATGGGATTATTATTATGATACTTAATAAAAAAATATTATTAAACTAGAATAATCATTCGAATTTGATAAAATGCAAAATTATGATTTTATAATCACGAAATCTTAATCTCGTCAATTAAATTAGACCTGACTTTTTTTTATTTTTTTATTTTTCATATGTCTGAATCTTTATTGCATGGGTACATATTCATATTCATGGTTTCAATTTTCCGTGTAAAAAATCAATTTAGATCAGTTAAACATAAGTCAATAGATGTCGATTTTCCCATCTGTTTTTCTTGGTTGGGATGTCATTTTCATCAATATATGTAACAATTATTGCCTGCGATTGTGTGTGTGTGTGTGGGAGAGAGAGAGAGAGAGAAGACAGTAAAAAAAAAAAAAAGGGTAAATTACATCTACCTCCCCTGAGGTTTGGCATAATTACAAATACCCCTCATTGTTTGAGAAATTACAAATACCCCCCTAATTTTAAGGACCGTCTAACAATTACCCCAATCTATGCATTTTTTATAGTGAACTGACCAAAATACCCTTATGAATTAAAATTTATAATTTTATTTATTTTTTTTAAAAAATATTTTTTTATCAACTAAGGTGATAATTTTTTTTATAATTTTTAAATTTTTTTCATCCATCCCATTTAATATTTTTATAAGATTTTAATTTTTTTTTTAAAAATAAAAAAATATTGTAAGGGCAAAGTTGACATTTCTATACCTCCATCCAAGGATTACATAATTTTATCAAACATTAGGGGGGTATTTGTAATTTTTCAAACAACGAGGGGGTATTTGTAATTATGCCAAACCTCAGGGGAGGTAGATGTAATTTACCCAAAAAAAAATGAAGAATCTTTATGGAGTGTGAGTGGCGTTCCTGTGTGGTAGAAGACTTTATTAAAGTCCAGTTAAGCTCTTCTTAAACAAGCTTTGCCACCGCCGAGTTCTCTCTCTCTCTCCCTCACTCAACTTTCGTTGCAGATCTTGAGAGCAGGAAAAAGAATCTGCAATCAGAAGGGCATGGAACTCTGCTCCAGATCTCTCATGAGATTCACCACTCCCACCATTTTGCTGCTCTTTTTGCTCTCTTGCTCCACCTTCACTTCAACAGGTAATCTCTCTCTTGCTCATGAATTTGGTTTGCTGGGTTTTCATTACCTCAAAGATTTATCTTTGCATTTCTTTAGTGTTTGGAGGTTTTAGCAAGAGAAATGAGGAAATGGGTCTGATTAAATTGTCAAAAAGTTTAGATCTTTGGGTGATTAAATGCATCAATGGCTATTGGCTAGTCTAGTGCTGAATCTGATATTTAGGCTATTAATGTAGTTGTTTCTTGAGATGGGATTTGATCTTGGCCAGTTGCATTAAGCTAACTAATCCTGATTTTGAATGAGGAAATTAGAAATTTAAGTCCTGTATTTGAGTGCTCAATCCACTTAACTTGTATCTGCTCTGTAGTTCTGGATTAATGCCTGTTAAGAATTGCTCATCTGCAGATTTGATTTTCCTTTTGAGGTGGGGTGGGGGGAGTTTAGGATCTAAAATCATCATTCATGTTAGCTGAAAATTGATTATGTTTGAATGTTGTGCTTGATATCTTGAAATTTCTGAACTATGATATTGTATGTGAATCGAGGTTTGACAGAGCTTGTTTTCGTTCTCTTTTCTTCCAGAAGCATATGATGCACTTGATCCCAATGGAAATATCACGATAAAATGGGACGTTATCAGTTGGACGCCCGACGGCTATGTGGTAAGAATTCTAATAGTAATTATGTCAAATTGCCCATTAACTGGTGTCTGGTACAAGCGCATTAAACCATCTGTCACAGTTTCAAATTTGAAAATCTAGACTCGTTTATTGTAATTTATACTTGTGAAGTCTTGTCTCCGACAGATGTGATAGTGTTTGTGACTTTGTTCCTTCTATGGTTGTCTGATCTAATTTATACTGAAAAACGGACAGGCTGTTGTGACGATATTCAACTTCCAACAATATCGTCATATTCAAGCACCAGGTTGGACTTTGGGGTGGACTTGGGCGAAGAAAAGAGGTGATATGGAGCATGATGGGAGGTCAGACAACTGAGCAAGGAGATTGTTCGAGGTTTAAAGGGAACATCCCGCATTGCTGCAAGAAGGATCCAACCGTCGTTGACTTGTTGCCTGGAACTCCTTACAACCAACAGATTGCTAATTGTTGTAAAGGAGGGGTGATTGGTTCATGGGGTCAAGATCCGGCAAATGCCGCAAGCTCGTTCCAAGTTAGCATTGGTGCTGCCGGAACCACTACAAAACGGTTAGGGTGCCCAAGAACTTCACTTTGAAGGCACCTGGTCCTGGCTATACTTGTGGACCGGCAAAAATCGTCAAACCTACTAAATATGTTACTAGCGACGGAAGGAGAGTGACACAAGCAATGAGTAAGTTGCTCAGTCTGCTTATATTTCATTCACAAAATCCTCACATGTTTTTCAGCTATGTATGAAACTATCGTACGTATGAAACAAATGGCTATTGAGGACTTTGTGAAGTTGTGAATAAATGGAAGCATGCATCTAATAGCATGGAGGAGGCATCATTTCGCGAGCGCTGTTTTAGAGTCTTTCTGCGCATTTAGATAAGCTGATTCCAAAAGTTTGGCCATGTAAAATAGGTTGTCAGTTTTGTAGGTTCGTATTCTTGAATTGTTGCTTATGTTTCTCTTATTGCAGTGACATGGAACGTTACATGCACATACTCACAGTTTCTGGCTCAAAAAACTCCTACTTGCTGCGTCTCACTCTCGTCGTTCTACAATGATACTATTGTTCCTTGCCCGACCTGTACCTGTGGATGCCAAAATAACCTTACTCAGCCAGGATCATGTGTCAAGTAAGTCTTCCCATTTCATCTTCTCTCTCTCCCATTACTGTAAACTTTTCTACTAACTTGGTTGTGCTTTGCCATTTACCCTTGCAGCCCAGATTCACCTTACCTTGCTTCAGTCGTTTCAGAACAAGAGAAGCGTAACAGCTATGCACCTCTAGTCCAGTGCACAAGTCATATGTGCCCCATTCGAGTCCACTGGCATGTCAAAGTAAACTACAAGGACTATTGGCGGGTCAAGGTCACCATAACAAACTTCAACTACAGGATGAACTATACGAAGTGGAACTTAGTCGTGCAGCATCCGAACTTCGACAATCTGACTCAGCTATTCAGCTTCAACTACAAGCCACTAAATCCATACCAGAATATAAGTAAGTCATGCTGTATAGAGTTGCAAATAGCGACGGTGTAATTACAAAAAGTTGCTTGAAATCTTTTTACTTATTTCTTGGAGGCAAAAATACTAATGACGAGTGTAATGGCATTTTCTGTTTGATAGATGACACTGCCATGTTATGGGGTGTCCAGTTCTACAATGACTTGCTCATGCAAGCTGGCCCTCTAGGAAACGTGCAGTCGGAGCTTCTATTCCAGAAGGACAAATCAACGTTCACTTTCGAGAAGGGTTGGGGTTTCCCGAGGAGAATCTATTTCAACGGAGATAATTGTGTCATGCCGCCTCCTGATGCATATCCTTATCTACCAAATGCCGGTCTACGGCAAAATGTCTCGTTGCTTGTGCTACTGATCACTCTGTTGACATCCGTTGCGATCCAATTTGTATGTGTTTAAGAATCTCCTTCGCTAAACACAATACTTCTCAACATTGCATTTGCAGATCGGACTTGACAGTAAAGTGAAGAAATAGTACAGCCAAGCAATGTCTCTTTTGCATATCCATATGGATTCAGGTGCACAAACTTGAGAGGAACATGAAACAGTTCCTTCTTATAGTAATTGTTGGTGAATTCACTGCTATTCTTTTACTTTGATAGTTGTATAACATGTTTTGTTACAAGTACATCCTATAATATTGTTCATATGTTTTTGAGAACTAGTATTTAATAGCGCTGTAATGAGAATAAGAACACTTTGATAGATACAATTGATTGTAATGCATTTATAATTATTTTTCCCATCTTTCAATTCCTCTTTTTGATCATGATCATCATTCAAAATGGGATAATTACACCACATCACTTCATGTTTCGTGGAATTACACGTGGACTTTATGATTTGGGAAATTACACTTACTAATCTTTATGTTTGTTTTCGTCCAACAAATAGATCCGTCTATTAGTAAAACTCATGAAATATGTTGAAATCAACAAAAAGGTCGAACGAAAATTCATATTTACCTCAAATTGACTTACAGATTTATTGTAGGTCAAACAATTTTTTTATTGCCAAACTATCCATGTACGAATGAAGTCTCACATGCATTAGTGTGTAAAGATGTATAAGGATAATTTGGTCACAAAAGATGTGTTAATTGACGGTAAATACAAGTTCTCATTCAAATTTTTATTGATATAAACAAATTTTTATGAATTTTAACTAATAGATAGATCAAATGGTTGGATGGAAACAAACATCAGAGTTACTAGATGTAATTTTCCAAAATCACATTGGTTCTACATGTAATACACTAAAACCTCATGTGAGGATAGTTTAATTATCCCTTTAATATCACTTGCATAATAATAATAACAAAAAAAAAAAAAAATTACCTTTGGTTTGAAATAATCTGCTTAAGCTTCAAAACTTGCAGTACTGTCAAAACTTGGAAACACATCACCACATTACAACAGCAAGAATATAATTACAGAAGAGAAGAACAAGACAGAGGTAAAAGGTTGAGTTGGATGAGCAGAATTTGGTAGAAAAGGGTAGGAATCAGGTGGGGGCAGCATGCACTCATCCCCATTGAAGTAGACTTTCCTGGGAAAAGCCCATCCCTGTTTCAGAGTAAAAGTGTTGATATCCTTCTGAAGAAGTACTTCTGACTGCAAATTGCCAAATGGTCCTGCTTCCATCAACAACTCGTTGTAGAATTTCATGCCATAGAACATCCCTGTGTCATCTGCATTGCATGCACACACTATCCTTATTAGAAATCCCCCCCTGATACATAGATATATTAACAAAAAGGTCCATCTAGTTTTAGGAATATTTGTATCAGTAAGATACACGCGTTGCATGCACTGCAAATGTTATCTTATATAAGTTTTTCAAAGTCAGTCATATCATTCATTTACTGAAGGGACTTACTGATGGAGGCATAGGGAACAAGAGGCTTGTAATCAAAGCTAAAAACTTGAGTCACATTGTTGAGATTTGGGTGCTGAACGACGAGAGTCCACTGCGTGTAGTTCATCCTGTAGTTGAAATTAGTGATGGCGATCTTCACCCTCCAGTAGTCCTTGTAATTAACCTTTACATGCCAATGCACTCGGACAGGGCACATGTGGTGCGTGCATTGTAACAGAGGCGTGTTGTCTTTTCTTGGAGTATTTACCCCCACCACACTGAAAAGTTTGGAGTCTCTCCTAATCGGAAACAATGATTATAAGTGCAATTCTTATGTTTACTCCACATGAAACGACGAAATGGCAACTTACTTGATGCATTTGTCTTTGTTTTCACAGCCGCAGGCGCATGAAGGGCAAGGTATGATGGTCTCGTTGTAGAAAGATGAGAATGAGACGCAGCAGCTGGGGTGTTTTTGTGCTATAAACTGGGAATATGTGCACGTTACGTTCCATGTCACTGTCCATGACAGAATTGAGAAAAACAAGAAAGTAAAATTAGGTCAGACTGCACGTTCTAATAAGTGCAGATCTTAGCGGAGATCAATGAGTATTTAATCAAACGTTCGATGTTTTTCCCTTTCTTGATGTAAATCACGATTACTTACTAAGCGCCTGAGTTTTCCTGCGACGATCAGGGGTGAGGAAGTTCGTTGGAGGGACAACCTTTGCAGGGCCACAAGTGTACCCTGGTCCAGGGCCAAGAAGAGTGAAGTTCTTAGGAAGCTTTACGGTCTTGTTCGTCGTCCCTGCTTGGCCGACGCTGACCTGGAATGCGGAGACAGAAGCCGGCGGGTCTTGGCTCCAGGCTGCCAGGACCCCGCCTTTGCAGCAGTTGCTGAATTGCTGGTTGTAAGGAGTCCCAGGGAGCAAGTCTACTACTGTTGGATTCTTCTTGCAGCAATGTGGGATATTACCTTTGAACTTGGAGCAGTCCCCTTGTTCTGTGGTTTGTGCGCCAACCATGGACCATATCACTTCCTTCTTAGCCCACGTCCAACCAACCGTCCAACCGGGGCTCATGATGTGCCGGTACATTTGGAAGTTGTTCATCGTCACGACAGCCTAGGACAAACAAGACTTTGGATGAGAAATGAAGTTCTATTGCGTGATCTATGTTATAGTGGTTTCACATCGTTTAAGGTGTGAGATCATTTATTGCAGAACATCGTATGTATGAGTAGGGCCAGCCATGTGCTCTTTTCGTAAGCCCCTTGTAACAGAGGCTGAGTGTGTATATGGCTATTATCTCATATGACATGAAAACCAGGGACTGACTTGGCGGAATATAACATTAAGAAACTTTTACATTCAATCACGAGGTATTGTTTGTTTTAAGACCAAAACTGTAATTGTTCGATCATAACAGACAACACCTCACGTAGAAACCGTCCATAGGACGTTTAACTAATTCCATGTTGCCACAATGCACGAAAACACCATTGGCAACAAGACTAATTTGCTTAGGACAAGAACTCACCACATAGCCGTCAGGCGTCCAAGACATGATATCCCATTTGATCGTTATGTTCCCATTCGGATCCAACGGATCATACGCATCTACCGAAAACAAAAACCAACAATCAAGATCAAGAATCGCGACCAATGGACTAAAACTACTTCTAAAGAGACAGAAGTCTTACCTACGGAAGTAAACAGCACGAAAACGAAGAAAACAGCAACAAGAAATCCCATGTTTCTACTCCCCTTGCTGTCAGAACATAGAACTAGTTTGTCAGTTTCTAGTGATTTAGATGCTTCCAGGACAATACTGTTATGTAATGCCTGCAGAAGTTGATGTGGTTTAAATGTAAGAAAGAAATATGTGTGAAGTGAAAGGGTTGTAAGAGTATTTGAGATGATATTGTTCCACCCACTGGCAGTTGGATGCTAGCTAGTGATATGTTGTTCAGTCCCTTTTTCATTTCATGTATTGGAATTCCCTGTTTCTTGAAGCAACGATTTTAATGTGAAAAGAAGGAAGATGTATATTTTATCTCCATATGTTCTTGGCAGGAATATGAGTTAGGGTTAAGCAAGAAAACTGGAGAAATTCTGACTAAACTATAGACCCCCCAAATGTATTTATTTTTTTTTAAAATTGTAATCTTTTTCTATACTAATAAAGAAAAGTTCCTCAACGCTCTTAAATGACAGTTAATGATACCGTCGCATTAATTTTTTTTTGTTAAATAAAAAATATCCTTCATGATAAAATAACTAATTATTCAACTTTTCAAAATTTGCATTAATTGATAAATTATGATTTTTTTTCCTTTTTTTTTTATTAATTAATTTATATACTTTATTTTTATTTATAATATATTTTAAAGCGTGAAAGATTATTTATTATATGCATGTAGGAACGACGTGCTATAATGTCTAGTAATATATAATTATATTTAAAAAAATATTGATCAATACATCAGTATATATACAAAGAACAATGGAAAAGAATTATGAACAAATATGATAGGCCAGGATTAAAATATATGATTTTCAACTTATTCATGAGATCTTAACTTTAATCGTTAAACTAAAACATCATTGATTCCGCAACTGTATTTAATTGATATGAAAAATTAGTTACTCAAGGTTTTTGATAACTCACATGTTACTAAAATGATTTAGTTGTGATATTATGAGGTTGGTAAGGATTTGATTTGTTACGTTTTATATTATATGACCTATTTATAGTTAATTTGAATTATTTAACACCAAAACTTGATTTGAGAATTTTTTTTTCATATATATATATATATATATATATATATATATATATAATTTATACAATTTTCTTAGTTAGATATACATTGAATTAAAGTGTTATATGGTATAAGGCATGAGATTGACAAAAAATTTAAGGGTAAATTACAATAATCCTTGAAATTTGATATAATTACGATACTTTCTCGTTGTTTGAAAGATTATCAATACCTCTTGATTTTAATGGTTATTTAATAATTAGTTCAATTTGTTAGATTGTCATCAATTTTTTTTTGTGGTGAACTGATCAAAATTGACTTGTGGATTAAAATGATAATTTTATTTATTTTTTTTTTAAAAATTGATATTTTTGTATTTTTTATGGGTTAAGTGAATATCTTTTTTGTGATTTTTAAAATACTTTCATCCACCCCGTTAACGTTTGATTTTTTTTTATAAGTTTTAGACTTTAAAAAGAAAATAAAAAAATATTTTAAGAGCAAAGTTAATAATTCCATACATCCATCCAAAGATTATATAATTTCATTAAACGTTAAGGGGTATTTGTAATTTTTAAAATAATGAGAGAATATTCGTAATTATACCAAACTTTGGAGAGGTTATTTGTAATTAACTCAAAATTTAAAAACAAAATAAAAAATAATAGTATTTAAAAGATAAATTATAGTTTTGGTCCTTATACTTAGCTGCTTATTCAATTTTGGCCTTTAATTTTTTCTAGACACGATTTTAATTCATAATCTTCATAAATTATTATATTTTTTGTTCAATCATTGAAACAAATCGAAGTTAAAATTAATAAGGATAAAAATCATGCATAAAAAAATACTACAAACCAAAACCAAATAAGTGGTTAAATATAGGTAACAAAAATATAAATTATAAAATAAATCGAAAAATTCTTGTCCAAGCAAGCACCGTCAACTTTGGTAAGAGAGGAGTGAGAGCTCCCAAGAACTTTGGGTCACCACCACTTTCGAGAAACTCACTAACAGTAGTGAAATTACCCCAAACGCGGCCGCGCCGCTCCCGCCGAACACGGCCGCGCCACCACGTACCCCATATTCCATATAAATTCACAATACTAATGCACCTTCAAACACACACACACACTCACTTCTCACACCACCTCCGCCACTCCTACATTCAGCCATGGCCGCCGCTCCTCCTCCGCTGAAAGACGAGCTAGACATCGTGATTCCGACTATCCGGAACCTGGATTTCTTGGAGATGTGGAGGCCGTTCTTCCAGCCGTACCACCTGATCATAGTCCAAGACGGCGACCCCACGAAGACGATCAAGGTCCCTGATGGCTTCGACTACGAGCTTTATAATCGCAATGATATCAACAAGATCCTCGGCCCCAAGGCTTCCTGCATCTCTTTCAAGGACTCTGCTTGCAGATGCTTTGGCTATATGGTCTCCAAGAAGAAGTACATCTTCACTATTGATGATGACTGCTTTGTAAGAACGTCCTTGTCTTAATTACATCTCTCTCTCTCTCTCTCTCTCATGTAAATGTGTTTTGATGATTGATGATCGATGAACAGGTTGCAAAAGACCCCTCCGGAAAACAGATAAATGCGCTGGAGCAACACATCAAGAATTTGCTCTCTCCATCAACCCCCCTTTTCTTCAACACCCTCTATGATCCTTTTCGAGACGGATCAGATTTCGTGCGTGGCTACCCTTTCAGCCTCCGGGAAGGCGTCCCGACCGCCGTCTCTCACGGCCTCTGGTTGAACATACCTGACTATGATGCCCCAACACAGCTTGTCAAGCCTCGTGAGAGAAACACCAAGTACATATATAACTACATGCACACATGCATGATTCTTTCGCTCTAAATATAACTGCATTAGTTGTGTGTTGATTTCTTATAATTGAGGGGAAAATTATATATTGTTAATATATTTTTGTTCATGATGTTGCTAGGTATGTTGATGCAGTGATAAGTATTCCAAAGGGCACCCTCTTCCCCATGTGTGGCATGAACCTCGCGTTCGATCGCGATCTCATCGGCCCCGCCATGTACTTCGGCCTGATGGGAGACGGTCAGCCCATTGGCCGATACGACGATATGTGGGCTGGCTGGTGCACTAAGGTACGTATACTTTAGACGTAGTTATAACTACATTCTTAAAATCACAATCATTAATTACATTCTTGATTGACAACTGTTTCAGGTGATCTGCGACCACTTAGGACTGGGAGTGAAAACTGGGCTGCCATACATTTGGCACAGCAAGGCGAGCAACCCGTTCGTGAACCTGAGGAAAGAATACAAAGGCATATTCTGGCAAGAAGAGATCATCCCTTTCTTCCAGGCCGTCACACTGTCCAAGGATGCTACTACTGTCCAGAAGTGCTACCTTGAACTCTCCAAACAGGTTGAAGACAAGCTGGGGAAAGTGGACCCTTATTTTGTGAAGCTTGCAGACGCAATGGAGACGTGGATTCAGGCATGGGATGCGCTTAATCCCCCCAACTCCAACTCCATCTCCAAGTCCAAGTCCAAGTGAAGAAGAAGAAGACTTGATGATATTATTAGGACATGACTACTTTTCTGAACTTTTTAGGGGTTTTAAGGTTGCTGTTTTTTGCTGATCAGTTTGTGATCATTAATGTTCTTGGTTTTAGGAGATCTCAGTACGTAGCTTCTTTCTTTTTTGGAGTACTATACTTAGTTTGTGATTTTGTTTTGAGTTAATTCTCTGATTGCAGCTAATTCTTTTATGATGGTTTGTGTTGTTGCTCAAGAGTAGTTTTTGTCACTGTCAATGCCATTGATCTGTCAAAAGAGGCAGGGAACATCCGACGGCTGAGGTCGGAAAAAAAAAATTGAAGGTCTCAACTCTCAAAAGGAGACACCGCCGTTGCCGGGGATTGAACCCGGGTCACCCGCGTGACAGGCGGGAATACTCACAACTATACTACAACGACTTTGTTGCTGATGCTCTAAATTTAGAAGATAATTATAAAATATTAAGTCTTTTATTAAATAATATTATAAAATATTTTTTATTTAATAAAATATATACAAATTAATAATAATTTTATAATAAAATAGTGTTGAGAACAAATGCTTTAAAAAAAAGAAAAAAAAGTAAATATAAAAAGTAATGGTAGAGTAGAAAGTTATAAGATGAATAAATAAATTAAAAAAAATACCAAAAAATAGAGAGACACCAAAAAGTGCTCTCCCTTAATAATAAAGTATAAATAGATTAGTGCGGCGATGTCATTAATCGTCATTTGTGAGTACAAAATCCCTTCTTTTTTATATATTAGTATAGAAGATTATACAATTAGAATTTACCTAAAAATCACAACATTTAATCACAAGACAGGATTCAACACTTCGCCTGTATCTATGATCTTCAACAAATTTCTGAAAATTTATATGGAGTCCATGTTCATTGTGTAAACTCCAGAATTTAAAACAAAACTTTATTTGCAATAACATTTTGTAATTACGATTATTATTCTGCTTTGCACACAAGTCAAATATGTTTCATTGGCTAGTCAATGACAAAATATGCACAGGTGATGAGCAAGGAAGTGCTCCAGCAAATAACTAACAGCGGTAAATTTAGATTTAAGTTATGTTGCTGTTCAAAGGTTGTCTGGAACAAATGAAAAAGAGGTAGAAAAGCACAAAACTATCTATAAAACTAAAAGCATTCCTGTTCATGTACTAGGAGAAGGATCTCCTTCCTGTGTCTTGTTACGCTTGCTTGGGGGCTCGTCGCCTTCTTCATGGCCGTTGACTACGTTCACTGCCTCTGGGCCAAGAAGTGAGGCATGCTTGCTGGTAATTCGACGACCTGCCCTCACCTTAGGCCCCCAGTGCCTCTCGGGATTGGGAAGATATCTTGCAACCTTTTTGGCCTGTGCCTTGCTAAGGGAAGCAACGGCTCGTGCAAAATTAGCCTGCACGTATAAAAAGGCAAACAAACTTTGAGCTATTGAATGTAGTATTGCTACTCCTAAATGATGAACAAAACCAATATATCGGTGGAAGAACGAAAGATAGTAGAACATAGACTAGATACTTGTAGAATAGGTTCCTTGGCAAGGATGATGCTTCCGGCCTGATCAGGTGGCTGAGCTTTTACAGGATGGTTTTTGACCTGGAAGTAAGAATACCGTCAACTATAAGAAAACATAATGCAAAAAGTGAAACTATTTTGACAGTTTGGCACTGGAATTAGCTTTCCAGAGCCAGTATGATTTCATGCACTGTTTTTGACGTAAATGTTTCAAGACATAGAAAACAAACTGTTCTTACCCAACAGCGCATGATATCCCAAATCACATCCATAGGAGCATCGGTTTTCAAGCCCAGAGGGTTAATGTGAGATCCTGATATGCGATATCCAGCATTAATCACAGCAGAACGGAATATCACTGCGGATGGGGATGTGCATTTTAGTGTTGCACAGAGATTGTGCAAACTCAAAAATAGAGGAATATCAGGTAATTCCTGCAAAATGCACACAAGGAAAAATCAGAAATGACAAATGATGTAATAATTCCGCAGATTCTTTTATGATTACTTTCTAAATAGTGACTACAATAATAGATCTCACCCATTTTCTCATTCCATATTTATCTTATCTTGCAGAAAATAAAAAAAACATGAATTGATGAGCATCCGTTTTTTTCTTTTTTGGGAACAAAATTAGTTAAATAAAATGTTTGCCAACAGAAGGTACCTTACCTCGGAAATTGTAGTGAGTACAGCAAAGATCCGACCGAAAGCAGGATACCGATCCTTCATAGACTTGACATCTTCCAGAATGGAATTCACCCATTCCATGTCATGGATTGGGGCAGACCATATTGGCCCCCCCATGTTGTATTTCTTTCCACAGTGGCTGCATTCTTGGGCAACAACAGGACCAAATCCAGGAAGGTATCTTATACTTCTGTTCTGCAGGGTAATACCGGGGAAAAAGAGTTAAAGAAAACTCCATATCACATGAGTTACGGATTAGAAGAGGTTAGTAGCATACAATGTTGCATTATAGTAATAGACAATAATTCTTATGCCAGCTTAGTATCTTCCTTGCTGACGAACAAAAGCACCATCACTCGAGTTTTGGGTGGGAAACATACAAACAGGCACAAGCAGGTATTAGCTCTTGTTAAGCCTAGTGAGGGTGTATACTAACCACCGAACTCTACAGCATGCTCTCAGTTATAGAGTTGAGTTTGTGGGGCATTCTCTTTACTCATTTTAATGCTACATTATACTCTGATAACAGCTGCAATCCGATTAGTTAGAAAAAGTTTCTGATTGGAGAACACAGGCCTAGATTCAACCATTTTCCATTTTGGGAAACAAATTAGAAACCCTTCCAACATCTTACTAAGGTGCACAACAACCACAATGGTGGAATAAAAGCAGAGAGGTTTACGGCAAAGGCATGACCATCAACATAAAACTTATAACTATGTGCTCATACGGAACACCATACAGCACAACTGCGCCTTCAGAAATGTAAATTTGTACACACATTCAACAACAGATTCGAAGACATTGCACTTGAAAATCGTGCAATACTTTTTAGACCAAGTATGGTTAGATTTGTTCTATTTCATGCTATAACAATATTTATGCATCACAAAGTATAGGAAAGTCTTTAACCACATAGAGATTTGTACCTTGGACACGGTCCTTCCAAGTGGCTGAAGATGAAAAGAATCACAACCAGTGCACTGATAAACGTACGAGAGCTTTAAAGGAGTGTTCTTCATCGCACTAGCAGAACTGGGAACAATTTATACCATAAATCAGAAACTGAAATCTAAAAGAATGATGAAAATTGCGATGACCTCATCATGCAAGTCAAGATACCTGTCAAACTAAATTTAGAAACTTGGGAGGAGAAACACTCACGTGTATATTCGGACAAAAACTCGTACATAGAAATCCATCTGAACAGATAGCACTGGGACAATGTATCGCCTGTATCGATTTGCATGGCTCTTCATTTCAAAATAAATCTTTTGTTAGAAGGCAATAAACCCAATGAAGTATGAGATGAAAAAATACACACAGCTAAGAATACTCGTCATTGCAATGCTAACAAAAAGTTTCACTTTCTTCAGTAACCTTCCCGTCGAAAAAGATATTCATAAAGGATCAATTAAAATTTCTAAAATCCAGTAATGAACGCTTTGTTTCATATCAACCCCATTGAAGAAATTCTTTTCGGGAGCAGAATTTGTGCTAGTATATGATTTTTAACAATGCCATTTCATCCTACCATGCTGCACAAACAGATGAATCAGACTGCAATTCTTTAATCATTTGTCCAATTTATATGTTACTATTCCAATTGAAGGACGCTAACCTCTCTTTCTCTCTCTCTGTCCAACGTTCACAGACATAAATACGTTTGCCTTTAGTGTAAGAATAAACGAAAAAATGAGAGAAAGAGTGGGGCTACTAAATACAACTCAGGTTCATCTTTCTATCTTTTTCGAAGCAAAAGCAGCTATAGAGGACTGAAATATTAAATTACAAGGGAAAAGTTTCTTCACAAAGATATACCTCAATACATGCAAGAACGATTCTCAAAGCCATCTCGTGGCAATATTTGCCTCTCAATGGATAAGCCCCGTATCTGGTTCATCAAGCAAAGCATCAAGACAGTTAACTGGTTCATGCAAGATACTGTTTTAGGGTTGTAAGCATATCAAGTCGCCTTATTAATAGTAAACCTATTTAGGAAGTTAACTTCTTTAAAAAATCTTACTTGGAATAGCAGACCTCACCATTAGCCCCACAGAGCACTGCCATATCAGTTGCTGTGCACATCAATATGCCCCCATCAACAACTGACTGGACAGCAGAGTCCAGGAAAGTAGATGGGGTACCATATGGGTCAAGATCAACCTGCAACAATGATTCAATGGACAAAGGCACTGATCGATACTATTTGATATGGTAAAATGTAACAAGTGCTAGAACTTGTATTAGTAACAATGCATGGGGAGACTAGTAGAAAGTAAAGATCATAAACTGTGGAGCTGTTGTGGAAAAGAAATGTTGGAATATTTCTGAAGGTATAAGACAGCATACCACATCAAATTCTTTTGGGTGGGTAAGCATGTAAACTCTAGCATCAGCAAGTTGAGACTCCACCTTTGAACATGCCATCGAACCATTAAATTTAATGTTTCTCCTGCAAGCTTCAACAGAAGCTACAGAAGGGCGGTATCATAAGCATTTCTGACTTATTGATTGTGACAGCTCGCAAGCAATAAAATTAAATTTGATCTCTTCCATAGTTCCTATAAAAACATATATCATAGTAGAATATGAAGAATATATTGTTTTGCAAATTTGAGGGGCCAAATGAAAAAAAAAAGGCATTCTAGCATTGCGTAGCACAAGTACTATAATGAGAACATAAAAGTACCTTTAGTATTGTCCAGGGCCACGACTTGACCAATTCCATCTACTTCACGTGCATATCTTATGGATCTAAGTCCAGAAGCTGATAGTGCCTATTAGCCACACACAGAGTGCTATTCTGAGGCACTGAACAATTACATGAAGATATGCATGCTGATAAGGGTAATTATTGGTGAGAAATAAGCAGAACATTTATAAATATACTCATTAATAACCTCAAGAACTCGCGGTGGTTTCAGTTCTTTGGGGCCTTTCCTGTCTTGTTTGTCATCAGAGACGCTGCAGGGTTCATCTTGAAATATCTCATCAGAGACTTCACATTCCCCATTCAATCTTCCATTTGACCTTGCTGACTCTACATCAGCTTCTTGCTTAACAGCAGATTCATCTGCAACCTTGGGTCCATTTGTTTTTCTCCTAGACACCATTGCTTCATGCTCCTGTTTGCGCTTCGATATAAATGTCCTCAAAACAGCAATAGACATGTCTCTGTTATTAACCTGCCATGAATTCATTTCCAATGCCTAAATTCCTCCAAAGCATAAAATAGAAAGTAAGACATGTCCAAGGATTGATAGAACCCTCAAATTTAAAAAAAGCTCACAATATCACTCAAGAAAACAGGGCTTGGAATTTCAAAATAGAAGAGGAAAAAATATCTCCTTTACACAAACAGAAAGTATTAACAAAGTAAACAGAACAGCAAAATACAAGAACCATCCATAAATTAAATGTAGCAAACAACTATCTCACCAGGAAAATCACACTCCTTACTCTCAAAAGAGAAAACCAAACAAGGAAGCATAAAACAACAAGAAAAAAGGTTCTTATCAACCTGGCTTTTGTTATAAAAGACTTCATTGCCGGGGTGCATTAAAATCTCAGCTTCTCCTTCTCTGATGACGGTGAAAGCACTGACATCAGACGGCGGCGCTACAGGGTCGGCCTTCCGGTGCTTCTCTTCCTCCCCAATCTTCTCATCGGCATGGGCCATGTTTTCAACAGAGGACAGCTTTCTGGGCTCTTCCGGGGGGCAGAGGCGGCGGAGGGTACAAAAGGGGAGAGACTTGAGAAGGGACCTGCTTCCTGTTAGAGCTACAAAGAGGAGGGAAAACATTAAAACACAAAACCTTGTACAGTTGTAGTAACTTGTGGGGTATATGTGTGTGAAATTGGGAGGAAAAGTGGAAGAAAAAGACGCTTGCCAGTGTGTGTAGTTTGTGGAGTAACAGGATCCTGCGGGTGGTGGAAGAATGGAATTATGTTTGTGTTTGTATTTCTTGATCAGCAGCAAATTCTGTTTAGGATACGAAAGCGACAGTTGGAAGGGGAGTAGGAAACAATAAAAAGAGTATTTGCTATGAATCTTGATATTTGATTTGTGAACAACGTACATCGGTTGTGCACCTTTTCTGCCAATTTTTGAGGGAATTGGGCATCGTGGCTCTTATCCACGAATAACAGAACTAAGAAAATTAAAATTAAAATTAAAATAGAAGAGAAAATATATTACAATTATTATTATTCAAATTGTCATTTAGTTTGGAACTTTGGAAAATACCGGAGACGGGGGTTGAGGTATCCACCTACATTATATTGCTTGAGAACTATTCATGTGTGATTTTAAAACACCAAGATATCGGATCATTTGCATTTTTTATTATTATTGAATTATAGTATTCTTGAAACAATACAATCTTAAATTATAAAGATACTAACTTGTTGCATCTTTCCACTGTACGCTCATCCACACATGCATCGTATTGCCTATTTCCGCCAAATTTTATCCCAAAAAATTGTGGCATCTGAATACGAATGACTTTTTTTTTTTTTTTTTTTTTATCATTTTTAATACATTTTGCATCAAATCTAACTATGCTTTAGACATTTTTCCCTCATTTGTGCCTTCATAACTTTCTCTAAGAATGCCTCTATTTTTCTCTTCCCTCATTCTTTCTCATTTATTCAATACTTTTACTGATCAAGTTCCTAATACTCCCTACCAACCCAAATGCTGACCACCATTTGCTAAGCAAACAGCTGAAAATAAAGGGAATTCTAAGAGAAAATGCTATACAGAAATTGAAGGGCAAAAAAAAAAAAAAGAGTATCATTCCTGTCTAAGGAACTGTAATGCCTCTTTGAAAATACAAAGTGGCTTGCGATTTTTCTTGTCACCTAATTGAAGGGTAGGCTAATCAATTGTTCTTTATTCATGCATATTTAAGAGGTTAATTCATTTCATCATTTTTTATTAATTATTTATGATTTTATTTATTTTATTAAATTAAATTATATATAATAAATATAACACAATATTAAGGTTTATAGTGTACTTGTATTGCTAGTTACAAAATAACGTGCCATGACATGGTGAGGTTAGGATTTTCATTTATAACCATTTGATCCGATGAAAATCTGAGCTCATTTTTAAATGCTTCCAATTTCTAATTAAATTGATATTTTATTCTCAATATGCATATTATTTGTCTAAAATAGTCTGGTCAAATGTTAATATATGTGTACATATATATATATATCATTTTCTTTTTAAAGAGTATATATATCAAATTGAATATAGATTAAATCCATAAAAAATAAAATTAAAAAAATGATGATTTTCTAGCAGAGACAACATCAAATTTGCTCGATGCTTTAGTCCACACCCATCAATGATCAAACAGCAAAGCCTTGATTTAACAGTTGTCCACGTCCGTTGGGAATAACTTTTCATCCTCGTGCATTCTCTGGTACAAGGTTTTGACAACACTAACAATTACATATTGAAGAAGGATGCAAGAAGACCTGAAGACCAAAAAGAGAATCTGCTAATTATTCAGCAGACAAATCATATTCATGAACTTATACAAATCTTCTATGGCAATAGGCTACACCTAATCTAGCCACAAAAGGAGCAAGAGAACTCCGTACAAGGATAGGAACAATTATCATCTGACAATCTCTTAATAAAAAATGATGGTAATCATGAAGTGTAAGAATAATAAATCAAGCGTTTTGAGGCCATACAAATTACATTATGCGTATATCAAGAACCTTTCACATATGGCAATCAAACAACAAAGTTTGTAACAATCAGTATTCTATAAGTGTACAATCCAGCAACCTGGCTCATTTCACATTGTACTGCTTCAGCCGTTTTTCTTGTCCAAGGGAAGTAGCAATACTTTGCTCATATCTCAATTGATAAATTAGACTCATAAAGCGACAAAAAGAATGGAAAAAAGGAACTTAATACAATAATAGATCCAAAATGAATGGAAAAAGAGAAAAGTATATAAGAAATAATACAGAAAAAGAAAAACAAATTTTGTAGTAAACGAGAACAGATACAAACCTATAACCGAAGAATTAAGCAGATTATGAACGAGTCAATAAGAATTATACCTCCGGCCGATAGCGCGAAAAAGAGAAGGAAGTAAAAGGGAGGATAGATCGGAGGCCTTCGGTATGGGAGGAATAGGTAAGGCATAATCACTAATTGAAGGAAGCCTTGCCTATCACTCCCAACCGAACGATTCCGATTACTCCTCTCTCCCTTTTTCCACCTACCCTCTCGACATCGCCGCCGCTGATCTGATCGGAGCTGGTGCGATGCAGGGTTTATCGATAATCGCTAGGGTTGAATCTACCTAAACCCAATTTATAGTGGCGGGATTAAGCAAGCTTAAGGCCCATATTTATATGCGAGGGAAATGGGCTTTACTAAAGCCCAAATTGTATTGGGCTTATGGCTGTCAAGTGGTTAGGCCCAATTAACCCACCTCAACTGGTGGGTTCAATTATATAAGCTAAACATTAAATAGGCCCAGCCCCCATAAAATGATAAAACCTGTATAAATTTTCTAATTCAACCTAATAAGCCCAATTAATCTACAATTACAGTACAATTCCAAGTATCTTATAACATATTTGAAAATTTATTAAGCCCCACTAAATCATTTGATAATTTTTTTACTAAAAAGCTTATAAGACCCCAAATCATCTTTTTATAAGCTTTTAAATAAAAAGCCAAGTTCAGTGCATTTTCTTTTATAGGATCTTTTAAATTGTTTAATTTTGATCGTCATTACTTTTTTAGTATTTATTTTCAACCTTCATATAGTTGATGTTTTTTTCGTCCAAAGTAACACTATTTTGTTACATAATTCTAAAACTCTGACGGTGATTTGTTTTGTAGGCTCTGCAGTTAGAAGACTTAAGGCGTGTCTTGCTTATTATGGATATCAATCTCCTAAATTCACTCTAAATACCTTAACGCAGTTAAATTCGCAACAACACTCTAAATTTCACAACTTTCCACCTCGATATTAAATTCAAATATCATGAGAAACAATTATATATAGATCTTGTGTAATTGATTATTAGCAATACTCAAGACTCGAAAAAATAAAATAAAATTATTGAATAATAATATTTAGGGCGAGAATAATATCGTGATTCGTGGCTAACAAAATCCAAAAAAAAAATTGTATTCTCAAAAAGTAAATAGAAATTTTATACAAGGACAATAATTAAATTGTAGTGTCGTTTGTTTGTGGGAAGGTTCTGTATTAATGATGTGATGATGCATTAATTAAGGTATAAATTTTATGGTAATTAATGATGATGGTGTTTATGCAACAGGATTAGTCTAGAAGCCTTTATTTTTTCTAGATATTATGTGATTCCACTGAGATGTTTCTATGTACTTGCAATCTTTTAAGGTGAGTCTTTGGACTACTTTTGCACCAAGAGCCATTCATACAATATTTAAAAATTAACATTAGTACCTTCTATATTTTTACTCTTTTTTTTATCAATTAATTCGATACAAATTTTATATATTTAAATATTATATGCAGCAAATTATATGAGAGTAAATCTAATAACACAAATACTCTGTATTTTTATAAAAATTATAAATATATTTTTTAGATTTATAATTTTAGTTACACGTACATCATTTATCGAGTAAATATTTTTAAAATCTTTTTTATAATTTAAATTTATTAACTACTACCAACTCGAGTGCATTGTGGAATTGTAAAATTTTGAACTCCTTTTTTATTTGGAAGACTCTTTCCACATATATATATATATATTTAATTGAAGTGAGTGATGATGGTCAGGATAACACCTCACTACCTATATATAGCATTTATCTCAATTTATTAATCACATTTCACCAATAAAAATAATGCCCTTCACTTTCCCAAAATGCCACCCCACTCCTCCCCTCCACGCGTCCATCATATGACTAACTCCTCCTCCATCTTATCTTTCTTTTCTTTTTTTTTTTTTTTCCATGATAATTATATTCACACCCCCTAATTTAGAGTAAATTTATACAAATTACTTCTATTTTTTTTGCTAATTACATATACAATTATAAAAAAATATCAATATCATTTATACAAATTATCCTTGTTTTATTAGAAAATTACACATGTACTTTTGAAAAATGTCAATATTATATATACAAATTATCCCCATATATTTTGACTGTCGTGGATAATTATATAAAAGATGTGAATAATTTATATAAGCAGACTGCTCGCTAACGTTGTTTTCATTTTAATAGAGAAAATCAAACTTACAATTTCTTAAGTTAAAATTAATTATCATTACCAACTGAATTAAGAAATATTATGGTCAACATAAATAAATCCCAATTTATAATTAAAAAAAAACAAATTATGACATGTGGAATGCGGTACAAGTGGTATAATTCTACTTAAAAATATATGCATAAAAAATAGTCATGTCATATACACTAGTTTTCTTACAATAAATGATGGTGTGGCATAATTCTACTTAAAAATATCTGCATAAAAAAATAGTTTTTGTTAAGACATGAGTACCAACATAATTAGTTAACCAGCATTTGTCGGATATTGGTAGCTAATTAAGGGGTGATAAAGACTAAAGACATTCAATTCTCACTCCTAATTAATCACCATTAATTAATTAATTAATACTGCCGGTCCTTAATTACTTAAATCTACTCCTAATTAATAAAGCAACTCACTGCGTAATCGAGGAAGCATCATTCATTCCCTTCCCCCCGTCGTCCGTGTTTCATCGTACGACACCAAAGGATCGGTGTCAGCACTTCATTGGTCGAGAATCCAGCGAAGTGACACCTGGCAGATTCTCTCAGGAATGAATTAACTAGCACTGATTATTGTAGGCAAAGATTTAGTGTGTTGTTTAGGTATAATTAGTCATCTAATTACATCAGCTAATTAATCAATTAATAATTTGAAAAAGGAGAGATGAGTAAAGGTCATGACAAGAACAACACACACTTACACCCGCATATGTATATATATATGTGTATAGGGTTTGTACACATGGTAGGAAGTGATCAGTGGAGTGCAGAGAATTAAGAAAGAAAATTAAGAGCGAAATTAGAGTATAATTAAGATTAATGGAGAGGTGGGAGCAGTTAGTGATGATGAGAAAGGGTGGCGAAAAGGGCCTTGGACTCCACAAGAAGATAAGCTGCTTATTGAGTATGTCACCCGCAATGGTGAGGGAAGATGGAGTTCCGTCTCCATTTCTACAGGTATACAATATACACACGCTCTATCTATTCACATCAATTCTAACATTCTAATTCTCTTTCAACCAAAAAATATCATAACATTCTAATTCTATGTAGATTACTGGTTAACGATGCTCGCAATTACAGACGTGTAATTTGTGCGAGAATATAAGTTCTAAGACTCGTTAGTGAGAAGGCGTCTTTTCGCAGATAAAATCTCGAAACTCATAAAATATTTGTACTCAATTATAGCTTAAAATAAGTTGTGGGATTTCATAATTCTTTTCAGCAAAAAATAAAAAGTTGTAAAAGAATATTATTAAAATGGAAAAGTTCGTAAAAATCTTCAAATAAATTTAATGAGATGTAATTGGAAGGACAAGATCATTAGCTTTTTTGTGACGGAATCCTTCCGTTTGGCGACGGAATTATTAGCATAAAGCAAGGGATATTGGTGCATGTGTTTGACATGGGATTATGATGATCAGGGCTGAACAGAAGCGGGAAGAGCTGCAGGCTGAGGTGGGTGAATTACCTGAGGCCCGGCCTTAAAAAGGGACACTTAACACCTCTGGAGGAAGGAATCATCATAGAACTCCATGCCCTTTGGGGAAACAAGTAAGAATTGCTTCCTCCAATTACTCTATTTAAATATGTTCTCTTTATAGGTATATTTTTGGACATACATTTTTCTATCAAGCCTAAATTTATAAGCAACCACTTCTAATCAAAAAGGAAAATTCTCCAATATATATCGACCTGTATTTAATTTTTTTTCAATTTGTGAATCGATTTCTCATCACACATACATACACAATGGTGTAGATGGTCGGCCATAGCGCGATACTTGCCGGGAAGAACAGACAACGAGATCAAGAACTACTGGAGGACTCGTTTCAAGAAGAGAGAGCCTTGTGATCAGAGTAAGCAAGAAAAGAGTCGACGAATCCTTAGGCAGAAACTGCACCATCACCATGAACAAGACCAAACTAATTACAGCAACAACATCCACGAATCCCCTCAAGACATAAACATCAAGACAGCAACGGAAATGGGGTCCCCGACCGTGGAGAATAATCACTTCTTGCCTATGATGTATCAAGATACTGAATTCTGGTCGGATTTGATCCCCAATGATAGCTACTTCTGGGACGAATTGTGGGGTCTAGATGATGTCATAGTTGAAAATCGTACCGGTACTAGTGGTGGAGATGCAGTCGATTACGTGCAGGGCGGAGGGTATATGTTCTGAGAATTGCTACGCTCATCGTCCTCGTCTGCTTTTATATTTGCCAAAGAGAAGAGGAAAGCTTCTGGAGGAGCATTACTAATTTGAAATAATTCGACCAAGTGTAGTTTAATTTGCTTTGTTTGGGGAGGATATTGAAAGTCGCAAGTGTTTGATTATTGGATAAGTAGTAGCCACTAATGAAGTCGTGCAGTGACTATGGTGCTCTCAAAATATGAGTACTGTATACTAAATTAAATTATGAAAACGTCAGATTTTGAAGTTTTTTAACATTGAAAATTATTTTAGTACATGTTTTCGTATCGTATTTTACCGAAATAAATGAAAGATAAAGATAGAAATTAGAGAAAAAATTTAAAGACAAGTGGAAATTAGTGAAAAGAATAAGGTAAATAATTAAAAAAAATGACAGAACAATACCCCCAAAAATTTCTTAAAACAAAATAAAACTTGTAAGGAAAAAGGTGGGAGATAAAAAAAAATAAAAATAAAATAGATCTAATAGACGGAAGCGACGCTAATCAATCACTAAAAGGTGCACTAATTGCTTCAGTATAATTAGCAGTAAAATTAACACCAAATCGCTAACTTATATTAAAATATGGCCCATGCAGGTCTCGAACCTGCGACCTTCGCGTTATTAGCACGACGCTCTAACCAACTGAGCTAATAGGCCATTGATACACCACTCAGCAAAATATCTTTTCTCAAACTCTGTACTGGGAGAAAGATCCCTGAAATGAAATAAGGCTAAGCCAAAGGCTAAATCAATAAATTTATGCATATTAGCTGCTGTGCTACATCGTATCTACGTATATATAAACCAAAAAACGAAGTTTTTTTTTTTAAGAAAAAGAAAATTCAACTCAACGTATTATCGACACAACATAAAAATTGTATAGTTGTGTTAAA
Source organism: Sesamum angolense (assembly GCA_034509725.1). NCBI lineage: Eukaryota > Viridiplantae > Streptophyta > Magnoliopsida > Lamiales > Pedaliaceae > Sesamum > Sesamum angolense. Next base: position 5,857,594 of record JACGWL010000001.1, on the reverse strand, counting down.
ATAATATCTCGTGATATTAGATTTTTTTTCCCCTACACAAATTGATATCTGTTATTTATTTATACATAAATAAATATGAATATTGGAACGATTCAATTAGGCACCAAATATACACAAATTTGGATAGTTTCATTAATTTTCTAATTTTCATGATTTAATTTATTGATTTAAGAAATGTAGAGTTCCATATTCCATGACAGAGAACATCATGATTGTTTAATCTAAATACATTCATTTTTAAATTTTGATCAATTACTCATTTTAATATGTTTATAGTTCAATTTATCTACAACTTTACCTTTATATTTTTTTCAAAAATAAAAAATAAAAAATAAAAAAGAATAAATGCAAATCGAATCATAAAGTGCTAATTAGTAGCATTAATATTTGAATTTCAAATAACGAGATATACTTAATTTGTGTGCATAATTTAAATTATATTTATAATTAAATAAAAAATTGATCGCAACTAATAAAATATATTAATTTCAAATGTATGCAAGATGAAAATAATTGATCGAATAAATTGATCAAATACAAAATTATCAAAAAATAATAAATATATTGGGGAGTATTTCGGTCGATCAATATTACAACAACAAAAATAAATTACTTTAGGGGATTGAACTTTGATAGATAACTAGTATATGAAGTAAACTCAATTGTGTGCCCATAATTAATTTAAAATTAAAAAGAAACTAATTACTATTATAAAAATATATATGCATAAATTAAATAAATTAAAATACTAAAAAAAAAAAGAAAAAATATGATAAATTATTGAAAAAAAATGAAAAGAAATTGGGATGTGGAATTTGAGAAGACGAAAAAGAATAATTAAAAACAAATGACAAATCAAAATCGTATCTTTAATATTTTTGGTCTAAATTTTTTTTTAATTATTTATATTTTTTCCTCTATCTTCTCAACTCCAATATATATATCTTTTTATTCTCTCGCTATTTTTTAAATAATTTATGACAGCTAGTTTTAATTTTATAATATTAAAAAAAAAAAAAAAAACCCTAATAAAAGTGTTAATACCTGATAGCAACAGTGTGGGGTTTGGTAAATATCCCGTGTGGGAGCACAAAAGAAACTTGGCCCATGCAGGTTTCGAACCTGCGACCTTCGCGTTATTAGCACGACGCTCTAACCAACTGAGCTAATAGGCCTTTGGTGAACCATTCAACACTATATTTAATAAGAAATTACAATATTAATATGGATAAGGTAAATGGCCTGGGCCTCAGATGCGCTACAAATATCGGAGACGAAGAAGAAAAGATGGAAGGAAAAATGCTGGAACACATAACAGCAAGCGAGATAGCAGGGTACGCAGTGGGCAGTCTCCTCCTCTCCGCCACCATTTCTGCCTCCAAGATCGACTCCTTCATTTCTTCCTCTCAGCGCAGGTAATCTATTTTCTTCTACAGATTTAAATCCCCCTCCTCTCTTCTCTAGCTTCTCCAACTCTTACACCCTTTTACTCCGACTGACAGCTCTCTGGGGATGTGCAAGAGATGCGGCGACCTCAAGCTCATCGCTTGCTCCAGATGCAGGGGCTCCGGACTCATTAAAGAAGGAGGGCCCTTCACTTTGATTCCTGTTGTTGATGGGAGCCGGGGTTTCGGTGTCAAAACTAAGAAGCACTCGTCTTCTCCTTCTTGCCCCAATTGTCGGGCAAGAGGCCATTTTTCCTGCCCGGACTGTGACTGACTGCTCCAAGCTCCAGTTTTGATTTTCAGCTCATGTATTTTCTTCAGGTTATATTATCTTTTATGTTATGTTATTAAGCTTCAATCAGGTTATACGGACAAGCTTGTGTTGTTTTTGTAATATCATAGGCAGCTTTTTCTAACAAAAAAATTATTACTACCTTATAATTTGCTGGATTGAATTTTTTAACAATTTATTTGTATTTTCAATTACTTTATATATTAATTTTTTTCAGATGAAATTAATACCGTAACCTTCATAAACAATGCCTCGTAAATATAAAAATTGTCATAGAAAATTTAATTTGCGGTGTAAGAAAGAGTTCTTGGAATTTATCTGGGCCACCTGTTCGGATAGCAATATCGGGCTGTGAACATGTTTTGTTGGCTTCACATTGAAAGTGCCTGTTCTGTGGGCTTTGGGAATTTGGTTCTACGTGTTTTGCAGAAGTTCGGCCTGGAAAGACAAAGGAGTCCCTTTTATGTTTGATATTGTATTCTTCTATCAAACTTTCGTGTTGGTAATTACAGTTATGTAATGATTGATGTAGATCTTTAATCAATTTTTTGTATTTATATGTTGATATTATAATAATAATTGATTGATACGTGTTTTCTTTTTTTTTTTTCAAACTTAAGAAATATAAATAAATTATATTATAATTTAAAAGTATGACGGTATACAATATAAATGTGAGTATGAGATAGGAATAGACGTAGAGTTGGTGCGGGAAAAAAAATATTTATGAAAAATTGAGATATAACTTGGAATTGGAAAGACAAAACAATTCGAGCTCAAATGGGATTTATGGCAAGATTTAAACATGATGCTTATCAAATATCCAACACCAGAAATTTGTAGTAAGGAACAACGTTCTTGATTTAGAAATGGGATGGGAAGAAAGTATTAGCACTTCAACGTTCAAGTTAATGAAAATTTGAAAAGTAAAATAACATTATTGCATGGATAAAATAATGCGTGTAAAATGTGTGGAAACTAACAAGCTTGAAAGTAGAATGTATGGAGTGAGTGCGGAATATTACATACGATTGCATAATATGTGTAGGAAGAAACACACGGCCTATTTTCTAGGGAGAGATTGGATAGGACCACATCTCTAATTTCGTGTGGGGTGGTTGAGCAGGGTGTTTCGACCAGCTAGGGCAAAGAGGTAGTAGTCGAGACTCTAGGAACCGTCTTCTAGATTCTCTCAAGTGGGCCTGAGTTGTTGAGTCCAATCAGATGAGCAGGCTTTTATTGAACTAGCGGGCTTTTGAACTTTCAAAAATAACAATAAAAAAATATCAAAATCAATTACATGATAAATATAATTATACTCGACTCCGTATCCAAAACGAAAAAATGCAAATACACTGCACGAATGTCTTTGTGTTATATGTATTTATGTATACATACAAATATGTAGTGTATATATATGTATGATCCAAACAATAATCATTTAAAAGCCTGATTGGGCTATAGTTTGTGACCACCATTTGATAATGACAGCGCATGCTTGCCCAAAAAGTATAAGGAGAGCAGACATCCAATCACTATGTGGATGCCTAAATTAGCCAATCAACAACAATTGGGGAAAATGTGTAAGGATAAAATATGCAAACTTCCTCTCTCAATTACTTACTTTTTTCTCCCATGTCATGCTTTTCCTCATAATATAATGATTATATGCCCCACGATTTGGTCAAACGTTGTTTTTGTTTTTTAGCCAACTTGGTACGGTTTTCTATTACTAAGTTTGACTAACTCTTGTGTTTAATTTTTTATCTGAATGTCATTTAGGAATGTTCATTTTGGTTAATTGAAATTTCAGTTAGATATTTGGTACAAATTAAAATTTTGATTTGCTTGATTTTTGGTCGGTAGACCGAATAATGCACACTCTTAATGTTATTTGTTTGAATTTTACTTTAAAATGTAGAGCTTACCATTTTATGTAAATATTTTGTTAGATTGCAGTTACTAATCCACGATGATTGATGTAGTAAAAGTTGGATTTGATTTACTAGTGTGTGTTGGTGGGATTACGGTAATTAAATTAGAAAATTCTCAGCAAGCTTTGGCGAAAGGAGCGTTTCGTGGCAGTTAAGTGCTTTTAATTGGAGTAGCGGCAATGGATTCGTTCCAACCTAACTTTTAATTTATAAAATATAAGAAAAGAGGATTGAGCTCGTTTAATTAAAATATTTTGAGTTTAAACTTTGTTAATTGGGTATTAATTCATTTATATGGTAGTTCTTTTTAATTAGTATTTAATTATTTAAGTTATAAATAATGTAAATATTGAATTTGACGATTTTGATTTAGTATTGATATGTGGTCTAGTGTTTCATTAAAAAACAAAACTAGGCCATGCGAATTTAAAATGGTGTGAGTATAATGTTATACATTTTTTAGCAAATTAATTATATAATTGTGGGTAAATTGCATCAAGCTCAAATATGCGATACAATTACAAAAATATTCTCATTGTTTGATAAATTATTAATACCATCTTGAAGCTAACATCCGTCCCAAAATGGACCCATGTCATTAGCTTCCATCAAGATTTTGTATCGAATTACCAAAATATCCTTTTAAACCTGAAGTATAATTTTACATATTTTAAAAAAAAATACTTTTATGAACTAAAATGCTGATTTAAAAAATATACAAGGCGTAAAAATAGAGGGCTAAATGGGTTTTTTTTTTCAAAAATTAAAAAAAAATAAAACAAAGAAAAACTTCTAAGAAAAAGTTGATATTTCCACCTCACTATCCAAAAATTATATAATAAAGTCAAATATCACATATTTATAGTTGTATCAAATTTAAAAAAAAACTCGGTATAATTTACCCTATATATAATTATTACATCACAAATAACCTCATGAGAAATTATAAATGGACTCTTAATAATCAATAGAAATGTACAACTACATATTATTTTATTATTATTATATTGCTCACTCAAATTAAAAGAATTGATTTTCAAAATTAAATGATTATAAAAGTAAAAAAAAATAATAATAATAAGCACGCATTCCCTCATTGTTTAATTACATCAACTTGGCTTCCTAGGTAGGAAGATAAGGTGGGATCTTGTAATATCCGTGCATACCACTCTCAATTATTCCTAGAATGGTACACGAAACTCAATAGTAAAATAAATTAAACAAATAAAAGTCGTTATTACCTTATTCCCTCGTCTCGTTTATTTCGATTTTCACTATGGTCCCAATTTGAAGCATGCTTTAACGGGACGTAAACCTAAATAATCAACAAAATTTAAACCTCCATCCATTTTAGTACTACCTAAATTAACTCAAATATGGTGCCTTTTTATTATGTCTAGTTATGTAGCATGGTCCACATAATCCTAACAGTTGTTCTTTATTTTTTTTTTGGGGAATTAATTGTGTGTGTGTGTGTGTGAAAGCATCACGTGCTTCAAGCATGATTTGGACCACCTTGGAAGAAAAGAATTTGGGTAGGTTTAACAGCTCAAGTTGTACGTACGAATTGAAATAGCTTTGTGCTTCTTTTCATAGGAAGGAAAGGGACCACCCTTGCAATATTTCTATCAACAATTTGGTCTATGTACGCACTTTGTTAAGTTGTGCACGATGCATTAACCTACGCATTTACCCATCAATCATACTTATCACAGTCCCCCCAATACTTCATTAATATGGTTAAATGAGATTTACTCTCTTGTGATACGAGGAACATAAAAAAAAATTACTATTGGGAAAAAATAAATAAATTACTCCATTGTAATATTTGAAATGAAGTAAAACACCCCTTACACATCTAGTATGTAAGGCGTGCGCATTTAAAAAAAAATAGAAATGATATTTATGCCATTGTTTAAAAATTATCAGATTTTGATTTCAATTTAAGATGCAAATTTAACTAATAGATCAACGTTTTGTATTTTTTTTCAATTCGAATCAATGATTTAGGTTTAAATAAAGAATATAAGTATAAAGAATATATATATACAAAGAAGGGGGGGGGGGGGGCAGCGATGATGCAAGGGAAAGGGCAGGAAGCAGGGGAGGGAAGAAGAAGGAGCGATGGCACTTGAGCCGGAAGAGGGAAGGGACGTCGGATGGAGGTGAGGGGAGGGGGAGGGGTGGCGACCTATAATGCAAGAATATAAAATTATTCGGTATGGTGTCAGACATGAATACAATTCGACACATGTTAGACACGACATCATGTATATGAAAGTATAAATAAAATAAAAGATAGAACACACCTCGACACGTTTTAGACAAATTAGATTTTTTTAATATTTTAAAAAAAAATTGGATTGTATATAAAAAAATTAGAGTTTTGGGCTTAACAAAAAAGAAAAAGGTTTAATTCAAATCAAATTACTAAAAAATTTGAGAGATGGTTATGATGATTAACTAATTTGGATGATTAAAAAATTATTATTTATTTTTAAATTAAAATAATTGTGTAAACTCATATTTGGTAAAGAATTTAGATGTAAGATATGCTTATTTTAATTTTAATTTTGATATTTTTATATTGTATATTTTCATTTTATGAAATATTAAGAATATATATATATATATATAATAAAAAAATATTATGTATAATTATATCAATACCGTGTTGCGTCCTAATTTTTTAAAAAATTTTGTGTCACGTTTTCCGTATTGTATCATGCCTGTATAGCCGTGTTCATATTCATGATGCATCTTAGGTGGCGACACAAGGGGAGGTAGCAGGGGGTTGGGAGGTCGGGAAGATGAAAAAAAGAAAACTATAAAAACCTGTATTATTTTCATCTATCTAAATTCTATACTAATATAAAAAAAAAGATATTTTTCAATAACACCAATTTTGTTATTATGCTGATAATACTCCCAAATTGATTTTCTTTTTTTTTTCATTGCTTTCTTTTCTTTTTTTAAAAATATGACGTGTTGATTTTTATATATATTTTTGTTATTCATTATACATTTTAAAATATAAAATATTATTTATTGTATGCATGTAGGAATATGCGTGTCACGACAATTAATTTAAAAAACATGTGAAGATGCATGAGCTGGCGTGTGATACAGCACTGTCCATAGTTTTTTTTTTTTTGTTTTTTGCTTTATTTAAAAAAGAATGAGAGGGGTGTATTGACTATTTTTCAGATAGGATTTTTTCCCCCCACATATGTCATATAATAGAATGCGTTTGTATTTTTTTTTTTCCTTAATTAGTATTTAGTATCAATATACACACACACACACACATATATATATATATATATATATATATATATTCTATAGTTAGCTATTATAATTTCATGTGTAAATAATGTGAATAAAGGTGAATAGGTAATTGGTTACCAAATACATTTATCAGATTGGGGACTCGATTTGGACCCGAACCTAAGTTCAAACTTTATGGACTCGATCTATCAAACAACTTGCCTTAGACTCACGTTTTAGTTTTGAAAAATTATTAGAGTTTACCTCCACCTACTGTCATTTTTAAACTGACATTTTTAACCCTTTTTCTAAAAATAGCATCTCATGGGTAAATAGTTTCAAAAACTATAAACCCGTTTTATATATAACGATAACTAACTATCACCATCTCTCATGCCTTACATTTATACAACACCTATTTAACATCTTTTGTAATGTCTTCCAGTGCAATAGCACCCATCAGCTAAAGAAAGATATACTTAAAGAACGTAAAACTTATATTATACTGATATATGACTTACATATTTTGATGTTTTGAATCTAACACATACACTAGCAACTTAACACATCAAATTTGTGTTACTTTGTGAATCTTGTGTATTTAAGCCTTTTAGACTTAGAGTTGGGGTGAACTCGTGTCGAGGAATAGCTACGGAACGAGTTATTGAATGGGTTTATTCGAATCAAAATATATCTTAGTAAAATTTAGTTAGACCTGAAATCCCACATTTTTAAATTTGAATCCCTCTTGCTCCAATTCTAGTCCCACCTTGCCCCGCTTATAATTGGTCCTCAGGAAACTGCCCCACCTTGTCTCAAACTTGCCCCAACTATAGACCCAATGAGTTTAACCGCAAAACCCTATTTAAAAATATTTACTATCTATCAAATATAAGTTGAAAATTTAGAATAAATTATATATATTTGTAAATATATATCATCTAGGGTAGGCTACGGAATCCATGATATTAAAACCCTTTTTCTCAAACCCAAACCCGCTCCGTAGAGTCATCTATTCTGAGATTGGATGAAAATAAAACATTTGAGATTAAATTAAAGAAAATAATAAGTTAATGGGATGAAAATAAGATTAGGATTAAATGAAGGGACAGAAAGTGCAATTTGGTGGATAAGGAAGTAAGAAGCGGCGTCGCCACACACAAGATTACAAAGAGCAAAATATAAAGTAGTGAGTGATGGAATAGACAGGGGTAATTAATGATGGCCCTACTTTGTTTGTATTACGTTGTACGAATTGTTTTGGCTCAAACCCCAACTGTCTCGCGACTACGCCACTCTCCCATTCCCCAATCGACAACACACACCCATCCACCCTCACCCTCACCCTCACCCCACCCCACCCCACCAACGATGTGTCCTCTCTGTGTGTGTGTGTGAATATAGTTTATTGATATATCCAGACACACACACACACACACACACACACACACAACCAGGAGGAAAGAATCAAAGAAAGAACCTTTGCTTTAAGTAACAACAGACTGATTACTTTCCTTCGAACAAGACTGAAGTAGAATTCTTTCTTTGTATATGATTGGTTAATCTTCTTCCTTCTGCCAATTTGATGATGGGGTGTTTGTGTTTGTGTCATATGGAGTAAATGTGAAGCAAGAATTTAGGGTTTCTGTGAGCAGCTGTTGTTGTTGCTTATACAATAATCTTGATATATTTTGAGCAGCACATATATATATATAATTAATATCAGAATATGGGGAGAGGGAAGGTTGAGTTGAAGCGGATCGAGAACAAGATTAGCAGGCAAGTGACCTTCTCCAAGAGGAGGTCAGGGCTGCTCAAAAAGGCCAATGAGATCTCTGTCTTGTGCGATGCTGAGGTCGCTTTGATTGTTTTTTCTGCCAAAGGAAAGCTCTTTGAGTACTCTACTGATACCAGGTACCTTCCTTTGTTCATTCATTTTGCACACTAATCCCTTCATTTTCAAGAAAAAACACTTTTTCTATCTTCAAACCCTTCATTTTTCAAGAATTATGTATATGTTTTCGTATATATTTATGATCAAGAGAAAGAAATAAATGTAAGAATCTTGGTTGTTGATGTTATTTGTTGCTGGAGTGAGTTGTTTTTCTTTCACTTTTGTAAAGTCTTTTCTCAGTATTTCATGAAAGTGGAAACTTTTTTTTAGGGCATTTCTTTTTTTTTTTTCCTTTTTCGTTTTTTTTAATGAAAAGATATATATTATTACATCTATACGTACATTTTGACGATGAGGTTAACTCTACATGTGTATAATTTCATTTTAGTTGTAAGATTTGCTTTGATCACTACCCCTTTTATGTTTGTGTGTGATTGTTTGATTTGGGAAGCTTGATTTTATGCCTGAGAAGTCAGTATACTTTCTTTCCTCCAACTCCCGAGGTACATGATCTCACTCTTTATATATATCAATCAGTTGGTAATTAAAATTTGATGTTTCTAATTTATAAGAACAATTTGATCAGTTTCAACCTTTTTCTTTTGTAATTTCTCTTCACATCTTCTCTTCATGATCTGCGTTATTACTATATATTTTAGTGCAGATTTTTATATACATAATATAATTAGATACACCTCAGTTTGAAATAATTAAAGATCAAGAAACTGCATTATATATATCAAAGAATGGTGTCATTTGATCAGCAGATGTCACATATTTTATGTTATTTGTATGAATCCCAAAGTGTTGGGTTTGACTTAAATGAACCCCCCTGTCGGAAAGACCACCTGTTTCCTGGTCCGTTCCTGGGAGCCCAGAAGAACACCTAGTGATTTACCTGTCAGTGTCCCCAGAACCTTTGTTCTCCCCTCAGCATATATCAAAGGCAAGATATATGTTTCATGCCTTTGATTATGCCATTTTCTTCATGTAATAACTTATATATGTAAGATGCTCGAATTTCCATCAAGTCCCCCACCGGCGCCCGCCTTAGCGCAGCAGGCTCACAGTCACATTCATCCATGTAGTGTAGTGCTTCTGTTGAACTGAAATAACTATATTGGTTGAAGTAACCTTGGATCTTTTCTTTTTTTGAGTAATAATATATAGCATTGCTCGAGTGTATAATGCGCATAGTATACGCAAAAATCCTGTGTTTATCAAGTTCAATCAATAACATAACAAATATTATAGCACTTATTACATAATCGATCATTATTTTTTAATTGTATACCTATTAATTATGCTATAAATGTATTTCACTTGTCATATAATTGGTTCGATTTGGAATGTTGTCTAAATCAATCAACCATTATAAGAATGATCATAATTAACTTAAGTACTGTTCCATCCCATTAGTTATATATAAGTAATTAATCCTCAAGTCAATATTGTGATTGAGATCCACTTCTATCATAAGGGATCGATTTCTTGCTTTCTAGATTTATCCGAATCTAGGAAAAATCAAAGCTCATACATACACATAATCAAGAAGGTATTGATCATGACAAAGTCCATTACATTTAGCAAAAACAAGATTTGTACATAAGATAATTGGAAAGTTATGTAAGTCCATTATGCTAGTTTTCTTTTTCCTTGAGATTAGTTATATACTTTTTCTTGTCATCGATCCACCTCCAATATGTCACATACATACTCATGTACAAATATAATCGAGGACCACACTAATGTACGTAGTTCTCGTAGATTATGGATATCCATCGTGTATACATGTCGGTGAGGTGTAAAAATATTGACACTTTATGAGTGCTTTTCTCCTTGTAGCCCATTGATTACATGATGCTATGTGTTATTTAGGCAAAAACTTATAAAGTAGAAAAAATCACAATCGAAACATATATATATATATATATATTTTTGCATTATATACATAACTTTATTTATGTCATTTTTTTGCTAAATATTTTGCGGTTTGTGTTGTAGCATGGAAAGAATTATCGAAAAATATGAAAGACATTCATATGCGGAGAAAAATCATACAATGAATTCCAAACCGAAGGTACAAAACAAATACTTCATATCTTGATATTGATATATATATATATATATAATTTATGTTCTCATGTATATAATTTAATCTTTTCACAAATATCCAGTTGGAACTATATATTCGTAACTGTATTAATTTCATCACATGCATTATATATATCTAATACAATGAATAAGCATATATGCATCATAAAAGAAATAAAATTATCGGATGCAAATGGAGAACATCTAACTATGTATTTTGTGTTCGACATTTAAAACCATATAGTAATTAATATAACAGTAGTATAGATCATCTAGTCTAGTTATAAACAACATATGTATAGAATTTTTCTTCCCAAACAATTATTTATATATCATAAATTTGCAGTGAAACATTTTTGATACACTGGACCATTAATCTTTTCTCCAATTTCATATTCATTCTTAACTATATACATATGTTCATTGTGAAGATTTTTGACAAACCTTAACAAAATTCTAAAAATGAAGAAATGCCAAAATTTCTTTTTTGGCCATATGATATTAGTTAAACAAAAATACCAAAGGATGAGCCAAATTCTTTAAAGTTAAGGATTAAATTGGAAAATAAATTTGTGCAAGACCAAAATTGCCACCCTCCATAAATTACAGGACTAAAATTGCATTTTCCACGCTCTTCTAGTTGGATCCGCATTCATATCAATGTATCTTAATTGTCACATTTATTTGGTTAATTGCTGAATATGTAGGAAAATAATTTGTGCATCGAGCATCCAAAACTGATGGCTCGGTTAGAAGTTTTACAAAGAAACATGAGGTACGTACGTTTACCACTGTTCCATACTCGAAATTGCAACTTCTCTAGTTTGCAGTTTTTGTTTTTCCATCAACAAATTAGTGCATTAAGTTATTGAAATTACATATCTATGACATAATATTATTATGTCTCCGATGCTCTATTATTATCCTGATCATCGTACTTGGATTGTCTTGTTCTGGAAAGTAAAATATGTCTTAATAATAACATTCCCCAAAACAATTGATTGCAGGAACTATGAGGGAGAAGATTTGGATCCTCTCAGCTTGAGAGAGCTCCAGAGTCTGCAGCAACAGCTTGACAGTGCTCTGAAACGAATTCGGACAAGGAAGGTACGTATAGTTAAAATTAATTATTCAATAATATAGCTTAAAACATATATATGTACTAAAAATCCATGTGATTGTCTGTACTGTAACTCAAACCATGCAACATGCAGAACCAACTCATGCAGGAGTCCATTTCTGTGCTTCAGAAAAAGGTAAGACCCCACTTGGCTATTCCTTGTTGTATTTTCTCTACCATGCTTATTACCTTAAATTAGTTAAATCCTACAATTTCTATATTACCAAACATCATAAAACATAATTGTAATCAAAAGAAAAACCAAACTGGAGAGGATATATAATTGTATTTAAGCAAATATATATATATATATATATATATTATTATTTAAAAGATTATATAAACTAAATAACAGTCATTTTATATACTAGTTAGAAGGATAAATTTTCAATTAGTTTCTTTGTAAAGTTGGAGTGCATTAATATCACATAAATCTTAAGTACTAAAATCACGAAAATTAAAATAAAAGATGCAACATCTAAATGCTACTGTAACGAGTTAAAGAACAAAAATACTGGCAGAAATGGATGATAGAGGAAAAAAGAAAGTCCCAATTTTAAAATATCCCGTGAGAGACATGCATTGTTTCAGCGAGAACAGAGAATTTGACGAAAAAATGACTAAAATTTTAAAAAATTAAAAAATATAATAACAAAATGCTACTCTAAAAAGTTAAAAAGAGAAAATGCAAAATAACCCTAAGTTACGGGATAAAAAATATCTTTAAGCCACCATATCATTACTCACAATATTACGATTAATTATATCAAGATTTGCATGTTTTATAATACATATATGTTCAATATAATATTTTGAAAAAAAAATTATAAAAGAATTTCAATACATATAAAAAATAAAGCACAAATTATGTACTTTTTTAACAGTTATATTAAAATATGAGGATTATAAGTTTATAAAATTTGTAAGATTTCTATACTAGTTATATAAAACATAAATTTGAATAATATTTGCTTTTAATAAAACTTTTATAACAATTCAAATAAGTTTTTTGGGGAATAGTTGTAAATGATAAAAGCCATCTTATGATTAATGCTTTTGGGGATGAAAACTGAATTTAAGTATTCTATCTTTTATGAATAAAAACTTGTATAAATATATTAGTATTATAAATTGGATTTATTTCTATTATAATTATAAATTATAATATATATTGAAATATTATAATATGATTAAATTCTAATTTAGTTCTCTTTTATCATGAAGGTAGAAGAAGCAAAACATAAAAATGCAACAGAATTATAAAGACAAAATATATACAATATTTACTTAGTACATAGTATTTTTTTAAAAAATAATGCACGGAAATTCCATTATGCACGTCGTCTGGCATTTATCGCAGGGGAGATTGCTGCAGGAGCAAAACAACTCACTAGCAAAGAAGGTGATGAAATATATAATAGTGTTTGTTTCATATATATTCTTAATAACATATATATGTTTTTAATTTGTGTGATTATTACTATGATCCATTTCAGTATAAACATTTATATATGTAAATTGGGAACGTAACAGGTAAAGGAAAAGGAGAAACAGGAGGAGCAACAGCAAGAGCCCTTATTACCTCAAACTTCACTCACATTCACACTTCCTCCACAATTACTCCATGGCACATCTTCCCTAACTATATGGTACTTCTCTCTCTCACACACAAAACATGGATTGATTGGTGTATGAAAAATTGTAACGTACATCCCATAATTTATATCATTTGTGATTTTGATTATATTGTTTTTACTGACCCCTCACCACATTTAGTCTCATAAGTGTCAAAAAAATTGCATTTTACGTCTCACTCACATTTTTTGTTAGATTCTTGATGGAAGAAAGCACGATTTATACCGTTTGCGATTTTGACGATTAAAATATTCTGAGTTGTTTATGTAATTTAACCATAGTTAAGGGGGTCTATAATTAAGATAATTTCTTCGAGTAGTTATATTATGTCATTTTTTTTCAAAAAAAAAATTGCAATCAAATGTATTTATGCAACTGAACTAGACACTTAAAACGAGTTGAATTATTTTGGATTTTGCAGTGGTGGTCAAGAGCCGACGACCGGAGCTGAAGAGGACGGCAACCGAGCTCCTCCTAGAGATCCCAACACCCGTATTCCGCCGTGGCTCCTCCGCCATTAGAGCCGATAACAAGAAGCACGACCACCTTAAGTTATGATAGAATTATAACTACTAAGTTGAATAAAATCCTCCCCTTAGCATTTACATGAGAACAAAACATAAGTGATTGTCCGAGTTTTGTACCTTTTTGTTTGTGACAATATATACCTAAGTTGGTGCTTAAATGACAAATTCTTTCCAAATTAGGTTCGATCGAATTAAAATTAATCACAGAACAAGTGTATCATATTTGTCATGTGATTGCTCACTTTCCTTTCAAGTTCGACCGAACCAGGTCCGAGTAAGAAGAATTTCCCAGCTTAAAGTATATTGGCAATTGTTGTTTATGGAAATGATGACATGAAATGGGAAGAGAGATTTCAGTATGTAAGAATTAATTATGTAAGAGACAACCGTCAACTACATCAGCATTCACAAAGAAGTTACATGGATTATGCAGCTATGTTGTATTGGAAATGGATGCTCTTTACTTCTCTTGGTATGAAAGAATTGATACAATTTGCTGTAGTATTTGTGCTGTTTATAGATTCCAAACTTCTTTGTCTCTTATGAGCTACATTTACAAGATAAAATCATAAAATTTTCATCAAAGTAGATAACACTTTGCATGCGGGCTTTGATTGCAATGCACAAATACACATTGCATCATTCGGTGTTGTTTGTGGGAGTAACGTTGCATGTTCTTTCCAAGCCCCTCGACTTAGGAGTGGCAACGAGATGGATTCAAAATGGGTTTAGCTTGATCCGCGGAGACCTCTCGCTCAATTTAAGGAAGACACGTAGATCTACATTTCTTTCGGACTAGTCCTGCCCCACCCCATCCCCAACCTGGCTCCAAAGTCCAAACCTAACGAGTCTAACCCGTAAAATTTGATTTTTTTTTAATCAATCGATCTAATTTTCTAAAATTAGAATTATATTTATAAATACCTAATAAGTTCATAATATGCTAAAAAAATATAATTTATTTAATAAACATTTGTCAATTTAAATATATTTATATCGTTTGATATTAAGCTCTCTTTCTATTGCGATCTTTATTTTACTAAACAAATCATGAGATTTCATATTCGTAATGTGTATTGCAAGTCCTAAAGTCATTTCTCTTATTAACTTTTTTTGTTTAACGACAAACGGTGAAGTTATAATCAAAGCACACGATAATTTGAACAGTTGTCATGATGCACACAAGCATGCCACATCACTGTCTTTATCGGAAAATTTTCCATTTCGATTATCAAATCATTCGTCAATCTTCGTTTCTATTATCAACAATTAATACTTTATTACCATAATAACCAAATATTAAGATTGGGAAATTGGAGGAGATATGTCGTGTTGTTTGCTGTTAAAAGGAAACTCTACATTCTAACTTCGGAAGAAATAAGGTTAATTTTTCGTGGAAAATTGTGATATATAATTTATGTATAATTTAAAAAATAATCATTAGTCACTTAATAAGTATACTGCAATTACAATATTAATTTGATTTATTAAATTTAAATTTTAATTTAATTAAAAAAGGATTCGGACTTGGTGCCCCCCAGCCCGCCCACATTGCTGCCCACTCATCTGACTTTTTCGTGCTCTTCCTCTGACTTTTGGTGTTCTTTATCCAATGAAAAACAAAACAAAAAAGGAAGTATCTTTGTAAGCAGACAGTAAATGCTTTCTGGAGCTGTGGTTGGTGGTTGTGAAGATCTATCTATCACATTCTGGAAAACCAAAAACGTGTTTTGGTGTGTAAATGCCTTTTGTCATTGAAGGAAAGTCAATGGGAATATCAGGCCGGCATATGCCCGTTATTACGTATATATACATGATCATAAGCAGAGACAATCAGACAAGGAAACCACTGACTGACTCCACCTTCTTATGCGTTTGAACTGTCTTCAGAATTTCCAGATTCCTCGGATTTCCAGGTTCGTTTTTTATGTCCCTCTTTAACTGAGCACTGAATTCGAAATTCTTTTGTCTGAAATCTGTTGGTAGAGGGAGTTGTATGATCTCGATCGATTCTTGAAGCTTGATCCTTTATTGCAGATGTTTTATTTGTTTTTATTACTTGAATCAATGGAACAGACAGAACCCATCTCAGAATGAATGTTTTACTAGCTTAAATTTCAGACAAGGAATGCAATCTGGTGTAATCTTGTCACGGGCTCAGAGTCTTAAAAGCACAATAGCTACTGTGTGTTGTGTGTGTGTTTACAAACATATGTCAACGTTGGGTGAGTTGGTTTGGTAAAGACAGGGGACTATTGCCTGTAAGAAGATTTTGTGAGGCCTGTGATTGTGGGTAATTTGTGAGTACGAATCCCCTCAAGTTTATCTGTTGAAAAAGATTAGATTTGTATATTTATTTCGGCGTCCAATTATTAATGAGATCACAGACTAAAATTCATGGTGCTCTAGATACTGTCTGCTAATAAAGTCGAATTTGTGTGTTATGAACATGTTGCTCGAAAATTTGCTGTTACTGTACTAGGTTAAGGTTTCTTGATTACTTCTGGGAACTTTTTCAGATCCATCCGCATGGCGTCTGTGAGCAGCAGCAAACGGAAAGAAACTTATTCAAATTGATATCAGTTCTGACACTGTGTGCCCATGGTGCTTTGTTGGGAAGAAGAATCTGGACAAAGCTATAGCATCATCCAATGATAAATATGCATTTTGGTTCAAACATAGTATTTCTTTTGTCTTAACCTACTTTTATCGAGTTTCAATCATTTGGTCTGAGTAAGTATAATATTGCAGACCAGATGGCATCCCTTTATGCTGTTACCTTCCGCTCCCAAGGAAGGCGCTCCTAAGAAGGAAGTGCTCCTTGAAAAGTTTGGGCCTCGAGCTGTACAAATCGAGGCTCGAATGGCAGAGGTTTGTTTTTGCCACTTGTCTTTTACCTGTTTTTTTGTGGTCGTTCGTGATGGCTTACAAGTTCAACATAAATGTTTGGAAAATGTAACGTAGATAGTGAAACTTGTGTAAGAATTAAGAAGGAAAAATCAAATACTGGAAACATAAATTTTATGAAGTTCAGAGGATGCTTCTTGTGTTCATGGTTGCCGAAATTCCTTTACTTGTTTGGTATAATTATAGTAGACTGCCACTCAAACTGTTCATGCTAGGGTGAGTGTAAAATATCGTAAAATTACATATCTACCCTCGGTAATAAACTGTATCTCGACTCTCGAGAAATTATGGTTACATCAGCAATATTTGGTTGAGTACAATGTTGACGCAGACTCCACATTCTAGTAATAACTGCAATTTTGCAGGTTTTTAAGGGGCTTGGATTGGATTACGACACTGATGGACTTACGTAAGTTAATTACATTAAACAAGTTTCTTGAAACTACATTTGTCAAATTATGACTTTGTTGTAAATTTCAGCCAGAAACCACTTAATCTCATTCATGTCTTTTCTCAGACCAAAGTGGCAGCTTTAGTTTGAGAGCTCTTCTATTCCTAAATATTCTAATTCTGTCTTGATATGCAGGGGAAATACTCTGGACAGCCACAGGTTAATCTACTTTGCCGGAAAGCAAGGCCTTGACAAGCAGCATAACCTCGTTGAAGAGCTGGGCACCGGCTATTTCACTCAGGGCAAGTACATAGGTGACAGGTCAGTAAGAGCAACTAGACTTCTTGTACAATTCCAACGGCATTCACTAGAAACCTTGTCTTTTTTTAGCTTTACAAGGAACTGGTCTTATACTGAGCAATGTAAGAGATAGCCATTGTGTGAATTCAGACAACGGGCTAGCTGTTAGTGTATCATATCCTTGAAGGTTAAAACTACCGTTATGTCTTTGTGTTTGAAGGGAATTTCTGGTGGAAGCTGCTAATAAAGTTGGAGTTGAAGGAGCAGCTGAGTTTCTTGAAGATCCAAACAACGGGCTGAAGGAGGTAAAATAATTTCAGACAAGGCATTCCAACCCATTACATATCTGGGAACGAATCTAGTTGTCAATCCAGGATTCAAATCTTATGATCGTTCGTTCTAGCTTCATTACATTCTGATATGTCTGAGTAGATCCTCTTCGCTCGCCTTGTCTGTTTCTTTTCATTCATCTGTAATAGAAAGAGTTTTTGCTTCGTTTTTCTTTTCTTGAAGGTTACTGAGGAGATCAACAAATATTCATCGCAAGTTAGTGGAGTCCCGCATTATGTGGTAAGCAAATGCAATCAACTTTTAATGTAAGATCCTATGCTTTCGATAAATGTTAAATTAGCATATGTCTATGAACAGATAAACGGGAAGTACGAGTTGAGTGGAGGACAACCACCTGAAGTCTTCCTAAGAGCTTTCCAAGCAGCTGCTAGCAAATGAATTTGTTTCTGTGTGGAAGAGATGGGAGTTTCTTCCAGAAAAATTATGTTGTCTCTGTCTTGTATTGTCTCAAGTCTCATTACTACTATTATTGTCCAAAGATCAAATAAAGTCATTTTATTACTCTGTAAGAGACTGGTTTGAGATTTCTTGTGAACAAATAAAGTGCACCAGCTATAAACAGAGTGCGATGTTTGACATTTGCATTCCATCAGCACCAGCTATAAATAGATTGCTATGTTTGAAATTTGAAATTTGACTTAATTATAAATATTTTTCAATCATATTAATAACGTTTACTCCATATTAGGTTTATTATTTCTTATATCTTCACCCAATAGGATTTTTGTTGATAACCGATCATGTTCTCGATGCAATGTCTGGCAAGATTAAATTTATAAAATTATAATACTCAAAAAAAATAATTATTATGGTGAATCAAGAACAAAATCAGATATCGTATACTATAGTCCAACTCTTTTCTTTCCCAGATTTATCTTGCATGCTTCATTAATTTTACGATTTTTCTATAGTATTCTCGAAACATTTTCAATTTTTTTTGAAATATTTAGGTAGTCAAAACCCATACATAGAAACGAAACTTTAATTCACGATTACAGAGACTGTACGACGGTCACGGGGGCTATCTTCCCAGTTGAACACTCCGGTTCGCTTCACATGACAATGTCAAATGTGAAAAATACATGACATGAAAGTGTCTGGAAGAAAAATAAATGTGCTGGTGAATTGTTGTGCTGAATCATATCAGCAGCAGTTGACCACATATATATATATAAAGAAGACAAACATTCTTAACAACCGGTTATGTACACTGACTTTACACTTTCTGATTCTGATTGTGTTATTCTCTGCTTTGGTGGCTGGTTTCGTCCACGACAGAGCTCCGGTGGGGATGCATCAAGCCGTCTCATCGAATGCCATCACCTACCAATCCAAATAAGCAGAGATATTAGATACAGACAAGCAATATCCTGACTGCTTCGGAGGTTCATAGGTTCATACAATCAGTCAAAGGTTAAAATGTTTAGAACGACAGCAGAGCACGTGAAATCATCTCTTGTTACTTAACTTTTCCTCAGACTGAATGTAGATCATTGGAATCAAGCCAAGCATTCAGAATGTTGATTAGGAACTTAAATTCTTGTCTTATTCCACTGAATATTTGACAAGTATAATCTTTTTATCTATATGCTTCAACAGGACATGAAACGAAATTGAGGCAAAAAACCATTGATGCTAGCTTTAGATTCGGAAACAATAAGCTAAATCTTGTGGCACTTAAGCAATCACCGATGAACGGGGGAACATGAAGACAAAGTGAACATTTGAAACAGATTGCAAAGACGACCACCTTAGACTACTTTCCCACACAGAAGCTGACAAAAAGAATTTTAATCAAGGTGCAAGAAGAAGAAGCAGATCATTTTCAACTGAAAATTTTGTGTTACATACGGAAAATATAATGGCAATATCTAAAAATCATGCAAATGAATAATGCCAGTACTAAATATCAGCTGCCGAAGATATAATCCTGAAGGATTAGACGGTACCTTGCCGCAAACTGGGCAGTTGTCACTTCTTTCCATCCACTCGTATATACAACCAAGATGGAAATGGTGAGAACACTTTGTAACTATTTTTGGGTTTTCTTGAGTATATTCTGCACGAAAAAGGACACGTCAGAGGTGTGAAAAACTAAAACTTACGACATTCATATCACAATCTATGGGCCAATTTGTAGCATCATCAGTGGACTCAGTCAACAAGATGAGAAAATTCTTAGCACCATGAGGAGTTCCAGATTCAAAACACAACTGACTCGCTTGTCAATGTTGGCATGACCTATCAAAACAAGTAGCTGGTTTTGCACATTTGGACCCAAAGAATGAGATGTGAAATTTGGTGTTAAATATGCAAGAACGATGTTATAATGGCATTTAACCAGAAAAACTTAGGAATATCACAGTGAAGCATCAGAACTCAGAAGCGAAAGGTGGTGTCTTCAAAGTTCTGTCAGATGTGAAATTGTATTTCAGTATTCCTCCTGAGTGATAATGCCACATTAAAATTTAAACATAGTGTTGCAACAATTGCTAAAAAGAAATGGCAGGAAAAAGTGTTGCTATTGCTACCTTCAAGACATGTGGGGCAGACATCTTCATCTTCTGAAGAAGTATAAATATGAGCAAATCCTGTTGTCGGTTTGGCTGTTGAGAGCTTCAGTGATGATCTTGAATTAAATTCTTTGGATTCCTCTTCACAAGTAAACTTGTTCCATTTGTTCTTGCTGCTCACAGATTCAGATTCTTCTTCAACTTCAGCTGTCCTTAGTGGTTCAGTTTCCTCGTGTGAATGGCTTGATCCTTTCTCCCGTCTAGAGACCAGTCCATCACGCTGCAAGCGGAAGTATCTTGGATCTGCATCATAGGGCAGAGGTCTTGGAGGAGAACGATACATATCAGCTAAAGAGTTATCAAGTGATGCCGTAGAACTTAATGATGCTGTCCCCTGAGTGGATGAAGGTAAGGCACGTTCTTCTCCTCTATGAAATAGTGATGCATACTGCAGAACGCAGTATTAGAGTTTGAACAATCAAATGGGCATCACAATTTACAAATATTTTAATCTTACATGATATGGTCACTGACGGATAGTATATTTTAATGCCTAATTTAGTAAATAATTCTGTTAGTCAGAATCAGACAGTCCTGACTTGAACTTCCGCTGCAGTATAAAGGGGAAACCTCAAGCTATTCACAAGGTCAAGTAACTCAACCGAAAAATGACATTCAGAGAAAGATCAATTCTGCATTATGATAATACATCTCTCCTATCTCCGATTCTCCATATGGGCCTCCGAAGATCATTGGGTCTAGACATTTGATACAGAAGCAACTTTCACAATACTGACTCCATATATAAAATCGCAGGATAGCATTATTAGTCTAACAACAAGCATTAAACAATCAAACAAAGTGGTTAGTGACAACTAATCACATGTGACAGAACTTCACCTACTGCAAGAAACAATAGGGCTTCCAATTCAAAGACACGTCTATAATATAACAAAATCTCTACGAGCAGATATGCCACCCCAAATTAACAAGCAAAATTGTCGCAGGAAACACTTAGTGCAAAACAAATCCCACTAGGAATAATTCCAAAGGCAAGAAAATCATAGCATACCACATGTACAAAGTTCTGGATGAAGCAATGAAGGCATATACAGTTCCTATAAATCGAGGTGTTAGGATTAGCAAACTCTTCCCAGTCATCTCTCAAACAGCAACAAGCAGCACCCATGATTAACTCTGTCAATCCCTCGCAAACCCCTTTATCCCACTGAGTATCTTGCACCAAACCAGAATGAATGCAATCACAGAAACATCAAAAGATCAAACCCCGTGCCACGAGATAACATAACTTTAAACAGAGAGGTTCTCAAGCTCGCGGAAGCTGAACTAACTTCGCGAACCGGCAGACCCTCTCCGCAAGAGGCAAACCCCAAATGCCCTTGTTATATCCTGCAACTCAGACAACAGAAACAATGAAAATCCCCCCTGCAAGATTGAAAAGAAACTCACAACATCAGAAAATTTTCAAGAAACATAACTACAATTGTAGAGGTAACTGCCCCTAACATATAACCATCTTGCAACAAGAGTTTAACGGCACAAAAACATGTCCTTTTAGCTGCAGTAAGGGCATCAATGTATCATCAATCAAACAAAAAGCAAAAACAAAACAATAAATTTCAGAAAGTACATATCCAGTCATGAACAGTAATAAACTCCTGAATTTCTTTAAATTCAAGCAAGGAACGATCACCAAACACATCAAAACAACACAAATCATAGAAGCCCACCAAAATTTTCAATTGATTCCTCAAACGGAGAAAACCCATTACAGATTACACAGCTCCAGATAATCCGAATGCGGAAATCAAACAAATAAACTGTTTTTTAGGAAAAAGAAAAAAAAAACAGAAAACTGTACAAAAAATAAAAAGAGAAGAGAAAATCAATCACAAGATAAAACAAGATACCAATCCACGGAGTTAGATGATTCTGGAGGAACAGAAGCCGGGAAATCCGAGGTCAGATGTTGCAGAAATAGTACATATTTTTTGCAATTATTTTTCTTTCTCCCCTGTACATATATAAGAAAGAAAGGACGAAATTCTTGGACTTTCTTGATGTGGAAACAAAAAAATAAGAGGAAATAATAGGTAATTAAAAGCGCGGAATTAAGCCCACACGCTTTCCCGTACTGCGGTGGTTGAAATAGAATACTCTATTCCTTTCTATCACAAAATTCTAATTCAAAAGCGAACTTGATTGGATTTAAAATTTATATAATAAGTATAATATATTTATTATGTAATTAATATAAAATTAAAAAAAATAATACATCACGTTACAAATATATCATACTTATAATTAATTTATTTCAAAATTTTCTTATATAACATCGTCGCCCGTCTACTCCCACTACTAGATTATATCTATTTAAAAAAATTACAATTAAAAAAAGATGCTATTATTATAAAAATAGGCATAAACCTTTTTTTATTTTGATTTTTAATATTATATTATGTATACGTTTTTATTCACAGAATCCCCGTTTCCTAGTACTCGGACAAGGTTTTTATATACCTAAAACAAAATAATAATACATGACTCTGTAAAAATACTCTTATTTATTAATTTTTATTTAAAATTAAAATAACTAGTCAATAATCCAACTACCATCATTACATAAAACTACTGACAAATTTTGTCCTTCATTTAAATAATATTAATATATCAAATTATACTAATCTGATTATTTATTAATTTGATGAGAATAAATAATCCAATGGCTCTGCCACCATAGGCTGAGTAGTAGTACTTTTCTTTATATCAACGACGACGTTTTGTTATGTTTAAGCAGTGGGAATAAGTTGTAAGTTATGTAATAGTAATAATTGGCAATATTGAAAAATAAAAGTTGGAAATAAAAATAAATTGAAATTATAGTACTTGAAAAAATAAATCAACATATCTATAATTTCATCAATAAATTATAAAAATCGGCAAAGAGTTGGTTGTAGCTTTTGGTTTAAATCAAGCATGTTAAAAGCATATATTGTAAAATAAAAGGCAATGTATTGAACTTATTTTCAACCGTTGCAAACATTATATTTATTATATAACTAGTTGTTCCTACGTGCATATGTTAAATAATAAATATTTTTTTATATTTTAAAATATAGTATAAATAAATGTAAGATATATAAATCAATACATTATATTAAAAAAAATACAAAAAATTGGTGTGACTGTGTCATTAACTGTTGTTTGCGAGTATGGATGGAATTTTTTTTTATATTTGTATAAATTAATTAATTTGAATGATATCTGAAATAAAATTTCATTGTTACTTTTATTATTGCTTCGTAATATGTGGGAATTTATTCCGCTTAATATGAGTATGTTGCTAATTGATATTCGGTATTTTTTTTTTTTTTGTTAGTTATAATAAATGTAAAATAGCTAATACATATTCTGAATTTTTTAATTAAATAATAATAATAATATAAAATTAAAAAAGATTGTGGAGGGTATTAAATATTAGTTTAAATAAAATATAATAAAAATGTGATGTCATACCAACTTGCCGACAACTTCTTGTACTATTGCGGAGCATTGGTTTGTGTAAAGTTTTATGCTGTGACCAGTTAAGTCGTCAGATTATCTTTAATATTCAGAGTCGAGTTCACACCGTATGAGAACCAACTGCAGAGAATATTAGGAAGGAAAGGAAATTCTACAAGTCAATAAGGTCTAATTTAAAATGACCCAGATATTCTATATGTGTATTTTTATTAATTCCAAAGACTCGTAATTAATAATTATCAATGATTTTTTATTGACATCAAAATTAAATAAAAAATTGCTCTTTCCTTTTCTTTAAAATTTGGATGTTTTATTTATTTTTAGAATCATCTAAACTAATTTTATAGAATTTTATCAAACATGGGTTTATAAAGTGTTGGCTAAATTTATATTTAAAAAATATATATATAGCATCGTATATTTCATAAAGAGATTTTCAAAATTTATGAAAGATTGTAGTTTGTTTCCTAATGTCTTCTTAAATACCATTTATTACCTTATTCTTCACGGGCAACGATCCCACGACCGCGTAGAACTACTCACGCTTAGGTATATGAAGGCGCGGATCACAAGTAGACAACTCCCAATATGTATGTTCAATGACACGTAAGTGAGAACTGAACGATGAAGTATCTATGAACGTCCCAATACTATCTTTATATACACTGCAAATTGTCCAACCTTTGAAACTCATTGACTACTTAGCAAGAACTATATGATCAAATTTATAAAATCAGTCGAACAATCATAAAGAAAATAAACCATTTAAAGATTGCATGCATGCTTGATGTTACAACGACAATATATCAAAATAAACGGGACATATTGGATATTCATATGAATTCTGAAAGTGACTTCCAACACTATCCCACAGTGAATACCATAAATCCTCAATGACCAAGATAATAATTACGTTATAGTACTTAGTTCCGAAAGGTCCATTCAATCTATATAGATATCATAATATTGTATTTTTCTTCATACAAATGAATAATTTAAAAAAGTATTTTACTCAAGTTCACTGTGAGAAAAATACCACTTTTAACAAGTATGTACAACCATACACAATGTACATAACATAATTCTCCAAATTTACAATTATTAATATAATTTTATACAACACTCACAGTAATAACAAGATTTCAACTTTTAATCAAACCAGATACTCAATGCTACTTAATTTAAATCTCTTTAGGCTCATAATGTAATTTTACCCGCAAATTATTATAACACATGATGACACATGAATATTAATTATCAAATAATTGCATTCGTAAACAAAAAGGATTGACATGAATAAAATTAAAAGAACTTATTATGATTTTTCAAAATAAGTTAAAAATACTGTATTATTTGTTTAAAGAAAAAACTACTAAACTGATAGGATTTTAATATTTTACTTATGAAGCAACATAGCAAGAGTTGGATGTCAAACACTAACACCTCATCTCTCATTGATACATTTGAAAATACAGTGTAGACAAGGCTAGAAGAAAAACATCAAGTTGGCAGACATGATTATAATTCAATTTTACTCAACAATCCTGTCCCATCACATACTTTTCCTACATTCATTATTAGCAGAACTGGTTATAATCCATTTGCCCAGGACCTCTGCTATTTTATAAATCATTTTAAATTTATATATATATGTAATTTTAACTTTTTACTTAAATATCAAGCTCTAGTTAAATTTCTATACTTCTTATTAATTATTGATGCTTATTGCAAATATTCTACATTTTTTTATTTACTTTTTTTTCCCCTAAGATTGATTACATCTAAAAAATTACATTTTTTTACGTAAACAATGCGTAAATTGTGTTTCCAAAAAAAAAAAAAAAAAAAAAGGGTTAAAAATTTTATCACAAATTTCAATTTATTTATTTTTAGGTGAAAACGATCAACCATTAATCTATATTTTACTATAACAATTATATATTAATAATTAATATTAGATAACTATATTTAATCAATAATTATTATAAAAGTTAAACGACACCAACTATTAAAGTAGAATAATATCTTATATGTTGGGGGGATTTAAACCCATAATTTTAAAGTTACAAAAGCCTCAATTTCGCCAATTGAGTTATGTTTAATTAATAATTAATTTCTATTTGATTAGCTGAGACCATTTTTGGATTGACATATTCAAAATGATGGAATTCAAATTTTTAGTCACAAATTGTTTGGATAATTTGGGTAATTTTAAATTTATAGCATTTTAAATCCCTCAACACTAAATTTGAACTATGTTTGTTAAATATTATTTATAGAAATTCGTCATTCACATTCAAATATATCAAATCTGGAGATGATACATAAACTTAAAATAATAGTTTGCTCTCAGAAAATAAATAAATGGCATAACATCCTTGTCGAGCATTTCAGAACGGGTCGACTTGGGACCCGTCGAGCATGTTAGATGGATCAAGATCCGATCCAATAGTTGGTGGTTGAATCGGGATGCGCATGACTCTATTGGGCATTCGGGCGGGCTTCTTCCCTTCAAACTCGCTCTCTCTCTCATCAATTTTGTCCACTTCCAATCGTGGTACATCTCGGCGTACTTTAATACGCTCTCACGAATACGTGTACGAATACAGTATCTTATCCAGTGATGAGTGTACACAGTTGTGCTCAAATTTATACTTGATTTCATCTTCGCCGGCATTGTTAGATCTGTTGATTATTTAATTGAATCAATTTTTGACTGATCCGGCGAAAGTTTGGTCGCTATAAAGATTGAATCGCATGAAGATCCACTACAGTCCACTTACAAAACCCTAGGGCTTTTCACTTCCGCAATGCAGAGTTCATCGGGCGCGGTGGCCCAGCCCGAGGCAATCTTGGAATGGCTTCAGAAGGAAATGGGCTACAGGCCTCTCGGACAATATGCATCTTCCGCTAAGGCCTCAGCACCCACCGCGGAATCGCTTCGCAAGATTTGCCGAGGGAATATGATCCCAGTATGGAACTTTTTGATAAAGAGGGTAAAGTCGGAGAAGACGGTGGAGAATATCCGGAGGAACATTCTTGTGCATGGTGCGGATGATGTTGATAAAGGGAGGAGGAAGGAGAAACTGGGAGTGGGGAAGGAGACGAGTGGCGGCAGTAGTAGTAGGGAGATAGCATTGCAGGAGAGAGAGTTGGCGGAGAAGGAAGTGGATAGGTTGAGGCAGATTGTGAGGCGGCAGCGCAAGGAGTTGAAGGCTAAGATGATTGAGGTCTCGAGAGAGGAGGCTGAGCGCAAGCGTATGCTCGATGAGCGGTCAAATTACAGGTTCATTATTTGTTTGCAAAACGCTAAATATATTAACTTTTTGGTGATGGTTAATTTTCGGATTGGTTGTACAGGAAGTTATGTAATGCTTTACCGTGGATAAAATTTTCTTATTGGGGTTTTAAGTGGGCCTTGGTTATTTGTGCTTAATAAGTAGTTGAATGGGCGGTCTACTAGTGCTACAATTGGGTCTCAGGCTGTCAGCAGAGTGCAAGTGCCCAAAACATAATAGAAAGACAGGTTATGTTGTAATGAAAGAAGTATGTTTGAAGTTGAAGGTGAGATTTCAGCAATTACATGGTCAAATCCCTTGGGCTTGGTGGTTGTGTTTTCTGTATATTTTATGTGCGGATGTCTGCTGTTAGAATGTGGAGTGGTAATTGAGTCCTTTCCACATAGTGATCTGATCTGCTAATTACACCATCTATTGAAAGAAGAATAATCTTGGAGTTTATATATTGGAAGATGCTTGATAATGCAGAAATTACAATGGAAATGACTAGGTTATTTCCAAATCCTTGTTGAGCAATGCAAATAATAGACTGATTCTGTATTTGTAGGCACAAGCAGGTGATGTTGGAGACTTATGATCAACAATGTGATGAAGCAGCAAAAATATTTGCTGAGTACCATAAACGTCTCCGGTACTATGTAAATCAAGCTAGGGATGCTCAGAGATCCAGTGCTGATTCCTCTATGGAAATGGTGACCAGCTTCCATGCAAATAACGGGAAGGAACTCTATTCAACTGTCAAAGGCAGCAAAAATGCAGAAGATGTCATTCTTATTGAGACAGCTAGGGAAAGAAATATGCGTAAAGTATGTGAATCTCTTGCCATGCAGATGTCTGAAAAAATTCGTAGCTCTTTTCCAGCTTATGAAGGAAGTGGAATCCATGTGAATTCTCAATTGGAAGCTGCAAAATTAGGCATTGATATTGATGGTGATTTACCTACTGACATTAAAGATGTGATGGCAGATTGTCTAAAAAGTCCCCCTCTGTTACTGCAATCGATCACTTCATACACCCAAAGGCTGAAAACTCTGTTCAATAGAGAAATAGAAAGAATTGATGTTAGAGCTGATGCAGAAGCATTAAGGTATTCTTGTGAACAAAGGATCCTTCATCCTGTGTTTTCATGGTATTAAAATTTTGATGCTGTATTTGTTGAAATAAAATCAGAAATCCTAATTCATTTTTTCTCGAACGCCTTTTGAATAATGTTTTATTAGTCAGTCTATTTATGCTTTGCATCTATATAGTACTGGCAAAAGCAGCATGCTTATCAGTTATGAACTATGCTGGTGCCTACGTTTTTGGATGTCAGATGGTACTCTGTTGAGCCTTAGTGTTGGTTCCATAATGAAGCTTTTCTTCTCAGTTGTTTTCTTTCACATGGTTTGTGCTCACTTTTATGAACTAACTTTTCATATTGGGTTTGTGTGCGCACTTTAAGTCATTCATGGTCTGATGGATCTCAGTCGAAGTAAGAGCATCATCTGGTTGACAATTCTGTCATCTGCTTAATATCACTTAGTATGAGATTGTACTCCAAAGTTGTTCTATTTTACGTGATATCGGCATTTGCATTATCTTTGCAAAATCCCTTCTGTTAGACTTTTGTGGTTTGCATTTACAAACTTATGGTAATGGGTCATGTTGGCTCATTTGGACTGCTTCACTTGTCAGCAATCTCATGGGTGTACATCAAGTAATGGCTGTGTTTCATTTGCATAGTCAATTTGGATAATTTATTACCTGCACGACTATGGGCTTGTCTTGTACTATCCAGCGGTTGTTATTTGTTCAATTTGGGATATTTTCTTGTGGTTGTACATGAACTTTTTCTTCTTTCAAAACTCTATGGTGATTGGTTGTTCCCATGGGCTTTAACCTACTCTTTTTTTTCCTCAAATGCATCTACTCTGTCTTTCCCTAACATATATCTCGCAAACTCTTCTTCCTACTTGTTTTATGGGGATTACTTAATACATTCACCAGGATATCTTGATTTCTGCATCTAAGTTTCATTTGTCTACATGCACCTACGTTGGTTTGCCCATTGTTGCTATACCAAGTTTTTTATTTTTTATTTTATATTGTGAAGGTACAAGTATGAAAACGATACAATAACTGAGGCTTCTACTGACATAAGTTCACCATTACAATATCATCTTTATGGTAATGGGAAGCTTGGGGGTGATGCTCCTTCAAGAGGGACTGAAAATCAACTTCTGGAGAGACAGGTATATCCTGTGTATTAAATGACCACCATATAGTTTATTTCACCATTCATCCTCACACTTTTGTTTTGTATACTTTTCTTTCTGTCCTAGCCCTTATTGTCTTGCTGAGTTCAGCAGCCTAAGGGATCCAATGTCATATACGTTCTTAGAGCCTGCTCTTTTTTATGTTCTTATATTCTGCAAATATTATCTCTCCCCTAATGTTTTCTCTTTTTAGTGTAACTTTATATCCTGGGTAGCTATACATCCCTAAAAACTATTTTCATTTTTATACATTATCATACATTTTGTACAGAAAGCACATGTGCAACAATTTTTGGCCACTGAAGATGCACTCAACAAGGCTGCAGAAGCTAGAAACATGAGTCACGTACTGTTGAAACGTCTCCATGGGAGTGGTGATGCAGTTTCCTCACACTCACTTGTTGCTGCTGGAACGTCACAGAATATGAGCAGCCTAAGGCAACTTGAGGTAAAATTTCTTAAGTTTATTCTAATTATGTTTTGTTGGTTTGAAATCAAAATTATATGTAATATGGACTAACCAAAATGATGCTTTCATGTTTTTTCTGTGTGATGATATAGTTTCATTTTATGCACTATATACTTTTGTCTTTGTTTAGAGCATGTTGTATTTCTTGATTTTGAGGATCACTTATCATTGTTACCTGACCTTTTTCCTCTTTTTCAATTTCATATGTTTGTTTGATTTTGCTGTGTGCTTAGCATATTTCAGAGCCTAAGAGTGCTCTGTAGTTGCTACTTTAAGCCCTTGCCAAACGTAGATACTAGAGAAAGATCATTTGGAATTTTCCTATTTTGAGATGTAATGAATGGTTGCTTAAGGATAATTTCTGCGTATACCTTGACTGCCTGAGGAAAAAAGTTATATAACACAGGCTAGCATTGTTACAGAAAGAGAAAAAGCAGCAAAAGGAGCAGTGTTATTCTTGAGGGGATTTCTCATTATGTTCAGTGCACACCCTTTCTTACCAAGTCTGTATTGACAATAAACTCGTTTTTCAAACTTTCCTATGTTGACATGGGCAAATAAACTGAGGTTCTAAGGTCACTGATAATCTTGAAAAGAAGAATGAAAAAAGAAAAGAAAAATAATGTTGAATGAATCTTGTTAGCAGGTGGATAATCATGCCATATTAGCACTGATAAGATTTTAAGTGATAGTTTTCTGTTTCTTTGGGTTCTAACCAATTCTGTTGGTTATTTTGATTGCACGAGGGGTTCTTTTGTACTCTTTAGGTTGTATGTTGGGGGTGGGACAGCAAGGAGCGAGGGGTAGGTCATAACTTGGACATATTATGCTGCTGCTCTGGTAACTTAAGATGTTGCTTGATAAGTGGGTAAAGTTCTTGTTTGGGTAGGCCTTCAATTGGTCTTGTTTCCTGCATGCTAGTTTTGTGAC
Source organism: Sesamum angolense (assembly GCA_034509725.1). Classification (NCBI taxonomy): domain Eukaryota; kingdom Viridiplantae; phylum Streptophyta; class Magnoliopsida; order Lamiales; family Pedaliaceae; genus Sesamum; species Sesamum angolense. The sequence goes on along the minus strand of JACGWL010000001.1, from coordinate 5,826,425 downwards.
TGTGTAATTGCGACTGAAAACTTTTCTGCATTTGACCTCAAAACCTTTCTTGCCATGCGTTTTCTTGGTTGCTGGTAGTTAGAGGTTTGGGCTAAGGAAAGAGACGCTGCTGGATTGCGTGCTAGTTTGAATACATTGATGTCAGAAGTACATCGCTTGGACAAATTATGTGCCGAGAGGAAGGAAGCTGAAAATTCTTTAAGAAAGAAGTGGAAGAAGATTGAAGAGTTCGATGCTCGCAGATCTGAGTTGGAAGCAATCTACAAATCATTACTTAAGGCAAACATGGTAAGATCACATATTCATTCACTCACTCGCAGGCGCACACACCCATACCACCCTTGCAAGCACCTACCTGTTTTCAGCCCTTACCTTAGCTAAATATAGTAGAAACAGTTTTAAAAGACATTATTATGGGTATGTGAAGCAGGCACTTTTTCAATGAGCCTGCTAGTATTTAAGTGCTCAGAATCCATGCATATCATTCAACTATGTCTCATTTCACTGTTTACTAAGATCAGGACTGCAAAAGTATAACATTGTTTATATGCATAAATGGTAAAGTTCTCTATTAAAAACCACATGAAAAGTTTTCCTGAAAGAACAGGAACGATAAAAAATATATATCTCTAGTAAATGAGTATAGTATGTTTATAAACCAAATTCAGGAATTCACAATATTTTTGTTCAGTTATTGAGACTTTATTTCTTCGAGCAGCATATTGCATCTAAGAATTTCCATCCTTTGGAATTCTGAGATTTAGTTTCTGGCCTCTTTTAAGTAATTTTCGTATGAAGTTAGGAGAAAGGCAAAATCTTGCACATATATGCTTCTGCGTACATTGTGTGGTAAACTACTATTTTCTTATTTTCCTTATATAAATTGTAGGATGCTGCTTCTTTCTGGAGTCAGCAGCCATTAGCTGCAAGGGAGTATGCATCAAGCACAATCGTTCCTGCTTGCTGTGTTGTTGTGGACTTATCAAACAATGCACAAGATCTCATTGATCAGGAAGTCTCAGCTTTCTATCGAACTCCAGACAATAGCCTTTACATGCTTCCATCAACCCCTCAGGTCTGTGCCACTATAAGAAAACATATTTCCTGCTATATTGGTTGTATCAAGGTCGCATTCTTGTAATTTAGATATTCCATCTAAATCTGATGTGAGTAGTAAACTTGTTACTTTTTTTGGTTTGACCTTTTTGACGCTTGCTTTCTCCATTTTAGCTGCAACAATGGCCTTGACTTTCAAGTTGTCTTTCTGCTAAAATTTGTCCACAGGGACATGGAGGAGGTCTGACTCTAGTCAGATAACTAGAGTTCAGAAATCCCTTCCAAAAGCTTACCCTCCTTCTTATCTTATATATCTCGGATTTGGGTGAGGAACTTGAATTTCTTGTCGCACGAGTTGAAAGTCAAACCATATATTTCCTAAATGTACACTTGGGTCTTGATTCTTCAGTTTGTTATAGATTGATAATGTGTTTGCTTTTCTATATCTTTTCGTATCAAATCTGTACCGTGGTATGTATCATGCTTAGGGTGGATATGTGCATATATTATATCTTGATAACAAGTTTTTCTTTCAACAGCAATAAGCATCGTTCTGGGACCAAAATAGTTAAGACTTGTATTGTAAGGTTTACTTTCAGCATGTTTTTACCAATGAAAAATTAGAATGATTGACATGGATGTGAGATTCTAATGCGGTTGGTGCTTATACAACTGATCATCCAAGGCTAATATGTGTTTAGCACAATGTGCTGGATGATCTCATGGAAAACAAATAGAATTTTGCTTCTATACTGATCTAGTTGATTACGCATATGCTAACACCACACATAATTTTGAAGTTGGCACTGGTTGCTCTGATGACTCTTTCTAAATGGACATTCTTTGATACAAGGCTCTGTGTCTTGAGCGGCAAAAATAATTTTGACTTTTCTTATTTTCAGCAAGACACCTGGAGATTCTATGAGATCCAAGTGTTTATTTAACAATAGTAACCGAGTAAACCACATATGGAGTTTGCTTTGTGACTCCAATATGTGCTATTAACACACGCTTAGATTGGGGCTTGCTGGACTCTTTTATCTTACAAGTAGTTTTTTAGTCGAGCCATGCCATCTTTCCTTAAATCTTTATATTAGTGCCTTTTTTGGTTTCTGTTTGTTGATCTCTTCATGCTAATATGATATTATGATTACAAGTACCTGGTCGGAATGCAGCAGGAGTTTGGTTCATACACAAACTTGTTGCACTATCCACCTCTCTTATGTGTCATCTTTCTTTTGTTCAGGCACTCCTGGAGTCAATGGGTGCAAATGGATCCACAGGACCCGAAGCAGTCGCTACTGCTGAGAGGAATGCGGCAATGCTGACAGCTAGAGCTGGGGCAAGAGATCCTTCTGCAGTTCCTTCTATATGTCGCATCTCTGCTGCCCTACAGTATCCCGCTGGTGAGCTTTTCTCACTCTGGAGTTTCTCTAGAAATTTTCTTGATAGCATGTTACATGAATCATTTTCCTGTGCATTTTCTCCAACTACCTCTGCCTAATGAATCACTGCATCTTCTCTAACTTGTTGACATGCTTCTCCATCATGATTCTTCAAATCTCTCAGTGAAAGCTCATCAAAATTACTAAGTGCCTCCATGCATGCTTATACTTTGATAAATTGAGCGGCTAGGTTGTTGAAGAACAAGCGAAACTAGATGCACCAAGAAGTGCTTGATTAATACTCTAACCTCTTGGTTGAAACATCATTATTATACTTGGGGCTGGATATAGAATTCAGTTATCTATCCGGACCTGTGAATATTCTCAAGAGTTGGTGGATCTAGTCCAAAGTATTCTTTAAGGAAAAATGTGTGGGAAGAGAATTTTCATTTAGATCTAACCTGAAATACTAGTAATGAATCCCTCCCTGCGAACTTTCTCGTGTTAAATCAGTTGAGCAGATTAATGTTCATCGTCTTGATAATCATAAGCAGAGTAGATTTGTTTATGAATGCTATGTTTTTCATTTTTTTCTTTTTCTTTTTGTCCTGGTAAAACCGCTTGCTCCTAGGCTGGGTTTTGGTGTTTATATGATCAAATGAATGAAGTCACGTGACTTGTAAAGCTGTAAATATGGAGTACTGATCTCAAGTGCTGCATCAACAAATAGGAAAACTACTCTGTAAACTTAAGGAAATCTAAAATTTGGCATTTGCATTTGATCCAATCTCAGCATCCCGCTCAATGTACTTGGCGCATCTTCTGGTTCTTAGATCCTAGTATTTTTGTTATCACATGCTAAGTAGCCATCAGTTTTTATGAATGTTGATTTTACCCGGCATTTTGAACAGGTGAAAGTGATCCATGGTAATATGAAGAGTCCCTCTTATCCAGTATTAGATGAAAGGAGTTCACTCTCAATTAATAACTGTCAACTGAAAATAACCTCGTTTGCATATTTCTGAAAGCCACATCTAACGGGATTTCCTTTTGTCCTTACTGCAATTGCTGATGTCATGCATGATGTGCACAAGGGAGTTATTAAGAGGTTATTACTGCTAAGTACCACCTCGTCCTACATTTCGAAATGCAGGAACATAAAGCTTGATTAATCTCAAAGTCCGTTCCTTTCATGGTACTAATAGTCATGAAATTCATAGATCATTGCAATCAAAAGGTTCTTTGATTTTTACTAAAAACCATTTGCATTTAGTCCATTAGGCGTTATCATTATTTTTGCTGGTTTCCATTAGGTGATATTCTACAATCTTGAGCACATTTGAAATGGACTCAGATGCTTAGTGCGGGATATTTTTTTTTGGATGCAAGATTCCCAACTGATATATATACCTGACCCTGTTATGCATTTGAACTAATTCAATGCAAGGCAGGTTTAGATGGTTTGGATGCCGGTTTAGCATCAGTCCTAGAGTCCATGGAGTTCTGTTTAAAGCTACGTGGTTCTGAGGCTTGTGTATTGGAAGACTTGGCAAAGGCAATTAATTTGGTTCATATACGAAGGGATCTTGTTGAGAGTGGTCATGCTTTGCTAAATCATGCTCATCGTGCACAGCAAGAGTATGAGAGGTACACCAAATCATTTTCTTTTTCTGTTGTAATTTTGCATTCCTACTTCTGAGGTTTGCAATACTTTATACGAAATTATCTCTCGTTGCTGTTTATTCATATTAGAAACATCTATCTGGGACACAAAAGTTTTGGGTTTGGAAAAACTGAAGCCTATTATCTTATATAAAACTCTCTGAATCTCCTTTGTGATGTGTAATTATATTATAAACATCTACCTGGGGCGCAAAAGTTTAGGGTCTGAAAAAACTCGCCTGATAATTGGGGCCTAGGTTAGACATTATTTGCCTTTACAATGTTTTCCTTTTAAGCATGATATGATTCTTCTCATGTGCTGAGTATGTAGGTGCATTGTGTTTCCTTGAAGAAGCATAAGATGAGGAATCATGATGTTCTGATTTTGTCCTTTCTATGGTTAAGATGGCTTTATTGGTTCCATTATAATTCTGTTAACTCTCTGTTTTGCAGGACAACAAATTACTGTCTGAATGTGGCAGCTGAACAACAGAAGACTGTTACAGAAAAATGGTTACCTGAACTAAGCAATGCAGTTCTAAATGCACAAAAATGTCTTGATGACTGCAAATATGTCGGAGGTTTGGTGAGTACTCTGCAGGACTTCAAATAGTAGTCTTTTTGAATCTTTGCAAGTGAGTAAGTAGGGCAGTCGTAAGAGCTGTACTCATTGTCAGTAGCAGAAGCTAAAGCCGCTGGCCATGTTACAACTTAACGGTTCCATGTTAATGTTCCAAGATTTACTAACTTCAACATGCCGTCAATTTAAGCATCTGGATTTTATGCCTTGCTACTAATTCATAGTGTTCTCGCTGAAGATTTTCCAAGCCTTAGGAAACTGTTCTGATTGGTTTTTTTCTGTAGCTTGATGAATGGTGGGAACAACCAGCCTCTACTGTCGTTGATTGGGTTGCTGTGGATGGGGAAAATGTTGCTGCGTGGCAAAATCATGTGAAACAGCTTCTGGCATTTTATGATAAATAAATGGTACACTGAACAAATGTTTGGCAGTAAAAGGTAGCTTACTCTGGGAGGTTTTTCTTTGCTCGAATGTGTGCTTGCCGATTGCTTGTATTGTACAGAATCAAATTCGATGCTAGGTTGTAAAACTTGGTGGTGTTGAACCCAATCGAGTTGGAATCCTGGTTAAAGCTATTGCTAGTTTTGGGCTAATTGAAAGGGGTATGCTTCTATTGCTGTCAGTTTTGGCCCTGAACCTGCAAAGACTATGGGCCACCATATTGTAAATCTTATGCTGGGAGGAATGCATATGGAGCATGTAGAGCTGTGCTGTTTGTAACAATTGCCATGTAATCATGCTGATTAGCTTTACATCTTTCTTTCTTGTATAGATGATTCCTCCCAGCTCGGTATCTGGAAGGATCTCTCCTATGCCCCTTCCCCAGTTAATCATTTGGGGCTTGATCTGGTGTCTAGTTTTAGATGGGTGTGTTATCGTCCTATTCTTTCGGCACCATCGTTTGTTGCGTCAATCCAAAATGATAATTTTCCACATCATCGATGAGGGCGAAAGTAATTGTAATAATTATGGGTACTTTATATGCATCTGTTACATGGTTGCATTGGTCTCTAGTTTGCTGAAGGGAAATATATAGCTGGTCCTAAACCTGTTTGTGAAGCAGGACTGTCACAACCATTTTTGTTCTGGTATATATTTATGTGCAGGCAGGAGTAATTCGGAGGAGGTTCGAGGACTTGGATTTATTTATCAACAATCCCTCAATTATTATCAATAGATGTGCTATCTATGTCTGTACGTACATAGGTGCATTGTCCTTGTCAGTATGAGGCAAGAAAAGCAATGCAATGGTTATGGTTGTTGGCGATGATGAATTCCTTGTCTTTGGTTAGAAGCTACTATGAAGTTATTCCTTTATAGATGGAGAATCAAATCTTCCTTCCGAAGCTACTATGAAGTTATTCCTTTATAGATGGAGAATCAAATCTTCCTTCCGTACCCTCTTTGATTTGACAATGATTCTGGGCAGCGTATGATCATTTTCTGGCGTTGGTCATGTGAATTTGTCCGACAACCGACAAATTTTATTTGGACAAATCATGGTATACCATTTAGCTTCTCTATGACTATGGGGCAAGAGTACCCTAGGATGGATGTCTTAGAAACTGGTGGTACTCATCATGGGGTTTTCAATTAGAAGCCAAGTCCTACGATTTCTCTAATTATGCTTTAGCAGTCTAAGGAGGTGTTTGCGATTGGTTCAGTTCTTTAAGTTGTAAAAAGGGTTGTGAGTCGAGTAGTTGATATTGTCCTGTTTGAAAGAATAGTTTAATATTTATAGAATTATATTAATAAATTGCAGAAATTAATAGGTTGTGTATAAGTTATATTTTAGATCAAGTTAATTTAAATAATTTAAAGGGTTAATTATATTTGGATCCAATTTGACAATACAAAATTATACTTTCCCTCAATTTCTTACAACCCCTTTGAAAATTGTTTCTTTGCACCTAACACTCTTTTATTATAGTTTGGATAAAAAATGGTAATGCTAACAAGAAAAATTACATTAATTTTTAGTTTTGTCTTTTATTTAATATTTTTGCACTTATAAAGGAATAAATGCAATATATAATGTAGTGACGATAACATTATTACAATTTTTTTCTTACACAAAATTACAACATGAGAATGTTAATTGAGGAGTAAATTTAAAAATTTATGCAATTTCTTTCCTACATCTGCATTTTTTTCTCTAAACCTCAATAAAAGGTGGTAAGATGTAAACAATAAATTTTTGGAGGGAGCATAAGTATAATTTTAATTTTTTTTTGGAGGAAAGTATAGTTTTGCAATTTTAGAGGGGTTATAAATGTACTCAATCCGAATTTAAAAGTAAAAGCCGTAAATTAAAATTAATATTTTCAACTTAAAGATGCTTATACAAAAGTGATTGTAAACACTCGGTAAATTGGAAGAGTAATTCATACGTGTTCCAATATTAAATGCCTTAATTAAAAAGAGTTCAATATTATTAGCTGATTTTCTTTTGACAAGGAAATTCAGAACTGAATCTTCTAAAGAAAATGAAAAAAATAGTCATGAGTGTTATACTTAATAAATAATCCACACCAATACAATCCATATGAACAAGAAAAACTCAAAACCCCAAATTATTTCAACATACCACATAAAACGTTGATAAAATTTAGGGAGAAGAAAGTGATAATCTCCCGACTTAATTAAATCCCAATCCCATACATAAAACCACAGCCATGAAACTTTTCCTCAGTAACACCATCTATTTTTGCAATCATCTTCTCTTCAAGGTAGTTCTTGTAGTCACCAATTTCACCTTTCCTGAAGAAAGAACTGTATGGCAATGGAAACACACTTGACTTCTCATCTGATTTATTCACTTCTTTACTGCTCAGAGTCTCAAAGCTGCACATTTTCACAATTTCATCAATCTTCTCCTCTCCCTTCTCACTTTGATCAAATGGGCACCCCAAGAATTCACCCAACTTTCTGACACGATTCTTGGATTTTTCCTTCAGCTCCTCGTAAGTAAGAAAATACACCTTTTCAGGCCTGTTGAGGCTTTCTTGTCTGTAAGCCAAGACATGGTCGTAGTAGGGCCCGAATGGGACAACCCCTCTGCAGAACTGATCAACAGCAGCCTCCACCTCCCATGGATCCTTGTCAACATCACTGGATTTCTGTAAAAAATGCCACAGAGAAACGAGGGTGTCCTTTGGATTTCTTGTCACGTAGACAACCTTACAGCCGGAGGAGTTCAGGATATCACCAAGAATCTGGTATGGTATGTGGGTCGCCAAGATTCTTGCTTCTTGGGGATGTTTAACAGCAATAAATTCCGGGGTTTTATTGCCACCATCTAATTCTGTTCCTTTCTCAACATAGAGATTTGTTTCTAGAGATGGGACAAGTTCTTGTGGGTGGTTTAGGGCTAAAGGGTGGTTTTGAAGCTGTGGAGAGGGATGGATGATGGAGTGGAGGATGGCTTTGAGCCATGTTGTGCCTGTTTTGGGGAAAGAAGCTAGAATTACATCTCCTGGGAGTGGTTTGAGGGTTTCAACGACTCTCTTAGTGGTTTCAAGGTATGTTTCTGTGAACCAGAAGCCCTGAAATTTGTAGAGGAATTGATGCCCACACCACTTCTCTCTTTGGGGAGATGCGTTGATTTCATTGTTGTCTGAGGCCTCCATGAGAATTAATTTTCAGGAAACCATCCTCTCATGTTGGAGATATATATAGAAGAGGTATAGGAGGACTTCAATATGAACTTGATGTGAAACAAATATTACTCAATTTTATTTGTGTAAAATGATTCATTTGGAAAAAATATAATTTTAATTTTGTAATATTTTTAGTTCTACACAAAATGATTTTCGTAATTTTATCCTATAATTTTAAAATTCGACAAATTTAGTCATATCTTCAATTAATTTGGGGGAAATTTTGCATGTGACTTTCGCATGACCAATTAAATTGTACTTTTTAAGTGTGTAACTCAAGTTGATATTTTGTCCAGTATAAATTAATTTACGAAAATAAAATTGCTTTTTAATTCATGAGCAAGATACATATAATTTTCAGAGCCAATTAATTAGAAAGAATTAGAATTTTCAGAAATTTAAAATTATAAGAATAAATTACTAAAATAGTACAAAGATGCTACCCCTAAATTATAGGACTACAAGTAGCAAATTTCTTGATTTATACACTTGGGTACATAATGCTCTTTTATTTATAGAACGTCAAACGCCACGACTCTTATTTATATATATAATATGTTAATTTGAGCAGGGCGTGGATGTTGGATCTGGCTTTCGCGTGTAAACAATACATGGGGCGGTTGATCTGGTGCGAGTATATATCGAGTTAATTATTTATTTATTATAAAAAAGATTATAATAATAATAATTTTTAAAAGGATTAACTAATTTATGTCGCGGCGATTAATTGTAGCTGTTATGAATAGAAATCAACAGGTATTCTCTCTTGTATTTGTAATTGTCAATGATGAATTCTATTCATCTTGAAAGTGGTTTTTTCAACAATTGAGCAGACATGTTATAAGAGGACGATGTGAAATGTGCCTTATTTCTGACCGTTATCTTGGTATAATCAAAGCAGTACACGAAGGTTCAGATTTTGTGCCACCTCATAGAGTGCACCGTTATTGCTTGAGGCATGTGTGTTATAATTTCAACAGTCGATACAAAAATGTGGTATGGAAGGATCTCTGTTGGAGAGCTGACTTTGAATATCAATTAGAAAGTTCAATTGAATTATGGAAGAGATAAAGAGCCAGAAATTAGAAGCGTTTGAATTCTTAGACCAGATTAACAAGAAAAAATGGATAGCTTCTCATGATGGTGGATGGCGATGTGGAATTTTGACGACCAATATGTTAGAATGCATCAATGGAGTTCTGAAAAGGGTTGCCGCCTGTCGGTGACTGCAATAGTTGAAATAACGCTTCAACGTACTGTCCATTATTTTGCCGCGAGGGAGAAGAAGAGTCGTGTAATGTTGAGCAACAATCAACTTTGGACGGATTTTGCATACAAGATATTCACACGTTGGCAATAAAAATTTGTTAAGCATACGATCACGAAATACCATCACCAACAACAATCTGCCTTGGTTGTTACAAAACGCCAGTCTGGACATGAACTCAACACTCATATTGTGAAAATTGCCAATCGAGAATATTTATACGATAAGTGGACTTAATTTGACATCCCTTGCCCACACGCTAAAAAAGTATGCGTTACATACAATATTAATGTTGCATCAATGAGTAAGGATTATTATGATATGGTGGCATACAAACGTACATATTCTAAGACTTTTGAACCAGTGTCGTCGAAAGATTATTGGGATGTTTTGGAATTTGAGTCGGTCCACGACACTATTATTCGTATCTCTACACGTCTTCATCGAAACCAAACATCACGTATTCAAAACGAGATGAATTGGCCACAAACGCATGAAAGGCAACAAGCCCAACAAAAAGGAGATTTTTCAAGACAATGTCAGTGCGGGTTGTCCATAATAATTGTATTCTTGCATTTGTATAGATAAATTATAATTTTTTGAATTAATATAATTTTATTTATTGTAATTTACTATGGTTTTTATTAATTAATTATCATTTAAAAAAAAGTTGTGGATGGAGACCACGACTCGACATATTTTTGTCATATTAATTAAAAAAGTATTATTTCTATAAATTTTTAATAATAAATAATCCGGATATATGAGCTAATTACATGCATTTGGGGGATGTGGATCAGACTCCATAGTAATTCCATTCTGTATGTAGCTGTACGTTTTATTACAATCATGTTTTTTGTAAGAGTTGTTGTTATGATCATCAAGGACCACTGCATCTGCATGCCTTTGCCTTGTCTTTTTCTCCACCAAGCAGATAAGTTTCTCTCCAATATCAAGCGGTCATTAAAGCATTGTTTTTATACCCGGATCCATTTCTGCATCTGACACTTAATTGGGTCATTGACTCGATCACTAAAAAAAATTGGATGATGTATATTTATAGATATTATATATTAATTTGTTTAATTACATGTCATAATTAGATGATTCTGTCCGATATAACACCGTTGCACTAACTTTTGTAATTTTGAAAATATCTGATAAGATAACTATATTATTCAACTTCTCAAGTTGTACATGAACTCAGACAACAGTATTAACTAAAGAAAAGTTGAACATTAAAACTAACATACAAGAGTTGTTGATGTTAAAGAACTAATTTGAACGGTCATGACGTTGTTGGTCTAATGTTGTGAAAATGGTTTGGCAAACCATAATGAAGTGGGGCTTGGGCTTTTAATTGGATGGGCTGAGGCCCATGACCTAAATCCACAGCCATGAAACTTATTCCTAGTAACACCATCTATTTTTGCAATCATGTTGTCTTCAAGGTAGTTCTTGTGGTCTCCAACTTCACCTTTCCTAAAGAAAGCGCTGTACGGCAATGGAAAAACACTTGGAACCTCATTCGATTTGTTCACTTGTTGACTGCTCAGAATCTCAAAGCTGCACATTTTCACAATTTCATCAATCTTCTCCTCTCCCTTCTCAATTTGATCAAATGGGCACCCCAAGAATTCACCCAACTTTCTGACATGAAACCTAGGGTTTTCCTTCAGCTCCTCATAAGTAAGAAAATACACCTTCTCAGGCAGGTTAAGGCTTTCTTGTCTGTAAGCCAAGACATGATCATAGTATGGCTCGAATGGGACAACTCCTCGGCAGAACTGATCAACCGCAGCCTCCACCTCCCATGGATTATCCTTCTCAACGACGCTGGATTTCCGCAAGAAATGCCACAGTGAAACGAGGGTGTCCTTGGGATTTCTTGTCACATACACAATCTTACAGTCGGAGGAATTCAGGATATCTCCAAGAATCTGGTATGGTAGGTGTGTGGACAAGATTCTTGCTTTTCCGGGATCTTTAACAACAGGAAATTGTGGGGTTTTGGTACTACCTATACCACCTACTTCTCTCCATTTCTCAATGTAAAGATCTGTTTCCAGAGATGGGATTAGCTGGTGTGGGTGGTTTAGGGTTAAAGGGTGGTTTTGATGCTGTGGGGAGGGATGGACAATGGAGTGGAGGATAGCTTTGAGCCATGTTGTGCCAGTCTTGGGGAAAGAAGCTAGAATTACATCTCCGGGGAGTGGTTTGAAGGTTTCAACAACTCTCTTGGTGGTTTCAAGGTATATTTGTGTAAACCAGAAGCCTTGAAATTTGTAGAGAAATTCATGGCCACACCATTTTTCCCTTTGGGAAGATGAGTTGATATCATTCATCTTGTCCACAACTTAAGGTTTTTCCAATCATATTCAGAAAAACCTTCCTCCATTCTTGGATATATATATAGAAAGAGGAGGAGACTTCTACACTTATGTTATTAGAAGTCAAACTAACTCTCACAATAAGAAAATAGCTTATAACAGCTACGCAAAAATTTGAATCAAACGGCCAACTAATTAGTAAGTAAAATTTATTGTTATTTATATGATTGAATATATATTTTAAATAATTCGTCGCTAATTTTTTAACTAGTAAATTTTCATCATAAGATTCATTAGTTAGTTAGTAAATTTCTTGTATTAAATAATATAAATTAACAAAAAATTTACTTACTAATTAGTTCGATACTAATTATTTTTTCGTTACTAGTTAGCTAATAATGTACTTGTTGTATAATTGATTTAAATTTGGCTGAGTCAATTTCGGACTAAAATTTTCCATAATTATGACATTAATAGTATAAGTATATATATATGCTAAATTATATTTTTGGTCCCATAAAGAACATATTTTTCTTTTTAGTCCCACGATTTACACGATTTCAATTTGGTACCATTTTTTATTAAAAAGTGTCCAAGTACTTAGTCCCTAACCCCATTTTCCGTCTGGTTTTAACGGTGGGCTGGTCAAATCGTTAAGCTCTATGGTTAAAATTATCATTTTCATCCCATAGTTTATGCGATTTTCATTTTAGTCTCATTTCTTAACAAAAAAATTTCACGTAATCCCAAATTCCATTTTCTGTCAATTTTTAACGGAAGAATGGAGATAATGTTGGTGCAATTGGAATTTACTATTTTGCTCTTTTTTAGAGAAAAAAAATTTCATAGAGGCAAAAAAAAAAAAAAAACCAACTTCTATAAATTGAGGGGAAAAAAAATAGCCCGCCAAAAATTGAGGCCAAAAAAATGGAAAAAAAATACAAGTTCCCCCAGTGATATTGAAAGCGTTAAAAAAACCCTCTATAAAATATAAAATATCAATTACATCCTTTGTGATAAGAAAAAAATTCAGAAAATTCCCAATATCAGAGCTGGTGGTACATGTACTTGTGTGTCTGAAAAGTATATTTTTGTTGATAATTTTGTCCTTATCTCCAATCTATTATATTATTATATATTTACATATAAAACAATATTTTATTATTAATAAACATCTATATATTATTTTAAAATTTGTTGAATTATATATATTATGTAATGTTTATGATAATATTATATATAACAAATTGGAGAGAAGGGCAAAATTATCATAAAATTATACTTCCAGATATATAATCGCAGTCAACGTGTATGTACCACATTATAAAAAAATTGAGTATTCGCTATACTGTAAATGACCACAACTTAAAAATTGTGGTAAATCACTACTATTTACCACGGTTAAACAAAGCCAAAGCAAAAAATTTAATCTTTTACCACTTTTAATCCATATTCTCCATGGATGTTTTGGCCATAGTTAATGTTTTAGTTACACTTGCAGAAACAACGGCTAATTGGCCATTGCGGAAAATTAAATTTTTTCTAGTGAACACCAACTCTGGCCTTGGAGGATTTTCTAAATCTTTTTCATATCACAAGGGGTGTAATTGATATTTTTTTTTTATACATGATACTTTGAATATTTTCAATATCACAGGGAGGAACTTGGATTTTTTTCGTTTTTTTTCCTCCATTTTTGGTAGGCTTTTTTTTTTTTTTTTTGCCCCTCAATTTGTAGAGGTTTTGTTTTTTTGCTTTCATTCCCCCAAAAAAGAGCAAAACAATAAATAATTTGCACCAAGTAATCTTCATTCTTCAATAAAGTTTAACGGAAAATGGGATTTCCCAATGAGACTAAAATGAAAAACGCATTGTGGGACTAAAAAGGAAAAATCCATTCTTTATGAGACTTTTAACAGCTTAAACTAAGTTAATTTCGGAAAAAATTTGGGACTAATTTGGACACTTTTTAATAAAAAATAAGATAAAATTAAAAATCATATAAACGATAAGATTAAAAAGGAAAAGTCACTTTTTTATAGACCAACAATTTTAGCATATATATATATATATGGTTTTCATGAATGTGGGGTTAGTTCATCAAGAATGATCAGCAACTTAGCGAAAATCCTATGCTTGTAGTTGTAATTATGATACGGTATACAAATTGCGGTTATTAAAACTTAACTTAGACAACATTTTCATCCTTTAATTTTTTTTTTTAAAATATATTTTAGTTATATATATATATATTAATTTTTATAATTTTAATATTTTTTTTCATTGGAATCCACTCTCACTCACAAGAAAAATAAATAAATCGCAAAAACTAAAAAATACAGAATGAAAATGCTAGTTTAGAAGTTAACTTAAATTATTATTATTGTTTCCGGGTCTTGAATTTTGACAAACATTGTCATCCATTAACACTACAAGAACTAGAGCTAATAGTAATTATATATATTTCTTGTAGAATAGTAAAATTTATTGATTCTACTTATTAATTAGCCTAATCCTAAGTAATTTAGCATCTTTCAGCCTTCTTTTGGTAGTGTAATGCAATATCTATAGGGTTAGTTCACACTACAAAAAAATTAATTATTCCCTGTACTATAAATTACCACAATTTAAAAATTATAATAAATCAATAATACTATCTACCACAGTCATGGTAAGATAAAACTGAAGCAAAAATTTAAACTTTAACCACGGTACGTTAATTAACGTTTGCTATGGTTTTTACGTATGCAGGACAAAATATATGCCACAGTTATAACTTTGACAAATACTTTGATCTCGCTTGAAAAATAACGATTAATAGTCATTATATAACTGTGATTAATTAAATTTATTATAATTTTTACTTTTGATTAAATTAATTATAGTGATTTATTTATGTTTGTTCCATGTCATCAGGACCATTCTACACATGTTCCTTTTCAAAAAAAAAAAAAAAAAAAAAGAAAAGAAAAAGGACCATTCTACACATGTATTTTTTGACTTGTTAGGGGAAAAAAAAGGGGATAATTATGCGCAGAGTCCCTAAAAAATAATATTCCCATACTTTGCATAATTACACTGTCACTCTCGTGGACTACAGTTTTGCCCAACATGGCCCCTCTTGTGATCCACTAAATGCTGATGCGTTGGCAAAATAATAATAATAATAATAACTATATAATTAAACATAATTTTAGAGGATATCAGATATAATTTATTGAACAAATTCAGTAATTTTCTCATATTTATATCTTCTCAACTTTTACTTTGTTTTTTTAAATAAATAATTAAGTTTAAACAAAATATGATTCGAAATTTTAAATAATTAATCAAGTGTTAAACAAAATATGAATTTTATTTATTAATTAACTAATAATAAATATTTTTTTCACCAATTTCGCCATAACATGTTTATAACTTTATGTGTACCCTAGAAATAAAATTATTATTGGCTATAATATAATAGCTATAGTTAAAAATCGTAGTAAATTACTACTATTAACTATGGTAAAATAAATCTGACACAAAAATTAGTTTTTTCACCATGAAATGATTATTTGCCACGGCTAAGAGCCATAGTAAAAATATTTGCCATGTCTTTTAGCTATGATGAATGTTTTAGCCCCTCGTAAAAATTACGGCAAAAAATCATTGCATAACTATGATCAATAATTATTTTGTTACGGCTATTTGTTATTAACCATGGCAATTAACATGGTAAATGCAATAATTCTTCTAGTGGTATTTGGACTTGGTCATGATAATTTCACAATCATCCTATGTGAATTCATATTGTTTGTACGCGGATAAAGTCTAGCTTAATTGATGAGACTAGCTGAGTTTATGACCTTAAGTCATGGGTCAAAACCCTATCGACGTGTAGGGTTGTTGTTATATTTTAATAGCACGTGTCATTCTACTTTAATAGTAGTTGTTGATTATATATAGTTATCTGATATTAATGATTAATATATAATTATTATAATTATCGATTACAGTTAGATATTAATCGTTGATCGTTGATGTTGATGATTATAATCGATTCCATATATAATAAGTCCTCACTTTAGCTTAAAAAAAGTTAATAATAAAAATAAAAAAAATCATAGCGCTTGTAGAATGCAACATATCAAATTGATGATAATCGTATACTTAATGCCATCATACAGTAGTACATAATAGCATTTTATTTAATGGGCTCCAAAACTGAACCACTCAAAATCTACTATATTAAGCGGCCCAGCCCAAAGTCTTCTAAGTAAAGCGATCATCAAACATCTAAAATAATAATTTCAATTAAAAAATTTAAATAGTTAGAAATAAAATTATTAAATATTTAAAATCTTAAAATGACACGTCATATGTAAAGTCTAAACGTGATTTTTTTTTTTATTTTTATAAATAGATGAAATAAGACTCCAACTTAATAAATTTTATTTGATTCTAAAACAATATTTACCGATCATTCTAAAAATTTAAGTTATTAGAAGTATTTGGTCAATTTGAGTATTTTTACATTTTAACGACGTAATTGTTGTTTTATATAGAAAAACAAAGTTATAACTAATAAATTCCCCACTTTTTTTATATTTAAATAAAAACTTCTGCGTCTCAAAATTCAGAATAAATTTGTCAAATACTGAAAATAACTTTTTTACCAAACCATAAGCTGATTTTATACTTAATTAAGGGGAGAGCGAGACCCTTAAAATAACTATCATAATTGGTAAAATATAAATTACCTAAAATGTCCTTCTTGATACTATTTTCTTCCACAAATACCCAAATATTTTGCGGTAAATTAACCCTGAGGTTATAGTTAAATTTACAACTACGCTTTCTATTCTAAGGTAAAACATGCACAAACATTCCCTAAAAAATATTACACTTACGCCCTTAAAGGAGTATAGCTGTAATGTTATAAAAGACATGAAATATTTGTGTAATTCGGTCTAACCTCAAATGTGATAATAATTTATCCTATATTATTTTTATTAATTTAATTATTAAATTTTTTATCATACACATTTGAAGTTGAATTATATTATTAATTTTATTTTTTAGTTTTTCATTTCATTAAACAAATATAATTTAAATTTAAATTATACATAGAAATGGAGTGTGGTTGGATGGCTGATTTACCTAATAGATGGGGGCATTGGTGGGGGGCAGTGGGGGTGTTATGTGATATGTGATTGTTGGACTATTTGGTTTTTTTTTTTTATATTTTGTTTAGGAAAAAGGGGAGAGTGAACCCGTGAAGATGGCACGTGAAATTATTAGTCCATTTTGTTGAACCCGTGATCAAACAGAATTCCATGGACAAAACTATCATTATCACTCGAATATTTGCGACACAACTACCACAAAAATCATTAAATTTCACCCCCCAAACAATTATTTTCTATATATATATATATGCATAATAAATGTAATTGTATTTATTTAAATATACTTATTTTATAATTAATTACTGGAGTTTGATTTAATCGAATTTAATGATGATATTGTGATAACTGATAAAATTGTGACGACAATTATGATTTAAGAAGGAAGAAAATATAGTTGCAAAAATGCAATAGTTACGTGTTAATTATGAGTATTGTTGTGAGTTTGAATTCTATGAATATGGATATACATCAACTTATATTATAATTCATCAAATAAATTATTAAGAAATTACAATTTAGCCCTTAATTAAGGGGAGAGAGATATAGCGAGCAATCTGGGTTCTTTTGATATGAATTGAATGCGAAAACATGGAGAATATAATATAAGTTATATTAAATGATGGATGTGTATAATATTTATTAATAATAAAAAAGAAGCCCAAAAAATGAGACTTGTCTGTGTCTGAGCTAAAAGAATAGAGAAGATCATGAATTTTGTGCCAACTATAAGAGTCTCGTGAACCAACTGGGACCCCAACTGTCCCTTCACCCATTTCTCCACCAACATCTTCACTTATCAACTAAACTACTAATTAGCCACTGCTCTACTTCTTCCAATAATATCATCATACCATCGGATGCAGATAGTCTTATTGTAAAACCATTGTGTTAGGTATTTTTAAAGTTTAATTTGCTACCAAGTAAGTGCTGATAGTTTGCAGTTCACTTGTTTGTCCATGATTGACATTAAGAGCCTTCCTCTCTCCTAGTATAAAAATGGTTTTAAGCATCCCCTATCTCAAAAATACAACACTGTCCAAAAGCCACAAAAACCATTATAAGAGACACCCAGAATTTCATTCTTGTAACATATGTAGGATAAGACTTCAGTTTCTAGTTTCAAGAATGTCTTGGTTTTGGACGATAATTTTACTATGTGTTTCATTCACCATCTCCTCAGAGGGTAAGCACCACAAGAAGCATCCATCTGCTGTTGTTGTTGGCACTGTCTACTGTGACACATGCTTCCACCAGGATTTCCCCAAGCCCAGCCACTTCATTTCAGGTTATTTTCTTACATTTTTGTCAGATCCCATCTCAGTTTATTACTCGGGCATCAAAGTTTGATCCGAGAATTCTTGTCCCTCAGGTGCATCTGTTGCAGTAGAATGCAAGAACACAAGCTCAAAGCCGACTTTCCAACAAGTGGTAAAAACAGACAAGAACGGGGAATTTAGAGTCCATCTCCCTTTCTCTGTCAGCAAACATGTCAAGAAAATCAAGAAATGTGCTGTGACGCTGATCAGCAGCAACGAACCGTTCTGCGCTGTGGCAGCCACCGCAGCCTCATCGAGCTTAAGTCTTAAGACAAGAAAACATGGGACGCATGTTTTCTCGGCAGGTTTCTTCACGTTCAAGCCACTGAAACAACCTGACATATGTAATCAGAAACCGAGTATCAGTAGTTTCAAGAATCTTGACAGTGCTGAGACTGAGAAGCCATCTGTCCTAAATCCTAATGACCCCTTGTTTCCACCACCACTTCAAAACCCTTCACCGCCTGATCCACCGGCCGGGGGACGGTACCTTCCACGCTGCCGCAGCTGCCGAACTTGCCACCTCTGCCGGAGCTGCCCCGGCTGCCGCCACTCCCTGTAATCCCATTTCTGCCACCAGCAGGGCCTAGAAGGACTGCTACTAAAGCATCACAATTGACGAACAACGAGATTAATCAGCCCGAGTCTTTGTTTTTTCCACCAAATCCACTCAATCCACCTAGTCTTTTTCCTCCAAATCCTCTTCTGCCACCACCTTCTCTGATTCCTCCGGTTCTTCCTTCTCCGCCACCGTCAATACTCCCTCCGCTTGTCCCTTCTCCTCCGCCTTCAGTATTTCCTCCGCTTTTCCCTTCTCCTCCTTCGCCGCCTTTCTTCCACCTGCCACCAATTCCAGGGCTGACACCATCTCCACCGCCGCCACCACCGCCAGTGTTCCCAATCCCTCTACCTCCTTTCCCATTCCAGCCGACCCCTGGCTTCCCCGGAGTGCCACCGGCGGATGATGCTTCTTCACCATCAAAAACAAGCTCCCCTTGATTTTGCAGTTTCATATGTAGCAGCCATGTATAATTACACTGTATTGATCATACTTGCAATAAAATCAGTAACTTCATTACTCCATTTTATGGTAATTTTCATGTTCTGTTACATGTCTTTACACTCTGTCTGCCTGTTTGATAATGAAGAGTGATGCTGTAGACGGAAGCTAGCTTGATTCTTGAACCTTTAATGAGCTAAATTGAAAGGCTAAGAACCTGTTTGCAATAGCTTTCGCTTTGAATAAGTTGTAACAAAAGTTGAAAAGTTAGTTGCAGTAAAATTGAGAATGTTTTAAACTAAAGTAATCAATTAAAAAAAGTTGTGGCTTTTGTCTTAACCGAGATTCATTTAAGGATCTTAGAAGTATATAATAAAATGAGAAATTCCTTTTCA
The DNA here is from genome assembly GCA_034509725.1 of Sesamum angolense. Classification (NCBI taxonomy): domain Eukaryota; kingdom Viridiplantae; phylum Streptophyta; class Magnoliopsida; order Lamiales; family Pedaliaceae; genus Sesamum; species Sesamum angolense. Next base: position 5,806,604 of record JACGWL010000001.1, on the reverse strand, counting down.
ATTCAACTAGTTGAAAACCTCCAGAGTCGTGATTTTGTTCAGTTTCTATATTAAGTCGCGTTGATAGGAACTCTCAACTCGACATTCGTAGAGGGCTAGCTGTCTCAGCAACTTCAATAGTTTCCTTTTGTACGTAAGAGAATCGATCAACTTATGCTACTGCCATCTTTTCAGAATAATAGCTACATGGCATCAGACGGATGATCATCTGTCCGGATATAAAATGTTAAAAGAAAGATTGCTTAATGCTCAGTTTCAACCATATATCTTAACTACATAAATGAATCTGACAGATAACATATTATAAAGGATGGTTACACTTCCCTCTAAGTTTTAGTGTAATTATGTAAATTTTTTTGTAATTCAATAAATTACATCCAACACTCCATATGTTTTCTTCTGCCAAATAAATAGGTCCATCCATTTGTCAAAATTCATCGAATGTATTGATATGAAAAAAAATGGATAAAATATTTATTCCCGATATACTTATTATTGATTGCAAGTCAAATATATCTTTTTATGATAAGATTATCATCATACCCCTTCACAAGCTAATGCATATGAAGAGATATATTTTAACCGTTAAGGTAGTTTAGTTGGAACAAAAATTATTTAACCTACAATAAGTTAGTACTAAGCCAATCGAGGAAAAATAACAATTTTGCTTTAGTTTTTCAATCAGTAAATTCAGTGAATTTTGACTAATGAAAAAATCCATTTATTAGACGAAAGCAAACCTCATTAATACTAAATATAATTTTTCATATAAAAAAAGATCTAATATATAATTACACCAAACCTCGTAGGGGCAGTGTAATTATCCCTAATATAAATAAAAGGAACAACCTCCTCAATAATAGAGTCAACAAAGTAAACCATCCACAATAAATATATGATTCCGCTGCAGAAAGGTTGTCATAACTCGAACTCTGCACTCTGACGGGACGATGAACATCGGTTTCAACTCAAGTTTCTGCCTTCGGATGGCAAACTGGGTTCTGCAGGAAGAAGCTGAAAAAGGGTTTAATTCAGTACTCTCTCCCTTATCTTTCCAAGTATTGCTGTCCTTAGTTGCTGCAGGTTCAACTGGCCGGACTCTGGAGCAGTTTCTTTTGCATTTGGGATCTGAAAATGTTGACAACCTCAAGTTGCTCTCCTCAAAACTTGTTGCCCTTTTCTCAGTGCGCCGAGATGATACAAATCTTGCTGCAGGCCCTTTGATATCTTTCACTAACGGTACTTGGGTTGATCGTTCTTTGGGTTTGAGATTTACGTTTCAGTCAATGGCTGAAGAGGTTTTCAAAACTCAGGTGAAAGAGGTTGATTTTGCAAATAAGGTAGGCATTGCTGCCTGGTAATTTTTATCACTGCAACTTCAATTTCATCCTCATGTTATAGCACAATTTCTGTTGGGAACAACTGAGTTCTACATGATTTCTCTTTCATTTCGGTAGTCTTGTATAGTGTAAGATGATCCATCAGGATGACTTTTTCATCTGATTCATCACAATATTTGCTCGTGTTTTTCAAGGCCGATGAAGTGAGAGACGAGGTAAATTCATGGGCTGAAAGTATCACTGGTGGACTGATCAAAGAAATCCTTCCACTCGGATCTCTGAATCAGGATACTGCACTTGTTCTTGCAAATGCACTCTACTTCAAAGGGGCATGGAATAGGATTTTTGACACGATGAGGACCCAAACTATGATTTTCCACCTTCTCAACGGAGAGGAAGTTCGGGTTCCCTTCATGACCAGCAGGTATAATGAGAAACATCTTTACTGGGGCAACAACGAATACAAAATTCTTCAAATCCCTTACCAAAATGGCCAAGATATGCGGAAATTTTCTATGTATTTCTTTCTTCCAGGGAAAACTGGTGGATTGCAAAACCTAGTGCAAAAGTTCCATTCCGACCCTGAGTTCTTCAGTCAAGACTTTGATTTAAGAGAAGAGGAACTGACTGAATTTTGGATCCCCAGATTCAAGTTCTCGTATGAGTTTGAAGCATCAAGAACTGTCAAAAACCTAGGCCTAGATTTGCCTTCACAAATCTCGCTGAGTTCAATGAAATGGTGGATCCCCTTGTAGCAACAGACTCTGTATTTCTAAAATATTTCATAAGTCGTTTATTGAAGTGAATGAGGAGGGCACAGAAGCAGCAGCCAGCACTGCGGCCACTTTTGTGCTCTTTTCTGCTACATTTCCCACAGCTAGTTTTCGGGCTGATCATCCTTTCATCTTCATGTTAAGGGAAGAGACTTCAAAGGTTGTCTTTTTTACTGGGGCTGTTCTTAATCCACTTGAACAGATGACTAGCTCCTCCTGAGTCTTGAATTGTATAGTTGGTTGACTGTACGAATAATGGAATGAACTTTAAAGAAGTTATAATGAAGTGCATGAAGAGCTTTCTTGATCACTTCCATGCACAATACTATAGGCACTGGCATAAAAATGAGATTGCATTTGTTGCATTGATACAAAAATGTGGCTACCAATATGGTATTGATACGGACAAAGCAATATCATAAATACAAAAGATAAAGGATACAGTATGTAAAAATGTAAGAACTCTCAAATTCTACAGAACTGCATTCCACAAATCTTGCTTGCAAGACAGGAACCCATAAAGCCATTCCAAGAAAGCATTGAAGTGTTAGTTCATTGCATCATAGTCATCCAACTTCTCGTTGTACTCTAAGACCTTCCTCCTAATCTTTGAGGTATCTACCCATGTAATAAAATCTTCCATATTCCTTGTGACAAGGAATGCTGGGTCAGTAACAGTATCTGGTCCTACACGAACATGACCCTGTTCGATATACGTAACTGCTTCTTTCAGGTGTTCTGCAAACTTCAGCCGCATCAGGACAGTGGCAAGCCTACGCCTGAACCAAATAGAAAGTCACCAAGAAAAGCATACTTAAGATCTGATTTCACACTAATCTCTGGTTTCTTTAATGACAGATTAGGCTTGCTGGTGCTATCTCTGTTCCATCACTTAATGCATTGATTTTTTCCCAACACACAATGACTAGAAACCAAGATCTAGGTCCTAAACAGTTTTGCATGAACCACTCATATTAGTATTTGCAATAATACTGCACTGAGAATCCAAGCAAAAGGGTCACTCTAAGTTTTTTGTGCAAAATCATTATCTTCCTGTAGATTAATGGTAATACCTATAGCACACTATTTGACCCATATGTAGAATAATTCTTTTTAAATGTCTTGAATTTTATAATTGGGCAACTAATGGCTTTGTTCATAAGGTACATTTTAGCAATAACCTGCAAATCAACACCTGACTTACCGGCAAAAGGATGATACCGACAACCGTTCACACAGAGCCAAACTTTTTCGGGATGGTATCACCCCCATGCTGTACCTAATTTGATGGAAAATCAAAAGATAGAACTTTTAGAAACAAATTCCAACTCTCCTTCATACTAATTAGTAAATAAAAATAGTCAATATTTGGAAAAGTATCAACGATTCGAAAACTTAATTTCCTATAAAACTCACAGCTTCTCAATAAGTGCATCGGTCATCTCAATTCGAAAAGGGTCTCTCGGATCCATCTGTTTCAGTATGTTCACAAGTTTCTGCACCATTCTACACAAACTCGAATACCTAAAAACATTACAGCAATTCATCTCAAGACATTATCAATCAAACTTCACTTACACTCAGAAGCAACTAGGCAACCAATTACATAGATATAACCAACGGAATCTGAAATTTACTTTTTGTAGTCGTCTCTGCCGGTGACGTGATAGCGATGAATTACGAGGGACTCCCTCTGACCCCCTTCTCTCTTCCATTCCAAGAAATTAACTTTCTTTAAAAGCTTCTTCTCATGAAACTTCAGCTTCCTCATCTTCTACCTTACACTAAAACCCTAGAAACTCAGAATCTGAATGCAGAGAGCGACTAGTGTTGTTTGAGATTTATTTTGGGCCGTAGAATGTGTAGAAAAGTTGGGCTCAAATAAGAAGCCCAATTTTCAAGGAAACGTAGCCCAATACATACCATGGTGAAAAAATCATATGGACTCAATTTTTTAGGGCAAATTATCATTTAATATGATCAAGAAAGTTATTTAATTTTCTTAATACGTTAAGTTGCCCAGAAAATTGATAATAAAATGAAAATAAAATAGATAACCTAAAAGTGTTTAATCTGAAAATTCATTAAAATAAAATCTAACTCTAAAATATATTGTCGTCATTCAAAAGATATTTGTTAATGGATTGATATATTGCTTGTTAAAAAAAAAATTCAATGTGTAATTACACCTGTCACCAAACTTCAGGGGTGCGGAGCGTAATTATCCCTTTTACTTATTTTCCATTTATTCATTTTTATTTTTATGTTTTTTTTTTTTGGTGAATTGGTTAAAATATCTTTCTGGACTATGAAATAATTTTATTTATTTTCTAAAAAATATTATGAAATAGTAGGGTAAGAAAAAAAATTTCACCTTTTCTACAAATTTCCAATTTTTTCTAAACCAAAATAAAAAAAAAAAATAACAAAGACAAAGTGGATATATTTTCAAACCTCCTTTTAAGAATTACATAATTTCATCAAATATCATAAGATATTAATAATTTCTCAAATTCTAATTATGTCAAAATTCAATAGAGTTTGTTTTGATTTATCCATAATTAATTATATAAAATAATTATATTTATATCCTCTAACCTCTGATCTTACATAAACCACCCAAACAACCAAAATGCGGAGATAGTTTATTTAATGATGTTGATATTCTTTAAAATGTGTGTAATTTCCAAAAAATAAAGATGGTTTCGTATAACTGATGTTGACGATTCTAATGAATGTATGTATAATTTTTCAAAAGACAACAATAATTTATGTAAATAAATAATAAGTGCGAGATATAAATATAATTATCCCTAATTATATTGTAGTGTCCTATCGATTGTAGTGCAGTGATATGTGAAGTCTCAATAATTGCAATGAGGAGTCATGTGAGAAGTCTTGGTTTGTATAATAGTGTGGGTGTTCGTCTTCCTCTAAAGAAGGTGGATATAATCCATTGTTGAGGGAGTAAAATCCTTCAAGTAAATTTATTTTTTTATGTTTATCCTTTGAATCAAAATAAAAAAAGTTAGCATACATCCAATATGGAGATGTATTATTGACTGCAAACAGTTTAGATACATCCCACAAACCAATACAGCAAAACATTCACAATGCCAACGCCATGAAAATTTTCAAGTAAAGTGTGCAAAAGGACATTTTGGAATAATCTCTGGACATTTCTCCAAACTACACATAGTCTTTATTTTTATCTTTTGCCCATCTTCTCCTGGATTCAAGAACCAACCATAGCTCAAGTCGAAGGAGATATACGCATCAGCTGAACTATGTAGGAACTCGTCGAAACTTTAGTTACATGGGCCGATCTTGAGGTCCCTCCTCTGTCAACTATAATACATCATCATCGCCATCGGTAAACACATCTAACCCACGTTGGGGAAGAGAAAAATGTGCATTTGGGAGAAATCTATTAAATGTTTCAATTCATTTTTGGGGGAACAGGGAATGCTTTAATGTTTCATTTTGGGGGAACAGGGGAACAAAAGCATTCCCCCGAAACAACAAGCAGCATAGCCTTGAATTTTTATTTTGGTTCCTTCACTAAGAGCTTATCAACATCTAGTTCTGCCCCTTTCCCCTCTGGAAGGCATTCTAAAGGTTTTCCATCAATCTAATAACCATTTCTCTAGTCAAACAGCGTAGCACAAAATATATAGCCACGGTATGGAATGTTTTATCTTTCTCTAAGGCAGGCAATGGCATGGCATGAGCCAACCTAAATGACACAACATATTCAACAACTACGGACACTGCATGCTTGGCAATTCACAAGGTATAAGCATGCACAGACAGAAACATGCAGAACTGATGATGCAAAAGACAGTTGGACATCCAGACCAAGGCAATAGGCATTCCATCAAACATCTACCATTAAAAATACCTACATATGCTCAAAGAATTTAATCAAAATATCAAGGAAACACTAAAATATCTCGAGAAAATGCCAACTCCAGTTTCAGCATAAATCAGAACAGAGATAAATAGAGAGGGAAAGAGAAACATGTTAGCATAGGAAAAGCAATCTTTAGGATGACAATGCAACTATGTCCAATCAAATAAAGTTGGAAATAAAATCTTAACTAGCTCTTTTACTGTTGAAAGCCTGTGTTTAGGAAACTATTACAACACAATGTATGTTTTCACAAAATTAGATGTGAGACTGAGTAGCTTCTCTAACTAACATCACGTCCGTGTGACTATCGGGCGAGCACAGAAAGAAGTAAAAGGGAAAAACCTTCCACCTAATCTATCATGATAAAATCTTACCGAGTTGACGTGGACTTGATTAATGTCATAAAGGTCAGAAGGGCAAGCAGCAGAAAGTCTGAAACACGGACAAATCTGGCTATCAAGAGTGAATCAACCTCCACAAAATTTCAAATATCCTCAAACCTTCTACTCCTCCATGACAATCAATTCTCCTGTGTTCCAACAGCAAAAAAATATTCACTCTGGTTTTTGATTAGATTCAATGAGCAGCGCATTCAACATTATTTGAACTGCAGCATCATAAACAACTCCGTCGTAATGCATTCCATCAGCTGTACAAGGAGGTCCACATAAGTCACTCAACATATGAATGTCAAGTTTCAGAAGTGGTCCACCAGATTCACGCAAAAGTTTGCTTCCATAAAGCTTACTGTCATAAGAGTTGCACATTTTGTCGGTCATCTTCTCCCTCTTCTCATCAGTGTTCAACATTGATGTTATCAACGTCGGCATACCAACCCAAAACAAATGTAAAATGCGGGTAGACTTAGACTCGCTTATTCCTCCGCCACCAGCATCCAAGTTTGAAGAAACTGGCAAAAGAGCCAAAACATTATCCTCAACATCCGCAATGAAGTGCCATACTCCGAAGCATTGTTCACATGCAGCATGTCCCACAAACCTGCCCCCATCACCATAACATCCGGGAAATTTTTATTTTGCTTCAACTGTAACATCAGCTCAGTCAAATTTGCCACATACGGAGCCCAAACAAAATCCAATTTCATTCCAATCTCTTCAACCATCATCGAATAATCGCTGTGCCTCTTAAACAAATCCCCTCTGATTCTCTCCATGCCCTCTGATCCTATAACTAACTCTAGCAATGAAACAACCATTAACCTCGCTTGAGAGTCCCAGCACAACAACACCACGACCCATTTAACAAATCTGATGTATCTGATTTCTTTAACTTCTGAAACTCACATTTGGCAACCTGATCCGACTTGATCCACTGCCATGACTTCTTGCAACCAATTTCAAGATTATCAAAAGGGCCATCATCACATTCTCTAATATTTCCATACACGACACTATGCAGAGAAAAAATGCAGGACTCATGATACAAAGAAATTGGAGCTGAAAGTACCTCTGACGTCGAGAGAAAAACAGAAATCGAAGGGAAATAAGGCATCAAATGGACACCGACAGCAAGAGTAATAAAGAGGGCGCAGCTGAAGAATAGCATCTTGTTACGGCTCAAATGCCATCCCGCCATACCCATGGGCACAAACAGCACTATACAGGCCGCCAATAATCCTAACTGGACGGCCCCAATCATTTCCAACAAAAGGCAATAGCCGTTGTTTTCAGTCCGATTGTTTGTACGTTAATTGGGATGAAGAAATGAGAACGAAAAATCTTAAGCACCCGAGAATCACCTAATATTTCAGGTAACTCAAATTATTAAAACCCAAAAAAAATTCTCAACTAATTCCCAAAGCAACAAAACCCATTATTAGTAATACGGGGACGATGCCTTCCATTCCACAGTTTCACGCCGCACAGCGCCCGAGTGCGAATCGGCGTGGATCGAAGCAGGTTCTGATGATTCCACCGATATATCAGACTAACGCGGGCCGATCCAGTTCCCGGAACGGCGGTTCTTCAGCGTTGTCGGTGCCTTGCTACAATAGTTTATGCGAATGGCGCCGGCGACGGTGGCAGTGAAAATTGAAGGAAATCGAGAAGAATAAAGGACAAATAGGAAAAGAAAGGAAAATGGGAGGAGACAAAAAGATAGAGAGGGAAAGAAAGAAAAATCAAGATGAGTTTCTGATATTTGCTTATTTTAATATTTATTTACTTAATCAATTATGCAGATAATATGTTTCCATTATATATTAGCTTGATTTTTCTACTTCTTAATCAATAATTTTATTAATTGAATTGACAAGATACATAAATTTATTAATTATTACCTCCGCTGAATGATTTAAATGTAAATTAAGCGGCTGTTTAATATAATATTATAGTCAAATCAAATAAAAAAAAATTAGATTTGAATTTTATTGCCACTTATTTATTAAAAAATTATATCTAAAAATTTAAAATTTAAATGGGTGGTTAATAATTAGGTGGGGTGAGTTTTAGTAAAAAGGAATTACAGTATATATTATATTTAATTCATACTCAGTCATAATCATATATTATATAGTACAGGAATTATCCATTGATGGCAAATTAGGTAGAGTGAGAATGATGGCTGGGCTGTTGCTGTTGGGACTTGGAAGTAGTAACAACTTTGAAAATTTTAAACCATAATTCTTATTTGCAAATTTTAGCTTTTTAATATATATTTTTCCAAATAAAGATATGCTCTATTCATATGAAGTTTGGTTTTTCGATTATAGGATAAATTATGTTTAATTATACAAACACTTCTTAATGTACATTATATTAGCATCATTTCAGAATGTATATCAATAGTTTTACGTTTGTATATTAGACATAATCTCAGGGGCGTCCATATAAAAGAAATTGAGTTTGCATCTTTTATAAAATGTTAAATCTGAGTATGAGAATATAATTTTGGTATGTTTGGATAAAATATAAATATAAAGCATAGAAGGCGTAACTATCTATCAAACATATATCATATATACCAGAATCTTGAAAATAACTCGAGAGGATCCCTACTTCCTGTCCAATAGAAATATATGACCCATAATATCTTATTTGTTGATCATATCAACTTATTTTGTAACAAATGCTCCTCAAATTTTTACAAACTCCTAATATTTCACAAAGTATTTTCCTGACAAAGTCATTTAAAACATTTCTTCAAATCCTTCTCTCATATCCAAATCTATCAATCCAATGTAACCTTGCATTTAAATTTACGTATTTGATTTGGATTATTTCAACTTACTCTATATTACAAGGATCGAAACAAAAAGAAATTCAAATTTAGAAAATTGTCCTAACAAAACCAAATTAGGGACTTGCAATCCGAAGGCACCCTTAAACTACTTACAAATTCACCCAAACACTCTTTTAACTTAACTAACCAAAAAAAACATTACAAAGATTAGTGGAGAAATATACGCGTAAAGCTGTTGGATGTCATCGCAGTACAGCGTCCCTGGTGTTTCTGGATATATTTATAATGTCATCTTTCATGCCTTATCTCTAACCAAAAAGATAGTATGCGATTTCCAGAACGGCATCCAGGGCTATTCTACTGGACAGAAGAGTTTTGGCTAGTTCGATAGATCAATGTAATAATAAGGATAATGACAATATAATTGTAAGAAATCAAACTAATCACATTGCCAACTATACTCCAGCTCGTTCGGAAGTATTAAAACCTCCTCTCTAAATTTATAACATTTACAGCTCCAACCCCATTTCAAATTTTGATCAAACGTCAATGTTATACAAAAGTAAATGTTCTTAGTATACTCATATTAGAAATGCACGAGTAAAGAAAGGAACTCTTTGATGCAAAAATTTAAAAGAGAAAAAAATTATAACTTCAAAAGGATATATATAAATAATTACACAAATGAAGATAGTTATAAACTAATAATTAACATGCAACAAGTTCTCATCCTATGTGAGGGAAGCCTGTGCAAAACAAATGGGGTGCTTCAAAAGCCATGATATGATGATGTCAATACCCAGAAAAACGCAAGGAAGAAGATAATTTCTGCTGTCAATTCACTAGAATCTTGCAGCAGATGAATAAAAATTTGAGGAAGTTCAAAGATTTGTAGGCTCCAACCTACAGAGCATATACAATGTACATTTGATGCAGGCAGACTTTTCATGTGGACATCGGAAAGACACTGAAGCTCATTCCCCCTCTACCAAAAACAGAAAGGGAACACAAAAGAAATTGGGAATGTCACCAAATCAAAAATCAATAATGAAACTAGGTCTAATCAGCTCTGAACCTTTTCTGAGGACGCCCATAATTCTCAATGTCATTCAAAGGAGCTCCATAGTCTAGGCCAGAGGCATCGTCAGGGTCCTGAAAGGTCATAGGTAAGGAATTTAAGAAAATTGCAAGTACGACACATAATTTGTATCGACAGGATTGTACAGGGATAATTTTCCAGGAAAAAAAGAAGAAAAAGGAATATTACTGCAAACAAATTCAGGGATGAACCTTGAAATTAAAGGTTGTATTTGTGTTTCTGCCATTTGTTTGTTTTCCTATATCAAGTTGCACCGAAATGCTGGTTTGTGACAAATCCACTCCTGATGACTGTAGTGCATTTGTTAAAGAATTCAACAACCTGTTCAACACAAAAATGTGGCACCATAAGTTTGACAAAGTTGTCCTGTTAGCCATGAGAACAAAGAGTTTAGATCCGTAAAAGCAGAGAGGAGGCAGAAAAGATTTCTCATTAAGTTCAAAAATAGGTTGGAGAAAAGAATAATGTTTACAACATACTAGGTGCTTTGCTGTTTTTGCTAGGCCTTGAAGGTCCTTACAATTTGATAAACAAAGAACGTAATTTCATGAATCATCAATTTCCACTATAACTATGTAAGCTAATGACCATTTACAGAGAAAGAGGGCAGTTGAAATTCACAAATGATTTTCTTTATCCATTACATAGACCAAGGAGAATCAACGAGATAGACAAAGGGATCATAGAGTTACCGATACGAACATAAGCTGAATAAAGTGTAAAACTGCAAATGTAAGTTCAGTATTATTACAAATCACAACTATACACTCATCATATTGTAGTGATCACACCATGAGAGACGAAATGAACTACAGATTCAATGTATCAAGTACCAGTAACAATTGAAGCCAAGGGTGCTGAACTGATTTTTACGGGAGGAAACGGCATGTAACCAGACCAAACAGCCACATAATGCAACATGGTATCAAGATGATCATTTCTTACCCTTGAGAATAGGAATTTGAAATACTAGCTTCTCCGCTCTCACTCTTTAGTTCTTCCTCATTTGCTGCATAAATAGGAACAGAACAATCATTCCCACATGATCTCCCTTGCCAAAAGTGGGATCGCGACTGCTGGGTCAATTGCTCAGCATCAGGAAAAGATCCCGGGTGGGGTTGGGCAGTCACACTTTCAAACATAGGTGCTTGTGGTGGCATGTTGAGAGGAAGGGCTTTCATTGTCATGGGTGGATTATCTGTTGATCTATATAAAGCAGATCCAGTCAGGTCAGATCCCACTGAATTCTGTACATTACTTAGCACTGTTGGGTTGAGAACAACATTGTCTTCATGACCAGATAAATCCCTGTCAAGCAGAGATTGATCTCCAAAGCTTTCAACTGGCCCAGAATTGATTCTCTGTCAGCAATAAGAGGCGACTTTATTTTCACACTAATGAAACATTAACTTGGGCCTCCTGATTCGAAACTAAGGTTTCACTTCTTTTTTCTAGTTTGCCTTTGATTACTACACGCAAGAAGCAACAGGTAATTATAACCACATTATTTGCCCATCAAAGGGGCTGGCATTGTTGAGGTTGCAATTGGCATCAGGAGTAAAATTCACGTAACCACATCCTAAATCTAACAATATCTATTAATAATGCATGTCTATCAACAGCTAAATTTTACTAAACCCTGTGCCTTCACAAAGATGGAGCATAGTTACATATGGCGTCATAATACAACACAGTATACACAAATCCAATGCAAGAAAAGCAGTCAGACAGTTACCAAATACGATAATGAGAATGTGGTGTGGGTGGTGGTGGGGGGGGGGGGGGGGGAGGGGAGGGCAGCTCACTACCTAAATGGCTAATATTTCTCATTTCTTCAAATGGAAAATTCGTGATAAAAAATGAGAGCATAAAAGACAAGTGACCAAGGACTATCCCATCTTTAGCATCAAAAGAAATAGACCAAGCATGTCGATTCTACCCATGGTGAAAACTTTGCGGGCTCCGGGCTCCAACCTTGACAAGAGCCCTCATACGTCTGCAACTTCTCCTGTAGGAACTGGATATACTGTATAACCTGCACTAGGATAAACTTGTTAGAATTTTGCATGAACTGCAAGAAGTAAGAATACGACCGTTACTAAATGATGGCAATAAGAAGAGGCTAAAATCACATAACAAACCTCCAATAAGAATGAAGCTTTATCTCTTTTTTGATCATTTTCTGGTATTAAATCCCTCAGAATTTGAAATCTGCAACATATAAACCTCGAAAAAGTTAGCTCCACCAATGATGATACTGAAACTCGTGCTTGGAGTAAGATGAAACCTCACCTTAAAACACTTTGAACAGTTCCTTCCAAATTTAAATAGTTTATTTTATCATTTCAATTCAAATTTCGAATAAACAAAAGAATACATCCCAATTACAGGCCAAAAAGTAGGCAGCATTGCTGAAAACAGACAAACTGAAATTACTTCCAATTTAAGTTCCAATTCGACACTCAAAAGTACTAAGTATAGCTCAAATAAGCACGAACTTGAACCAAAACATAACAATTATATTTAAAAAAAAAAAAACCACTCCACACTCACAAAAGGACTGAGAACTAGCATAAATCAACAGCAAAACCCTACTTAAAAAGACCGCAACTCAACCCAAATTAAGAACATAAAATACACTAAGCTTGCCTCTCATTGATTTTGCTTCTTCTGCGCTGCTCCGTCTCTGAATGCTTCGAACGTGAAGCATTAACCTTCTGATCAACTCTCTTGCTCTCTGCTAAATTCAAATTTTCCACAACTTAATATAATAAACACACACGCCTAAACACACACAAAAACATACACAAATACCTATAGGAGAAGAGCTATCATGAGTTTCTTCATCTTCAACGTGGCTTACAGTTCTGACCATTTCCGGTTCTGCAAATCAAAATTCTGTTCCAGTATAAATATATATACAGAATTCTGGCCTATATGCGCAAGTATCTCCGTTGTGTGGAGGTGAATTCTGAGGAGCCCTAGACAATTACGCCTCCTGTCTGGAAATTTCGGACGGCGGTGATTGCTAATTTGCGCGAGTTTGGTGACATTTACATTAAACTGCGCCCTCTGGTCATTGGGCATTTTATTTGATTCCTCCACCCTTCGCCTACCTAAGTTTTTGTCTATTTTGCAGTTATCGTATTATTGGGCTTTCTGATGTTGGGCCAGGCTTAAGTATAATTTTGGGCTGTGTCTGGTCCATTTTCAGTTGTGATCTATGAGGCCTTTCTGGGATTGGAATGGACTATTGTAACAACCCCATTAACACTCTAATGAAGCATTAAATACAAAGTAATCCAGGTAGAATTTAGTATATTGTTATACCGCTATTAAAATTAGGAATATTAATTTTTCAAATAATGAGAGGGTATTCGTAACTATGTTAAATCTCAGGAGAGATCGTTGTAATTTACATTTTTATTTAATTAAACATAAAAATCAAAGATAAAATAAATAATTGATCAAAACAATAACATAAAATAATAATAAATATGCATGAATAAAAAATTATTGAGACAATTAATTAATTAATTAATATATTGTGAATAAATAAATATGTTTAAATGTACTTTTTTCAGTAAATATTCTGCTATTGAAACTAGTTACTCCAGTGCTCACATTTTTTATAAATAGTAAATATAAATATAGATTATAATTTATATATATATATATTTGGATTACAGAAATTCGAATTTAGAAATAATAAAATTTAAAGTGTTAATTTCGAATTAAAAAAAATATAAATGCAAATTTGAAAATTTTCTGAAAACGGAAAAAGAATACTATAACTGAACGTGCAAATCGATCTTTATATATATATTCACATAAATAATCTATTAATTGCTTAAAAACGCGCAGCAAGAAACACGATTTTACTTCGGTGGGAAGGGGGGAGAGAATTTACCATATATTTTCATGACGGCATGTATATAATAAACTCTCAATATAAACAAATGAACACATTATAAGGCTAATTCTAAATACACTTTGCACCCCAAAGTATTTAATTTAATGTAATATTTACCCCATAAATTATTAAATATAATACATACACCCTTTATTGAATAAAATTATCCCTCATACTTTAGAATAATTATATTATTTTTAATTTTAATTAGTATTCACATTAAATCATTGGTAAATTATTTTCTAATTAAAAAGAATTTTTAATAAGTGAAAAATTAAATTAAAAGTAAAATAATAAGTTAATATTATATAGATACACAATACAATACGATATCCCAACAAAAAAAAAACTTTTACCTGCAAGTTTTTTGTAATTTTTTATACCCATCCATACTTATTTAAAGTTTTTCTTTTTTGTATCGATATATTTTACAATTTGAACTATTTTTACATACTCAAAATTAATTAATAAATAAGTACAATATTTAACACAAAAAAAATCTCATATAATTTTTTTAATTTAATAATAAAATTAAGTTATTAATTATTTGATTTTTTAAATAAAAAACAGCAATTACACATCCATTTTTTGATATATTTTATTTAAAAAAATATGACAAAAATACATTTTAATCTTTTCTACAAAAAAAAAAAAGTGTTACAAAATTTTGGTTAAGCATATATATATATATATATATATATATATATATATATATATATATATATATATATATATTGTCAATTTATTTTAAAAGTATATATGAATTGTTGGGATATTCACCTTTTTTCACCGAAATCAATGGCGGGTAGTTCTCAATCAATCATGACTCAACTAGATAAATTATATTTGTTGTGTATATATATTAATTTATTATTTTTACTTTTAATTTATATTCTTCACGTTTAAAAAAATTAAATAAAGAAACCCATTGGTAATAATTTAATGCATCAAATGTTAAAATGTATTGAAAAATATAATTTAATTATTCAAGACATAAGGATTAATTTTATCCCACCAAGAGAGAAAGTTTTACATTTATTAGTTTTACGTAAAGGATAGGCTAAGTGTATTTAACCCTACTATATATATATGCATGCAAACGGCGAAAATTCTTGAATTTTCATCACCCTCGGAAGATCTCCATTTCTGTTTATGTGTATGTATATAAAACCTCTGTGTGATTTTGGTTATCTGTTGGTATAGATGGGAGCGATGACGTCGTCGGTGGCGGCGAAGTTTGCATTTTTTCCGCCGGATCCGCCGTCATACAGGTTGATGGTGGAGAAGGGGACGAGGAAGCTGAGGATGACGGAGGTGGTGGATAAGGAGAACGTCGACGTTCTGAGATTGAAGACAAAGAGGGGAACGGAGATCGTGGCGATGTATGTGAAGCACCAGGCGGCGAAGCTGACGCTGTTGTATTCTCACGGGAATGCTGCTGATATAGGGCAGATGTATGATCTTTTTTATGAGCTCAGCGTCATCCTCCAAGTTAATTTGATTGGGTAATTTCAGAATCCTCAAATAAACTTTACTACTATTCATTTCCTTATTATCTTGGGATTAGCTCTGGGGGTGTTAAAATGGATAAAGATATGAATTTTTAGGTGGTGAGTATGAATGCTTGGCAAAGGAAATTAGAGATTTGTAGATTGCGAGGTGATGATTTGATGGGTCAATTTCAAAGGCTTAATCTTGTTTTTAACTTGAGGAATTAATGTGTTTTGGATTTCCTAACTCCTGAAAGGAAGAGACATGTTTTTTTTCAAGAAGCAAATGATTTCTGATGACTCGCAAATTTCATTTTCCTTTGTTTGGCAGGTATGATTATTCCGGATATGGACGGTCCACAGGCAAGGTAAAAGAGACTTAAGGGAGGGGTCATTATTAGTTTTGTGGGCATCAAACATTATAAATATGCTGACTGTTTGTTTGTTGTATTATGCTTTTCATAGGCAAGTGAGGAAAACACTTATGCTGACATAGAAGCTGTGTATGAATGTCTACGAGAAACTTATGGGGCGAAAGAAGAGGATATAGTGCTGTATGGACAGTCTGTTGGAAGTGGGCCTACTTTGGAGTTGGCATCCCAATCCCACATGTCTAGATTAAGGGCTGTGATACTTCACAGTCCTATTCTGTCTGGACTTAGAGTTATGTATCCTGTTAAACGCACGTATTGGTTTGATATTTATAAGGTAAATGTACATGATTTCGTAGGTGTTGTTTCAATTCTTAATTTATTATCTGGATTTGCTGACCAATTGTTTTTCATGTGACATAGAATATTGATAAGATCCCACTAGTTCGATGTCCGGTCTTGGTTATTCATGTAAGCCATTATCTCCTGAACTCTGTTTTGGAAATTTTATACTTGTATTTTAGGTAAGGAGATTGATTAGTTTTAATGTGACAGGGTACTGAGGATGAAGTTGTAGATTGCTCACATGGTAAGCAGCTGGGAGCTTAGTAAAGAAAAGTATGAGCCGTTATGGATTGATGGTGGCAATCATTGTGATCTGGAGCTTTACCCTGAATATATTAAGCATTTGAAGTCCTTCATTTTAGCTATTGAGAAACGGTATGGATCTTCGGCCAGCAGCAAGGGTTGCCAACCACAACCAAGACAAAAAAAGGATCAGGGTGAGAAGTTGAGAGCAAGCACATATCCTAGGGATAAATATGCAGCGTGCACTGACAAGAGAGGAAGATCACAAAAGAATTTGGGTTGTGCAAATAATAGTTGAGATCACTCAGAAAGAGCAAGGATCGGTTGGACGTGTAGATGTCTGAAAGTTCTTTTGGTTATATTCATATAAATTGATGCTTTTCCATTTTTTGATTCATTTTGTGTAAGTCGAACATTTTCTTCCTTGACTGTTGGAAACAAATACGGCAGCTTTAACGACATGATGAGATCCGCTGTATTGCGCAATATCAACAGTGGAGACTACACTGTGAGGACAGGACAGGGAGGAGGTCAGTCAGAATACTAGGATATCTTTAGTTGAAATTTTTTATGGTTTTAGGTTTGGCAATGGCAGGCAGTAGTATTTTTCCAAGTAGGCAGATGATGCATCTTTGAAATCAATAGTCTGAGCCTTCTTGTTTCTCATTGAACTAATGAAATCTTTATTCTCTAACAAAAAAGCTAATGTTGTCCTACATGAGATCTTGGGTTTGAACCTAGGCGTATAACTATGATGAATGTTGAAGTAAAAAGGAAGAATAAAGAAACCGATGATCTTGAAAGAGTTGGGAAGTTTACTGTGTCTTTATGCTGCTCTCCTATGATCTTTCATGGGGAAAACATTTTTTCTCACAACTCGTTTTCATCGACATTTAGTTAATGCAGTTTGCCAAAAAAAAAAAAAAAAAAGAATGGCTACATGATCAATACTAGTTGCATTCTTGACCAAAAAGAAACATAAACTAGTTGTGGAAAGACAGTTCTGTTTAATGTCATACAAGTTGGTACTAAAGTTATCAACCAAGTATGATGAAAAGAGGGTAACATATATCAAACTTGCTTCTTTACCAACTATGTTACGAACATTTTATAACTTCCACGGTTTTAAATTATGCAACAAATATTTCAAGCAATTACTGCATGAGCTCCACAGACATAAACTTATACTAAATGGAAATAAGATTGATAAAACATCCATTTAGCTACAAGAACTCAGAACTTCGAATCGAAGTCCCAACACAAGATTTGAGATTTTGAGCCCTTAACTGGCACTCAAGATACAATACACAGAGAACACCTAATCCCAGTTGACATAATTAACATTTGGCCTGAATACCCTCAAAGAGTCGGCCGCTTCCAATATCCTTAAGGCTCTAAAAATTACTAGAATCTAGAGAATATACATATTATCTACGGGCCTGCATCAGGTGTAGTTAAGATTCTAAAGTTCATAATTCTATTACGGGAAGCTTTTCCTCACACTTGCTTCCTAATTGCTAATGTAGAATCTCTCTGCAAACTGTACAAGAAGCACCGGGCTTAGGCGATGATGAGGGAAACAACGAGTTGTCATGCATCAAGGACTGTTGCTCGTATGTACATATGATCCTGGATACAGATCTCAAACTGATGTGAAGCCAGTTCCATTATCAATGGCAAATGGAGGGACAATCAAAGAGCGTGGCAACACAAGTGGAGTGCTAATTCAGCCTTTTTAGTTGAAGAAATATGGAGACTGCAATACTTCTTTCAGATCAAAATCCCCCCGATCAGGCAATGGGGGAAAAGTCAATGACGGGAAGGACTGTTGGAAGCCCTCCAATAACTGTTCAAGCATGAAACAGTTAGACTTTGATGGAGAACATATAATTGAAAAAATTAAATTCAAAACTACACCAACATCCCTCAAGTTTAGATATATTATGAAAGATATCAATTTTGAATAGTTGTGTTGTACCTTCTGCAGGTTGATCTTTTGGCAGTCAGATTTTCTCTGAAAATTGGATGGCTAGAGGAGAGTGTAATCTAGAACATGACTACAGGAAGTGCACTGTTGTTCCTTTCAAATCCAGAAATTTTCTTTCTTTTTCTTTTTCTTGGTATATGCAAATCTTAGGCAATGTCTATGTAATCATTCCATAATCAATTGAATTACCATCGTAGGAAGCAGAATACCACCTAATGAATTCTTGGGAAGAGTATGCATGCAACTCATTATTATTATAACATGTAATAAACTGAAAAGTGCTTTGCTGATGAAACCAAAAAACTGAAAATTGAGGGTGTTTCAGATACTTACATTCTCTAGAATTGGTGCTTCATATAGTTCAACAAATTTCTCTCTTAAAATCCGGTTCATTTCATCAACATCACATGCATGGGTCCAATACGAATCATGAACGCCTGCAACCAGATAGAAAACCAGGTAAATATGACGGTCAAGAATTTAGGTTGAGAGGTTCTGGAAATGCCAAACCACAGAGGGACCTGCAAAATTCAAGCCCGCCTTCTTGCAGGCAATGGCAGTCATCATCATATGTGAACCATCTAGGGAATGGACAAAGTTGGGTGGGAAAGCCGTTCTCTGCCTCTTAACCATTACCTGCACCATGATCAGGAAATTAACTTCTGGGATCAGAATGCAAGTCAATATTCTTTAACAAACTGGCTCATAGAAGCCAAAACAACCAGAAAATTAGAACAAGTTAAATCATAAATCAAAGCAGTTCTTACATTTTAAGTGAAGCAGGATGTTTAAAGCTCTACATGAAAGTTTTAAAGCAACATCTTATCATCTGATTGATTGCCATGTAAGAAAAGGACTTCCCTATTATGTGCCCCAGATGAACAATTTTCATCAGACAACTGACTTATTAAGTAGACAGGAAACCAAGGAATTGCAAGGTTTGGAGACTACCTTTTCTGACTCGCGCTGCAGAGTTAAAACCTGGAGAGAAGTCTTAATCTGCAATAAAGATCAAAGCATCTCAAAATGTAATACAGGTGTGTTTTGACTCTTCAAATGTGAAAGAGAAAGAAGTGATCAAGTCCCATAACACTTACAAGATGTCTTCCTACTTTACGGTAAGGCTGAACCACGGGGAGTCCAAGTGGAGTTGTCCAACGAACAGGCTCGTTTTCTGATGCAATAATCTGTTGCAGTTTTGTAGTTAATGAATGTGACATATTCAAGTAGTCAAGATGATCAGATCTTAATTCATTAGCACAGAAATCAGAAAAGGCATCCCTTTTTGCCTAGTTCAAGTAGTCTGCAATCCAGCAAAATGTCCTAAAAAATAATGGAGCTGGAATGCATGCTAAATGATTAAGGTAACTTTCAGTATAAATGTAAAAGAGACTTGACACAGCATGCAATGTTCATGTTCAGATATATAGAATAAAATAGTGTCATGAAGCATCAAGACCAGCAGTAGCTATGCATTAGAATTAAGAACTAGAAGTCAAATTCCTCTGGCTATCCAATTCAGTCTAGGATGCAGAAGAGGAAAATGAAAATAGCAAGTATAAAATACTAGATCTCATGACATTTTTCTATAGAGAAATGAAATAAATGCCTCTTTGAATATATTTGTCCAAGCATTTCTTTTGTATTTTCTTCAAAACAAATCATGAAAAATACTTTCTTTACTGATCCCTTTGCTAGTATTTCAAACATAGCAATTGTGCAAAGATTTGCCAGCACTATGGTCACCGGTAAAACGATTGTAGATGATATCTGTCATACACATTATAACATTGTGTATAGGCCTCTCGTTAGCAAGTATTATTACCTCTAGTTAGTAAGTATTAAACATTATAACATGGTCTATAGCTAACAGGTATAATTTTGATATTGTGCTGGCATGACTTTGAATCTCAAACATAAAGAAAGTCATCATCTTACTCGTACTCATATCCATCAAGGTACTAGATGGCCATTCTAGATCCAACCAATCAACAAAGCATCATAATTAAGTCCTAGAGTCACGACATATAAGACTTATTGAGGTGACTGCTTACCCAAAATACTTCAAATGGTACTGGGATCTAAAACATACAAAACGCTCATGTAAACTATAGTACCAACCTTTGCACATTCTCCAAGCCAGGTCATGATGCTCCGAGCAGCTTCAAACATCTGCCCTAGTGCAGTTAAGGTAATCTATCCAGCACCCATAAGTATGACAATTAGTTCCATGACTAAATAAGCATTTTCTAAAATTATGCGCAGTATTATTTGAAGCAACTTGTGATGCAAGAATAGATACTGAGAAATGGACCAATAGAAGGTTTTCTTTGACTTTCCACTAACTTCAATTGGACAAATGTTCTTCAAATTGCAAGTGAACAATCACGCTGGGCACATAAGTCCAATGATGATCTCCGAACAAACAGTGTACAATGTGAACATATAGAATGATAATAAGTTCCAATATTGAATACGCATGTGCTCAAAAAGATGGGGACTCGTGGGAATAGCTTCACTCATGATTATAACTTATTAACAACTCTGTATAATAAGAAACTCGTGCACATAAACACCGTCCATTAACCTCACTTCAAAAGTAGCATTTCCAAGTAATGTCATACTTTTGCTGCGTAACAAGCTGCACCAAAGAGCTCTTCATCATCGGTAATGGCATCACGTTCCTTCAATCTCCTCTTTATTTGATCTCGAGCACCAATATAAGTTACACCATACACTGATGTCATTACCGTCTGCTTAACCAACTTCCGGTCCACCTAACAACCATTGAGTGTACAACAAAATTATCAGAAATAGGAGATAAAGGTATCCATCGGAAGGAAGCAAAAGAAGAAATGGAGAAATAAATATAAGATGAACCAAAATAAAATCCCAATTAATATTCCTACTTGCTAGATGAAGTATTTATCTGAATAACTAAACCATTGACTGATCAATGCTATGATCAAGGACAGAGATATCCAAATAGCAGCACCAAGTTCCATATAACAGGAGAGTAAAACTCAAGCCTCATGCAACAGCATCAAACCTGATTGATTAATAGTCTTGCACGCAAAGCCTCAGGAAATACTGCAGGATCCTTTTGGGCATCTTCCTTCATGATCTTAAGAACCCTGCATGAAAGATAATCAAGGAACTAGTTTGTTCAAATTCCTAGTTCATTGTTCAGACTTCACTCAAGGAATAAATTATTGACTTCTGTTCCTTCAAAGAGCAAAAGGGTATAAGCTTAAAACATTATGCATAAAGTTCAAAATCTCCATATCCAAATTGAACAAAGCAACAAGGGATCACCACTGTGACAGCTCTAATAATACATTGGTTTAGATATTGAAAGTAATATTATTTTGTAGTGTGTTTTAGATATAAGGCTGCTTATCTGGATACATTCCAGCTGTTTTGCTTCAAAACTGATCACGGAAAATAACATCAAACAGTCTTCACTTTCTTTATTTGGCTTGGTTTTTTATTTCTTTTACTCCGTTATCTTTCTAGACACTTCTAAAGAAATTTACCTGCTACAGCCTCAGAAGGAAAAGTATGAAAAGAAAATTAGCTACCTGGCAGCTATTCCTGAGTAAACATCCGCAGGCTTTTCTCCAGCAACAAGATTAACAGCAGCTGCTCCTAGCTAAACCAGTGATTTCAGTGAGAGACAATCACAGAAGTTTGTGTGTAGAAGTATAAAACAAAAACAAAAAATAAAAATTGATAGCATGTAACAAGATCAGGCTGATCAGCAGAGACTTCAAGATACATTAAACACTCAAACATAAATTTGTCTAATCGAGTCACCATTTAATTACAATGAATTTAGTCACCTTCTCAAGACTTATATTTACATACTTTAGCATACCATCGAAAATATAGAATACAGCAATATATGGTATATATGTTAAGATGTGGTAAAATGCATAAAGATGCTAATAACTTTATTTCATATTCAATAAAATATGTAAAAAAATTATTATACATTTTATATTGATATTAATTTTATTAATGTATTCAAAACAATATATAATTTTGTGACTATAATATCTTACAACTATAATTTTATTAAAAGTTATTTTAGCTATATAAAAAAAATAATGTATTCCCAATCTATTGGGAATTGCTAAAACCATGGGTAAGTGGGGGAATGCCTAATCCCATACTGATGGGAATGGGTATTGTGCCTAAGTTATACCAGGCATGTGTTTGGAATGAGATTAGGAATGTCAATCCCATTCCTCACTTATTGCCTCACATACCAATCATACCCTTTATACTTCACATTTATCTTTTTCAACTTAACTAATATGTCGCCAAGTTCAACAATTTGATTCAAGAAATTCTTACCTACTAAATCTCTCTTTCCAATATGAACCGCAAAACTAAACTTCAGATGTTGATACTTTTAAAATGGTATTATAGCATAATACTTCCATAATACTTCAGTTGAGGGGCCTAGTAAAATCAATCATAAAGAAGAAAAAGAAAAATCACCTTATCTCTACCAAGGGCAGCATAATGCTGTAAACCATTGCAGGAACCATCCTAGCAAAAAAGCACAAGAAACAAGGTAGAAATTAACAGGGACGCAGAGATAGTTTGAGCTTAATTACCACTGTAACAGAATCGCCGCAAGAGCATTCACAAACTAATTAAAAGGAAAAGAGGCATCAATTCCACTATTTCAACAAAAGTTCTTCAATAATATAATGCAATCGCATTTGAAATCACTAAACCTGAGAGCAAAATGATCAAGAGTAAATGACTTTTAGGACCTTTAAACTGCCTTCATTCATGAAAAAAATACCCTAAAATATCATACCTGATTCCATATTTGTCTCATCGAGAGTCAACAAGAAGTAGGATATATGCAAATAGAACATAAAGACCAGATACATAACCACTAAGATACCAACAGATGCCGGGGTTGAATAATAAAACAACATAAATAAGTACAGCTCTTCTCCACAATAGCAACGATTTGTTAATCCAATTAAAAAGTAGGCCATATGACCTAGTGAAGAAGTAGAAAAGCTGTAGGCTACATGAAAAGAATACCTGGTGCACTGGAATGTGTGAAATTGTTGTCTCTGGTGATGGACTTCTCAGGGCTTCAGCAAGATTAATGCATGCTGCCAAACACTGAAAGGGATCTTCTGCATTCAACCACCATCGCTTTCCTTCAAGTGGTCTATCGGCAGAATCAAATATATCATCCAAGTGATTCTCAGTAAAAGCTAGCCGACCCTCGTGTGATAATTTGTCCACACCATTGGC
The DNA here is from genome assembly GCA_034509725.1 of Sesamum angolense. NCBI lineage: Eukaryota > Viridiplantae > Streptophyta > Magnoliopsida > Lamiales > Pedaliaceae > Sesamum > Sesamum angolense. The sequence goes on along the minus strand of JACGWL010000001.1, from coordinate 5,782,640 downwards.
AAATAAATTTGCCAAGTGTATCTTAAGCCAGCGCAGGCCTGATTTGCCAAGAGGCCGTCCCTCTGAAAACTCTAGGATTCCCCTACAAATGTCGGAGCCCAAATGGTTCAGGTGCGGGTGCATAGGGTATGCACGGCCTCGGAAATCAAGATTGTGGGGGTAAAAAAAACCTTCTTCCTCTTTCATTTTCCTTGCAACCTAACCCATATCGAGGAGGCATCCTTCAATGCTCTCTAACTAACATAATGGACATAAGATTGGAACAACAAAAATGGACTTACAGCCAGTTTCAGCTCTGTATCACACCGTATTGAATGCCTCTCGCTGTTCTCTTTCTTGATAGATCTAACTTTCCACTTCCACTTCTTAAGTAACGCTTCATCTTCTGTATCTGGTGGCTCTGGCAGAGGGATCTGTGAGAAACAGAAGAATCCGAGACATCTGTTGTTATAATGAACCAAAATAACCTCACCAGTTTGCTCAACAAAATGATGCAAAAAAAACTTAACCAGATGTTGATGAAAAAATATCTAAATTAACATACATCACTGCGGTCAACTAAGCCTCCTAGGCGACCTCCACTAGCCCACATTCTGTCAATGATGCTAAGTACTCTCTTATTCACTCTCCATCTGGTGCTTCCAAGAGTATCTAGTGCCTGGCAAGAAGAGGTGCAATTTAAATATGTAAGCGCTTGACCTTTCTTAACATGACCATGAATCAACACATTCCATACCTCAAAAACTGGTTTCAATTGTTCCGCAGGGGTCCTCTTAACTGATTCACGTTGTTGTCGTGCTCCATGTGTGCGCATTACATAGGAAGGCAAATATAAATATGCACCTTTGTCATACCTATTAAAAGAAGATCCATGATCAGAAAAGCTAATGAGAAGTTGACTTAAACGTTTGACCCAAGATATGCACCAATGAGTCACAAAACCTAGCTACTATACCCTGTCCACTTGACTGGAGGAACTAACATCGGCATATATGGGATGACCATGTGTCTGGCCTGTCGAAAAAACAACTCTTAGAAAATCTACAGGGTGGTGATAGAGAACAAAAGATCAAATCAACAGAAAAATTTGCAACTTGAGGCTATAACATGCAAGTCTATCTGCATCTTCATGGCCCTAAGATCTAAAAGCTTATCAAGTGATCTGAAACAATTTTCTCAATTCATAATACAGAAGCATTTCCTTTATAGATCAACTTCGTCTAATTTGAACTTTAGAAAGGTGCGAGAGTGCAAGAAAATAAATTAACTTACAGTTCTCTCGAGGCCTTTGCGGACAAGAGGATCACACTGGATAACACCATATCTTTTGCTAGAGGTCCTGTCGAAAGAGAAGCTTGTAAAGACGACAAACCTGAAAAAAGCATAATAGGGAGTCCATATGATGTGAGAATATCCTCACTTTATTTCCTTTGTTACAGTTCTCATGGTGTGAACAAATGCAGGTCGAATATCTGGTGGACCTTCTGTTGACTGATTAGCAGGGGGTTGTATATAGGCTGTTTCTAGAATCAACTCAATGAGATGGCTTCCAACCTGAGAATTAAGAAAATAGATAGGGAATTAGTTTTCTGGAGCCGTAACCTTGTTGCATTAACAAGGATAGTTCAGACCTTTGCTTTAGCATCTTGGCCCCATGGCTGGTACTCGATCTGTCTGTTCACTAATTGCCTCACTGCTTGCAGCTTTTGTTTTTTAATCAACGTCGTAACCCTTTGATGCAGTTTTTCTTGTTCTTGGCTATTTCCATCAAATTCTTCCCCTTCCTTTTCTGTATTTTTCTCAACTTTTTTCTTCTTTGTTTTCTCCAAGAAATATTGTATTCTCACCTTATCCATCATGAATTGTTAAAAGTCAGTCCCAGTATACATTACTCCTTTAGTACAACTAAGCAAAAGCTAAATTAGATGGAAATTAGATAAGAATGCTCACAACTTCTTCTTACCACGAAAAGAATTAGCTATATGAAATCAACCTATATATCAACCCAGTACAATAAATAGATCATGAATTTGCCTATCACAATAATTCTTTCAAAAGATCACAGTCACAAGTGATACTGCACAATCTGGACTGACCATTGTGTTTCTTCCCAATACCACGAGAAGTAATATTAAAATTTAGTACACATATTAGACCAATCAATCTTTAGACAACCCATAAGAGCAGTTACACACAACTTGCATCACAGTCAAATACAAAAAAATTTAGCAATAACTGAGGTCAACAATGCAAATGTATACAAAAAGGACCTAGAAAACAAACTACAATAATCCAATAGAAAAAGAAACAAGAGGCATCACTTAATACCATAAATCACATATGGACCAATGGCATGGTAAATTTGCAATATATTATATTATTGCTAGTATTTGAAAATAAAACAAATAAGAAGTTACAAAAATAATCTGCATCTTTTTCTTCAAGGAGCACACTTTTACTAATGATGGGGGTATTAAGTGCTGCTCTGATATGACCTATGTCAACTTTACTCTTTAGTGGTCACTTTACCAAATACTTGCAAGTTCAAAATACATGGACTGTAACATAGTAAATTTTCTTTTTGAAGAGGCTGAGTACATCAGGCACCTTTTGTTATCAGTAACCAAGTAATTCACGTGACAGGTTCCAGAAGTCACCTTAAAGTGATCTGAAGAACTAACTTGCTTTGTATAACACATAACGTGGTCCTTTCCAAAGGAGACAAAGGAAATATCCAAAGACTCATTATTTCATTGCACAACACAATACTTAAATTTCTTTATCTTTGACTTCAACTCTAATTCAGTAATTCAAATTAACTTGTCATGCTTAAAGAATATAGTTTCCTATTTCTTCAGATTATAACACAGATAAGCTAGCATCTAAGCAGACCAACCTCCTGTTCAATTGCATCACCTATAATGCAAGCAGCCTGAACTACTCTTGCGCATCCATGCTCCCCTCCGGTCATCAACAGCCCCATTAGCTTATGCATAGTAATAACAGCCATCATATCAGCCGGCAAGAGATCAAAATACTTGGCATAGGCTGCCTTACTCCTCCCTTTCCTAATAAACTCTTGCTCTTCGGCAATCTTATCCCGCAAAGGCTCAAACCATCCCAGAAATAAAGACTTCATATAAGGCAAATTGGGAGCCAATTTCTGCTCACACATATCATTCAAAAGCTCCTTGTACTCTTTTGCGGCTTCTGCCCACGCCTCCGTCTCAATCTTCACTTGCCTCCTCCGAAGTGCTTTGTACTTCTCATTTCCCATTCCTCTAACATTTCTCCGTTGTCTCCAGCGAGTCCAATACCGTCTCCTCTCCTCTTTCCTCACCTCATTCAACAGTTCCTGAACCTCATCAGCAACAGACACATTAACACTATTTTCCTCATCCACATCAGTTTGCGACACCGCCACTGCCTCAGCTACACTACCATAGCTTTTAAAGCACAAACCATTCAAATTTATTTGGTTTCTCGCAGAAAATGGAGAAAATTCACCCCGGTTGGAGAAATCACCAAGTTTCTGAAAGCCCAGTTCAGGAAAACAGAAGGTGGGGCGAGAATTGAGCTCAAACAGGGGTCTGAACTTGAAATTATCAGGAAAAGATGACTCCTGGGCTGACCCGAGGAAGCTGCAAGTGCGAGAGAATGACTCGGAATTACGACAGAGCTTTAGTGGGGTTCTTGAACTGACTTGCTTGACGATGTTTCTCCACATAACTCTGCAATCCCAGTACGGGTTGAGGATTAAAACTGGCTTGTTGAATGGGGTTCTTGAATGATCAATCTTGAAGCCGAAAGAAATGGGGGTTTTGCTGCTGGACATCAAATTTCGCCAAGAAAATCTTGCAAGTTCCAAAAAATATCAATATCAACAGTTGAATCGGAATAACTGAATGGAACGATTGATTTGAGGAGCCTAAGACGCAGTTCATGAGAATAGTGCTGATCAGTTCTTGGAGGAAGAGTGCATTAGTTGCAGCAGCAGTTGTACTATAGAAAGTATCAGAAATTCAGAAAGACGGACTGAGAACAGATTCTCTCATTCGTAGTTGCCGACTTTAAACCCTCCTAAAACCTTGTGGGGTTGTATTAGCTTTTGGGCCTCATGTGCGTATGGCCCAACTCTACTTGGGTTCTCAGCCCACTTTGATTGTTATATGCAAGGCAGACTTTAGTCTGAATTGACTTGAGATTTGTTGGAAACTAGTTGCTGTTCTGTTTCACCAAGATGAAATGGCATCACTTTCCTCCTATCCCCAACCCCCCACCCCCATTGTACTAAAAAAGACTTGCTGTGCAAATCTTGTTAGTTACTAGGTTTTCTGAAGCCCGTGGTATGTATCTGTTTTTGCAGTATTTGTAATGATTAGATTTTAGTAAGGTATGTAAAGGTTTTTTTCTGACCAAAAGAAATGGAAAGTTTTATATGCTATTCCTAGGCGTATTACTTTGCATAGAAAGATTCTGCATATTTTAATTACATCGAATGATCAAAATGTCTTCTTCATCAAATGTAAATTCAACTAAAAGAATCTGATTAATACGGTGACAACATAATCACATGCCTGCTATTGCATAAAACCTCACTTCACTGTTCAAAGCTTACAACCTGATGAGTGCAGCAAAAGAGTTTCTAATCACAGGCTTGGAGTCAAACTTGATTTCTTCTCCCCTGCATGTATGTACATATAAGGTTTATCTCAATATCGCGCCTAATGCTTTAGCTCCTATAACATACAAATGCTCATGAAACTACTAATTTCCTTCAATCCTTTCATTTAACATTTCGCACGTTAGTTTGGTCAATGTTCTGACCTGCAGTACATGCATCAAGCCGTATTTTTCCTGCCTTTTCCCTGTCATCTGTGGAATCAAGCGGACCTCTTCTAAGACAATATCGTACAGGTGATCTTTAGAGAGCAAATTGTGCAAAAAGTAATGTCTATATATAGCAAATGAAATCTATTCACACGAGCAAATGAGCATAGCTGAGTTTATGCAGGTGGAATCTGGTAAACAGATTGCATTTTTGATTCTAACAGAGAAACGTATTTATCAAGCATAGAAACTACTGCTTCGAATTCTGTAACTTGCTGCTCTATGGCATCAAGCTGTTGAACATAGTCATCAAAGGTACTGCTTTTGGACTTCAGTTGCTCCACAAAAACTCTTAATCCTGAAGCCACATCACCAAATCCTTTGTATTCTTCTGCAACCCTTAGATTCATGTTCTCCAAAAGCTCGAGTATATTATTTGTTCCCTGGGACATTAGAAAATTTTAACATCAATCAACCGTACACTTCTTCAGGGAACATGTTGGAGAAAAACAAAGAAAACAACTTACGCCTGTACAAACCATTTACAGAAGAATATTGCATGCACATAATGGCAGCCAGCACCTTAAAACACTTTAAGGGTTATCCCACACACCTTTCACTAGATGGAACGGAATAGGTTGATTGCAAATATAATACTTTGAACTTCAAACCATACTTTTTACATCAAATTTATTTTCTCAGCATACAAGAACAATCAAAACCATCAAATAGTACTCCAGCAGTCTATTTATCTAATGTTTATTTTCTCCCTGCAGCAAATCAATAAGTCACTTTACAAAAGGATAAGAAAGCAATTATGGCTGCTACCCAACTAAGGGACTGATTTCCTCCAAAACTGCATGAGTCAAGGAAGAGTTTTTAGTTCAACTTTCACATTCTCACCATTCAATACCAAGAGATTGCAGAAACAAGTTTCCAGAAGTTTTTGTAGAACTACTTGCAGGACTTATTCATGACCCGAAACCAAGGTACTGTCTTAGACAGTGATGGTACCTGTAGCTCGCCTTTGATCATGGTAGAGACACTAGTAAAAAGATCATTGAGAGATGCAGCGAGTTGGTCTTGCCCAGCTTCCTTCGCAGAAGCCATTATAAGACAGGTGCAAAGACCAGCTTGCCTCGTTGAGCTATGTCAGCAGACAATTCTGTGCCAAAAGCCGCCTGTTAGTTGGAAATAGTAACAGATAGATGCCCAAGCAACTCATTGTACATCTGCTTCCATCATCGTTCACTTGAAATGAGACAATTTTAGGAGTGAATTACAGGATTCATTAAATGTAAGAAACAGATGATTGATAGCATGTCTACTGGAGTGGAGATTTATGCATATGTTATAAAGTTGTAAACAGAATGCAGCAAAAAGTTATCAAATTCCAAGGCGATGTGTAGAGAGTTGAGCTTGATTAGTATTTTATGAATGAGGGTTCTATAATTTGAGGAACAGCTCTTCGTAAGTGGAAAAAATGCAGTTCCAGTGACGAAAAAAATAAACAAACCATAGAAAGGGGCAACTGACAGCAAATAATGCATCATATGGGTTCATTCGGCAAATACAGATGATTTGTCATGGCTGAAACAGAGGAAAGCACACTAATCATGCATCTACTTTTGTGCAAAGATAGCTTTCATACCAGATCAGAAACTAAAAAGGGCAGTCAAGACCTTTCCATGTACTTAAAGCCTTCTTAAACATGTACTACGGCCTATAGTCTCCATAATTGGAGAAAAAATTAATATCTAATCCAGAAAGTAATTACTAACAATGAGACAAAGCCAATATGCCTAGGCATGGTATAACTCCTATTAACTTACGGATGCACTGCAGAGTTCATGTTAACAATAGAAGGGTTGCAAAAATGAACTGAGAGACACATCAAGCATACATGAGTATGACACAAGAAAGTGCAATCAAAGTCCCGAGTGATGTTAATACCATGTCAGTCAATAAAACCACAAACTTATGGTAGAGTCTCCCTTTCAATAAAAAAGGCGACAGAGATCTTTCTCAACCAGCTTTCTAGTGAAGTATGCAATTTTACGCAAATAGATCCATCTTACTGGGAAAAAAATAAAATTAAAATACCAGAAGAAAGCAAGTAACTCACTTAAACACCTATTCCCAATTATGTGAGTGTAAATCAGTAAAACAAGTCTTGAAGCTGGATACCAGATAAATCGCCTCTTTTCACCAAAACTGACAACACCCTAAGACCCTCAAAAAGCAACTGAATCTAAAGTCATGTACACCAGAAACACAGTAAGACCTGAACTCATACAGATTGAACCTGTTACATACTGAAACCAAATCGGGAAATGAGATTGCGATGAATATCACAATTAATATCCCCCCTTTTCATCACAGCCTAAATCGTCGCTAGGGACATAATTTTTAACCTAAAAAAATAAAACATCAGAACCTTCTGCAGCACATGAATGCAGACCCAAAATTGAGACTTAAGGAAATACAGAAAACTTCATCAACCAAATCATTGCAGAATAGTCTGTTCATACAAACGCACCATCGGCGATGGGTTTACCTGTATCGGCAGCTTGAGAAGACTCGGTTGAGAAATAGACCAAGTGAAGTGATGCAGAACTCGTGGTTTTGGAGGATTTCTAAGCCTGCTTAAATCGTGTTCGTCGACATTGAATGTTGTTAATTTTATTGAATTCCACCATATTAACTGGCAACGGAGAAACAAAAAAAATAATACAAAGACAGATATTTTTAGGGCAAATAATAAATTTTGACGATTTTCCCAACGTTTACCTCAATTGCAAATATCTCTTACTATTTTAAAAATTACAAATATATTTTTGATATTTGATAATTTTATTGTTTTAAGATGAAAGATTGAAATTAACAATTTTGCTATTTCTGTATTTTTTTATAAAAAAATCTAATGATGTATATGAAAATTTTTGAAATATAATAAACAAATTATTCACTTAGTCTATAATTTTTTTTTTAAAAAAAATCATTGTCAACAATAGTATTTTTATCAGTTCACCATAAAATTTTGATAAAAATCTAACAACAACTAACAAATTGAGTTAATTATTAGCTGATCGTTAAAAAATTTTCAAAGAAGTTTGTTGTAATTTACCTATGTTTTTAAATATAATTAAAGTTGTAAATTTATATAGACTAATAGACTCCCCTCTATTTTGTTTTTCTTCTGCCTTTTTTGTGTTATTAAGTATATTTTATTTTATATTCTATTTATCTATTATTGTGATTTTTTTGTTGTCATATTTATTTTTCTAGTCTTATTTAGGAAAAAGAGTGTTAAAGTTACTACTTTTGGTAATTTTAATTTATTAATTAAATTAATCCCATCTTAAGAATAAAAATTATAACTAGGTTTTGTCATTTTGTTTTATTTTTATATTTTCATCTTTTTTCTCCATGCAACTATATTTTATTATTTATACTTTTTTAACCATATTCTGATCAGAAAAATATAAATATACGTAAATATTTTAATTCAGTGTAGAATGAATTTAAGTACATGTATTGAGTATGTCATTGCTATTAATACTTGGTGTTGAATGTATTAAAAAAATTGTAAAATATTATAAAAAATGACAATAAATATCTATTATTAAACTCATAATATAATTTGATCAGTTAATAGAATATTTATGTGATTGTATTTCAAGTAATGAGCACACAAATTAATTTATCAATAAAGCAAATTATAGAGAAATACTTTAGGGTATATTACAACAAACTCCCATGAGATTTGACATGATTTTCAATATTTTATCGTTATTTAATAAATTATTAATACTCATGAATTTAATAGTCATTTAACAACTAGTCAAATCCGTTTGTCCCTGTTAGGAGTTTTTTTTTAACTAACTAAAATGTCCTTGTGGACTATGATTTATAACTTTACTTATGTTTTTAAAATGTTTTATATTTTTTCTTACTAATTGGATAATTAATTTACAACTTTCCAATAATAAAGGGTATCCATAATAGTGCAAGATCTAAGAAGAACTAATTAACTTATTAGAAAAAAAGTAGAGATGTCAATGCGCGCTTGCTCAGGTGGTAAGTTTGAAACTTAACAAACCACAATGTTGTGGGTTAAACTCTTATTAATATGGTATATGTGTTTTTGTAGTGTAGTTTATTGTTACTTTATTCATTTTGGACTTTAATTTTACATTATTGATTATTCTATTAATCTTTAGTTTAGATGTATCGCAATATAAATTAGCTAATGTGGCACACTATATATATATGTGGACCAAAAAATTAAAAATAATTAAATATCACTTATTAATTTTTCTATTGTAGAAAAAGTAATAATATAAGAATAATATGATAAAAAATAAAGATTTATGAAGAGAAAAACTTGGATCAAGAGAAATTGAAAAAAAATATCAACTAAATTATTTTAAAAAATAATAATTTTTACCATTTGTAGATATTGAAGAAAATACGAAAGTTAGTGGTGAAAAAAAAAAGAAAAAAAATACTAAAAGGGTGATATCTCTTAATATATAGTATAGATATAATAGTAAAATTACAACGAGTTCTTCTAAGTTTTTTTTTTTATATAATTATAAACTTCTCGTAATTGTTTGTGCTCCTAAGATTAACGGTATTTTATCCCTCGTGATAGCCCGTTGTAGGGGCATTTATTAGATGGCCGTTTATATTGTAAAAGTAATATTTTTTTAAATAACTAGTTATTGTGGCACGTCGTCCTTGCATGCATATAATATATTATTATACTATAAAATAATATATTATAAAAATAATATTATACATATTATAGTTAAAAATAAATAAAATAAAATAGACCTAATTTAGGGATATTATCAACATAAAAAAAAATCATGTGGGTGAAACTTTCATATTAATATAGATAGATAGTATATCAATGATGGATGCGAATAAAAATTTGAGTAGTGTTGGTTGAAAATAAATAGGGACAATTTTGGTAATTTAAATTTTTGGTGTTGTGGTGTAAGTAGCCGCAATTTGTGAGTGAAAATGGATTTTTTTTATAGTATATAGATACAAAAATATTTATGATTATGATAATTTTGAGAAGATTGATAATTCATTATGGCTACGTTTACTTTGTTTGATTAGCCTGTATAAGCCAAATAGTATAAAATAGTCTGTTGTTTACTTTGCGATATTGAAACCCGGTACAATAGCTTCAGCCTGTATTATTCACTGTAGAAGCTCATAACTGATCCTACCAACCTTGGTGCGCTGAGTTATCATGAGAATAGTTGCCATTGGGTAAGAACTTGAAATGTAATTTTTATCCCTAATTCTTCACTTGCATTTACCTTCATAGCTATGTTGGTAGTTTTAATTCATTTTTTTTATAAATTTATTTTAGGGTTTTATACTATAGCAAATATTTGTTTGCCTGATTATTTAGTAATAATGAATTTTTTTTATTTGTAATTTTATTTTAATTGCGTTGTTTATAAAATTCTACCTAATTTGTTACCATTAGTTTTTTATTTAATGTGAGCCACGATTGTTTATTTGATTTTTTTTAAATGTGTGTCGTAATGTATATTACACAACATGAGAACTTATTTTAATTTTAAACTATGTATCTATGCTATGGTGCTTTTTTAAATGAAAAAAGACGAACAACAAGGTCATTTAGTCTTTAATACAAATTTATCATATTAAGTAAAAATCTTATTAATTTTAAAATATGAAACATCAAAGTAAATAAGTAATAAATAATTCTGATTTTTTTTATAATCCGTTTATTTAAAAATAGGGTAAATTACATCTACCTCCCATGAGGTTTGACATAATTACGAATACCCCCTCGTTGTTTGAATAAATTACAAATACCTCTAATTTTAAAAACCATCTAACAATTACCCCAATCTATTCATTTTTATAGTGAACTGACCAAAATACCCTTATGAATTAAAATTTATAATTTTATTTATTTTTTTATAAAAATATTTTTTTTATCAACTAAGGGGATAATTTTTTTTATAATTTTTAAATTTTTTCATCCCATTCAATATTTTTATAAGATTTTATTTAAAAAAAATAAAAAAATACAGTAAGGGCAAAGTTGACATTTCTATACCTCCATCCAAGGATTACATAATTTTATCAAACATTAGGGGGTATTTATAAATTTTTAAATAATGAGGGAGTATTTATAATTATGCCAAACTTCAGGGGAGGTGGTTGTAATTTACCCTTAAAAATAATCTTATTACCCATTTAATCGAATACTATAGTAAATGGGGCCAATGTATAATGAACCGCAAAGACAGGGTAATTTAACCAACGAAGACGAAAGGATAAATATCTTGGAGACGACTAGACAGAAAAAACGGCCCAAACCCGTTAGCCCAAAATCAAACGAATCGGACCCGGCCACGCATCCTTGTTTGACCCGCATATTCAATTGCCAAAAACAGCCGAACGACAGCAAAACACCGTAATAAAAATAGAACAGAAAATCCATGTCGCCGTTGGTCTGGTAGCAAATCTAAATGGAAGAAGAAGAAAAGGAATTTCCAAGCTGTAAATGAAGAGCAAATCATCATTCCATTACGCATAAGGTGCATCCCGAGACCCTTTCCCCGCCTCAGATTTAATAAATCGCACTGATTAAATGGTTTTTGTGTGGAATATACAGGTGCACTCCTGCTTAATTGAGCGTAATATTAGAGCAATGTTTGAATCGGATGATTCTACGCCCACTCTGTTTGTTGAGTAAATTTATTTTCATGTTTTGTGCTTGAAATTTGGCGGTTGTAGGCAATTGGGATCACGGCTGGAGAGAAACAATGTTAGGGCTGAGGTGAAATTTTGAAGTTGGAAGTTTGTGTGTGCTTTATTGTTATAAAAGTTGAGGAAGAAATGAAGGCCGGGAGTGCAGCGAAGCTAATTGTTGATGCGCTGCTGCAGCGGTTCCTTCCTCTTGCCAGGCGTCGGATTGAGACTGCTCAAGTTCAAGTAAGGTTCTTCTTATTCTTCTTATTATTATTATTTGGGTCTGTGATTGTTTGCAGTTAGCGAGACTTCGTTTTCTCGAAGAAGTATCATTGCTATTGTTTTCCCAGTATATTTCCTTAACGTTAGTTGAATTATGTCGTAGTATACCATGTCAAATTTCCCTATAGGTTAATTGAATTATTTTGTAGTACACCATGTCCTCTTACACGCCCAAGATTGGTCAATGAGTTGATAAAATTCGCAGTTTTTGTTGTATTGCACTCAAGGAGGATTGTGTTAAGCTGTAAAAAGTGAGAGAAAGGAAGGGATCAATTATACGTGTTTAATGTGAGGAAAAGGTTGGCGATGCTAGAGTGAAAAACAAAAAGAGAAAAAATGTTGGGCTGTTTATTTTACTCTGCAATTTCATGGTGTCAACTTCCGAGGTCTTTTGATATGTGGTTGATGATTTTGCTTCTTGTCACAAGAATGCTTGCTTAAGTTTTTGTGGTGCGAGTAATTGCAGGATGGGCAGTACCTTCGGCCATCAGATCCGGCTTACGAACAAGTACTAGATTCTTTAGCAATGGTGGCACGGCATACACCTGTACCTTTATTGGAAGCTCTTTTGCGATGGAGAGAAAGGTATTGCTCTCTATGATTATGTTTCTTTTTAATACCAAGAAAATTTAATTGCGCACTATCTATATACGGATGTCATACTGACGGTAGTCCTTCCAGATGGTAATTTATAATGATGCTATGTCTTTGATTTATATTCCATATAAACTCTGCATGTGAATAATAAGCTGGTAGGTATATATCAGTCGCTGATGAGTTCTTAACTTTTCTTTTTCTGAGGTTGATATTATTAGTATTATGCTGCTTCCCGGTTCTCAAGTCGTGATATTGATTGAGTGCATTTTGGTTTTACTTTGTTTTTACCTTTTATTTCCAGAAGTAACTCGTTGGAAAAATTAACTTTTAGAAAATGAACTCAGTCCAAATATGGAGTTAGATCAATTTCTAATATTGCCATAAGCAAGTTCATGCTATCTAGAAATTGCATTTCTATGGCCTAGGAAAGCCACTGATATCACTGTCGGTTATAACAATGTTCGTTTCTCTGATTTATATGCTTGAAATGTATTGTATGTGCCTGGTCACAAAATTCTAGTTTAGATGTGTTTGCCACACCATTTCGTTAGCTGATGATGAAGCATTATACTGATAGATTTTGTTCATCTCATGCTTAATGTCTTACTGATGTATTGTCTCTGGGAGGAAATTTATTACAGGCACACATCAATTACACTCCAAAATCTTACCAGTCTAGATTTTAGAAGTCCAGTTATACTGTGTTCTGCTCTTCATAATTCGATTCTCTTCCTACCCAATGTAAATGCACCAAAGCAAAGCAATTTCATAATGTTGAAATGATATCAAGGCTTTTTAAAATGTATTGTTGAATTACAAGAAGTGGAGAGGTCGCTCCAGAACAAATGTTTTTGGTTGTTGAATCTCGAGTATCCCTGTTGGTTTTGCTTCTTTGTTGTCCTTATTACCTGGTTGTTTAGATTAACATTGGCATGTTCTTTGAACATCAAAAGCACCTGACTTGCGAGATGAGAAATAGTGGAGTGAGATGCAGAGGTCTGGAAAATACTGTCTAAGAAATGCAAGATTAAATATACTCATAGTTTGATGAAAGAACTGATTCTTACTGGTTGAGGGAAAGGACTGGCGTGCTGGCATACTTTTATTTTGTTTTTTAATGAGTTATCAGACGTCTTATCTGTGTATTGTTGAGTTGTGACCCCTGAATATACGCGATGAGGAAAAGGTAGCAACTAGAGAGACAATCTGAGTCCATCCTGCTGATGTTTTCTTTGTTGGCTGGGTTAAGCTTATCTTTTGCTGACCTGCCTGTGGATACTGAAAAGTGAAAAACTTTACCTCTAAACACATTGGTCTGTTCAATACAACTGGAAGGTGGATTGAGCTGTTTTAGATGATACAGTATCTATAGCATCAGTGTGATATTAGAGTGGATGCTCAGTAAAACATAAGTACATCAAGTATGCGAGTATAGTTCATGGAATAACTCATAAAATAATAAGTCAAAACATCTGCCGCGGAGTTCATGTTATCATATGTGTCATGATAACATCCTTTATATCTTCTTTTTCATTTACCTTGTGGTTTCAATGTCCAAGGAAGATTTTTGCCTCCCTTTTCTTTCTCTTTTAACATCAAAATTTGCTTCATTTTCAAAGTAAGGTATTTTAATGATTTTTTTGGGTTACTGTGCAGTGAATCTCCAAAAGGTGCAAATGACGCATCAACATTTCAGAGAAAGGTTTGTCTCTGTGCAATCTGATGAATCATTAGAACTTGCAGCATTTTTTCATTTCTGAGTGAATAGGCTGTTATTTTCCCCCTTTTTTGTAGCTTAGTGTAATTATATAAAGTCAATTGCTACATTTTAATACCAAGCACTGTGATTTGGGAAATGTTAAGGCAATTCAAGAGGGAGCTTGGGTTAGAATTGAATACAGAATGGCTGTAGGACTGACGATTAATTAACTATGTGATGAGTTTTGAGATGTGGAATTGGATTATTCTCAATTTGATGATCTTTCACACGTTGAGGGATACTGTATTATGCAACTACTTTTAATAGACTAGCCCACTGGGTGTGAAGGCTTTATCTTCATGATTATCATCATAGCAAAAGATATATTAAAATCTCAATTCCCTAGTTTGGGGGCTTCTATCTCTTAGTTGCCTCTCAACATAACATAGAGAAGTACCAGACTATTCCGAAAGCATCTGACTAGAAGTCTTGTGTAAATTGCATCTAATAATGGGCAATTAAATTGGAACTGCCAACAAGAGGAAAACTGTGAGAAAGGCATGATCTTGACTCTGAGATTGATGGTTCCTGTAGTTTGTTTTATCCACTGCAAGTAATTTACAATTTTTGGATTGGTTCATCTTGAATTAGATTAATAAACTGAATGGAAGAGCATCATGCTGGGGATCTTTGAGAATATGCAAGCAAATTTTGTTAGTGACTGAAATCTGGGACATAGAGTTGATACTTCAGTCTTGATGCTGAAAAGAAGTGGCGGTCCTAGAAAATATTCTATAATGGTTCTGAGAGAAAGTTGTTTTATTATTCTTCTTATTGTACTTCTCTAATCAGTAAATTGCAAGATTTTGCAGAATCTGAATTCCAAACTAACTTGAGTTTCATTGTGATCTTTCACTGTACAGCTGGCAGTGGAATGCATTTTTTGCTCTGCATGTATTCGCTTTGTTGAGTGCTGTCCTCAAGAAGGGCTTACAGGTTTGTTCATGCCCTAGTTGTCCTCTGAATCCTTGATCAGCTTAAGGGAACTTAATGCAATAGTTACTGTCATACGCCTTGTCTCTTGCTGCGTTCCTTCCCCACCACCCCCACCACCCCCACCAAAAAGAATTATCATTTGCAAATTTAACAGGCGTTCTCTATTGGCAGAAAAGCTTTGGATTGGGCTTGAGAATTTTGTCTTTGACTGGCTAATCAATGCTGACAGGTAATAATGACTTAGCTGAATTCAGAAAATAATGGAATATATCAATATATGGTTTCTGCTTTGCCACTAGGCTGGGCCTCAAACTTCCATCACCCGTAGCTTTTGTTCTTCTCTGATTGGGTGCATCTACGTGAATAAATTTCCACCGAGGGATTTATAATTTTTCTGTTAGCAAAACCATTGAACCATGCATGATAAAAGTATATAAAATGTTTTGGCACTTAATGGTGTATATTGTCATGTTTTGCTCTTTTTGATACTGATGTGAAGGATGACATTCAACAAATTTAGGATACTTGAAAGTACCTCTGGTTGAAAATGGAATGCGTCTTTGCAGTATCCTCTTTTATGTATGGATTCGTAACTGATGGGCCTCTGTGGTATGAAATGCTGGAAATATAAAAGATTAGTTATGTATTTAATAGTGGTCGGATGCTTTCCAGAAACTTTATATGTAATATCTGCAGACAAAAAGGAAATATTTCACTATTTTAATACGTTTGTAGCAGTTCGCACTGCTTTACATCTGAGGCTTAGGCCCATTGATTGCATTCTCTTATATGCATATGTTGCTGATTACTATTTTGCATTTTATATTGATTGTATAACAAATATCCAAGAAGATACAACGTATAAAGGAGAGATCCACCTGCTTAAATGCTTCAAGTCCCTGTATTTGCTATTCAGGAAAAAGAAATAAAAAAGATTAACTAAGATTCTATAAACAGATTACAAGATATTACAGGGAGAAAAAGAGATATTCTGAAACAAACTTTTGCACCTTCCAACACTCACACACATTTATGTTTTGACGATTTTCATTTTCAGCTTTGAGTTGTTACTATAAGGAATATTCAGTGAATAACTGTGTTGCATGTGATGAAAAAACAAATGCATACTTCATAAAGTCTATGAATACTATTTGCTGATTGTAACTTAATAATTTCTTGTATCCAATGGAATTGATGCACTGTAGCTCAGTTGCAGTAGAATAGCTTTCTCTGAATTTAGTTTGCGGTAGAAACTCAGTATTTGCTACTATCAGGGTTGTCAGCCAAGTTGAATATCCTTCCCTCGTTGACTTAAGAGGGCTTCTTCTGGACCTAGTTGCACAGCTCCTTGGTGCTTTGTCACGAATCAGGTAAGAAATGATTCTACTATCATGAGTGTGAGTCTCAGTATGACATTATAAAGTTTCTGCTTGTAAGTGCTCTGATGCAAACTTTTTCATGGCTGCACGAGCCATCGCCTCTGTACTATGTTTTCCTTAGTTGTTTAAATTGCTTAGAGATCTGAGTATCTAACTGCTGATGCTGGATATTAATTACATAATGCAACTAAACCCTGGGAAAGCTTAGCATAATTTCAATGCTGAGATAGCTGCTAATGTTTTACTTTCACTTTTTAACATTTTCTCCATTCTACTCACTGAACATTATTGCATAAAAAGTTTCTGTTAAGATATTCTTAGAAATTAGAATGTTATGTGATTTTATCTTCACCTGCTTTATTTCCATAATAGAGTGACAGAACGTGGGAAGGTAAACTATTATCCAATATCCAGTTGGGCCTGCAATATTCCTCACTGTATTTATGTTCCATCCTAAGTTTTCCTCACCTCTACTAAATCAAGAGGTGAATCTGTCTTCCTGTGCTTCAGACATAGTTTTCTTCCCCTGTATTTTTTTTCCCGCCCATTCAAATTAAGCTTAGTCTTAGGTCTAGATTAATAGGAAACTGCTTTTTGAGGCAATTAATGTCAGTCAGGGTTTCAGAGAAGAAAAGCAAATAGCATCTGACGGGCTTGCCGTGCAGAATTTTGTTCTTTTATGTGATTTATTTTTTGTTTCTAACTGCAGCACCTTACACTGCAAACATACAGACATTCCTGTCAAATGTAAGAAATCAAAGGGGTCGTGCTGATCCAAATTGATGGAACTTTTGTAGTTCTTTTGGGAGGATTCAGTTGATGCCGTGATGAGCACAGTTGAGTCATCCATGAGAAAATACTAAATGAATCTTTCTTATACAAGGAAAAATTGCCTTTGAGTCAATAACGACTAAGGAATAACATGAATTTAATTTCCATATAACTCAAGAACACTCTTCCAATTTTCGAAAATGAGTATGTATGCGTATATATATTGGGAAGATACAGAAGCTAAGAATCAATTTTATTGGAAAATCCAATGTATCATTTCTGCCAACTTCAGTGACAGCTGTAGCCTTGGTTATCCGAAATTCTTAATTGCTTATTACCACCATCTGCCAATGAGCTTGATGATTTGGAATATGATTAAGAAGTCTTACGTTATGTTGGACAGTTGAATATGATTAAATATTTGCATATTTTTCTCTTTGACTCGACAGATTTAGTTCTGTTACTGAGCGTTTCTTTATGGAGCTCAATACTCGCCGAATTGATACCAGTGTTGCACGAAGTGAAACACTTAGTATTATCAACGGGATGCGCTACCTTAAGCTTGGGGTATGTCTGATTTAAAGTCACAATTTAAAGTTGTTACAGAAACATTTACATGATGAGGAGATCATTTTCAGGTCAAAACAGAGGGCGGCCTGAATGCTTCAGCATCCTTTGTTGCGAAAGCCAACCCTCTAAATCGTGCTCCTCACAAACGTAAAAGCGAACTTCACCATGCGCTGTGCAACATGCTTTCAAACATACTAGCACCACTTGCTGATGGTGGAAAAGGTCAGTGGCCTCCTTCTGGTGTTGAACCTGCACTCACCTTTTGGTATGAAGCTGTTGCACGAATAAGGGGGCAGCTGATGCACTGGATGGACAAACAAAGTAAACACATAGCTGTAAGTTCCAGTGCTGAACTTTTACTGGGAACAGTTTTGTCTACTTCAATTCATTAATTCACCTTGTTTATATTGGGAGTCAAATTTATCTGTGTTGATATGCTTATCTTGGATATCTTCTGACTGATGCGACCATTTTTTTCTTTACTAGGTTGGTTATCCTTTAGTGACTCTTCTCCTATGTCTTGGTGATCCTAATACTTTCCTCAGTAATTTTGGTCCTCACATGGAACAATTATACAAACATCTTAGAGTAAGTTTACAAATCTAATGTGCACTATTTTGACTTGTCTACCAAACAAAATTACATGTTTGCCTCTTTCTTCTAATTTTTATCAATGTCTGCCTTTAATATTGCATTCAAAATTTACAGTAGTATTTTAATTGTATTTATATTGCAGGATAAGAACCATCGCTTCATGGCCTTAGATTGTCTACATCGTGTTCTGAGGTTTTACTTGAGTGTCCATGGTGATGCACAACCTCCAGATCGTGTATGGGATTACCTCGACAGTGTCACCTCTCAACTTCTGACAATCCTTAGGAAAGGAATGCTCACTCAGGATGTCCAACATGACAAACTTGTAGAATTCTGTGTGACGATTGCGGAACATAATCTTGATTTTGCTATGAACCATACGGTACTGGAATTGCTGAAGCAAGAAAGTCCAGAGGCAAAGGTTATTGGTCTTCGTGCATTGCTTGCCATTGTTATGTCCCCCACTAGCCAGCATGTCGGCTTGGAAATTCTTCATGGTGGTTATTATTTGTTTTATCTCTTAGTTGATGCTCTTTTCTTGACCTTTTGAATGAATAACTTAACTTACTGAGTTTGTGTTACGTTGGCAGTTCATAATATTGGTCACTACATCCCAAAAGTTAAGGCTGCAATTGAAGCCATTGTGAGATCTTGCCATAGAGCTTATAGTCAGGCTCTTCTTACATCTTCAAGGACCACTATAGGTAATAATTTACAGCTTTTGCATTATAGGTTCAGTTTAGGGATTTAATTTTGTAATTTAACTTTTCAGGATGTCATGTAAGGTCAATTAAGGTGGCAAATGCGATTTGTTGATAGTTGTAATTTATCCGTCTAGGCTCATCGTTTTTAGAAGTTTTGGGTTCTAATAGAAACTTGTTATAACAATATTTCAACAAATGAATCATTGGAACTATATGAACTCTAATGTAAAGGGGACGCTGGAAATGGAACTGTTCCTTTCCTTGTCCTGTGTGCGATTGGTGATTCTGATTCTTAAATAGATTGGATTGTCCATATTCCGATTTCAGTCTCCATGGGTTACGGTCATACCCTATTTTCTACAAAAGAACTCTTTTTATTTTTGGTAAGCAAATAACTCGTTCAATCATCAAACTCTACTCTTATCCAACCTCATTTTCTAAAGATACCAGTATCTTATTTAATTCCTAAGAACTGCGGTCATTTGCCTCATTCCTGCTTCATCTCTCCTTACCAGCTGCTTCTTCTGTCTCTCCCTTCGCTACTGTGAACATCCATCACCATGACAGACTCATGTCCACTTACTGCCAATGGCAATCATCAATAGTGCCAAATCCCTGCTGACGTCCCTATTGACCAAGGACACTGTTAGGTTGCTCTACTACCAGTCAATCTTCGATCTCCTCACGAGTTTCTGCAAGACATGCTTCCACACAGTCACAACTTTCACATACTCTCTCTCTAAGAGGCACACACCCTAACATATACAGATTCAGGAGTTCATCTCTCAGATTTGAACTCTTTTTTCGACCTCAAAAGAATGCTTTTGAGAAGGTCATAACAGGGATCTGGATTACTTTGATAAATTGGTTGGATCTTAGATTAAAAAATGAAATTCTTAAATAATGCTTAAGGTAGTAAAATACAGGAATAAGCAACCGATGTATAAGATTCAATAATTATGGCTTTGCTAAAAATGAAGCATCCTTGACCTGGTTGGCAAATTCCCTCATTTTACTTGAATAAATGACTGAGAAGCAAAAGTCAGCAGCTGATTATTTTGTCCATGAAGGGTGTGCTTGGTTCTTGTAAGAACTTAATGGGGATTAGAGATATTTGTTTCCTTCCATCTTCATGCCCTAACATGCTAAACACGGAGGATCAGATGCCATTATGTTGATTGCTTTCCTTTTATACTTTATTCTGTTTCTTAATTCATTTTTTCCTGTCCAATGCCATTTTTATATACCAATTGCCACCTAGGTTTGCTAAGAATGGCAGAACACTTCAAACTTGTGCATATTACACACTTTACTTGACTTCCATATTATTGTTTCTGCAGCAAGGTCTAACCCGGAGGAAGCAGTAATTTAATTATACTGATTCCAAAAAAGTAAATAACAAGAAACTAGTATAAGTCCCGTAACTAGGCTATTATAGCCCCCATATACTGAAAATGCACCTTCTACCTAAAGAAGTTTGTATAGTAATCAAAATTGAACTCAACTGGTATGGTTTCTGAATTTTCTCCGGCCAGGCAACTCCGTTCAAAATTCTCACCAGTCCTCAAGCATGAAATTAACCTGTTGGAAAGGCTCTGTAATGGTACTAATTTTGGGAAAAGCACTGATTTGTGTTTCCTCATCATCTTTACTTCTGTTGTGTTTCTGATGACTGCTGCTGATCTTTACGAGCCTCATTAATTGAATTCAGTAGTTTACTTTTTCAGCAAGAACACACATTGGCCTCTGATCCCCTCTAAACAATTTATACTGCCTTTTCGATTTTCTTTGGAAACAACTGTAACAGCAATCAATTTTATCTTAGCATATACTTCAGGGTTCATATATTGAGTTTTGGCATGTAAAGTATTTACTCACATACCTCATGAAATGTATATAGTAACTTAATCATGTGTCTGCTTTATATGTTTCCTGAACTGTAAGTTGCTTGAATATCCTGCACAAACCTGATGTAACTGAAAAAACTTCTACAGATTCCGTCACAAAAGAAAAGTCTCAAGGGTATCTTTTTCGCTCGGTCCTGAAGTGCATACCGTATCTGATTGAAGAAGTTGGCCGAAGTGATAAAATCACAGAAATAATTCCCCAGCATGGCATTAGTATCGATCCTGGTGTTCGTGAGGAAGCTGTACAGGTTCTGAATCGGATAGTGAGATACCTTCCCCAGCGCCGCTTTGCAGTTATGAGAGGGATGGCAAATTTTATCCTTCGTCTTCCAGATGAGTTTCCTCTTCTCATTCAAACATCATTGGGCCGCCTTCTTGAACTCATGCGTTTCTGGAGAGCTTGTCTGTCTGATGATAAGATAGAACGTGATGCTCTTGATGCAAAACGTTTACAGAGAAATGAGGGATTGAAGAGGTCATCATTTAATCATTCTCAAGAGGCTATCGAATTTCGTGCTTCAGAGATGGATGCAGTTGGTCTTATATTCCTTAGCTCTGTTGATAGTCAGATTAGGCATACTGCATTGGAGTTGCTGCGTTGTGTGCGTGCTTTACGACAAGACATACGAGAACTTACCATGCTTGAACGACCAGATCATATCTTGAAAAATGAAGCTGAACCAATACTGATAATTGATGTTCTAGAAGAGAATGGGGTAGGTAACATATTCTGACTTCAATGGGTTGTCTAGTTAAATTCTGCTTCCTTTTCATGATCTTCTGCTTTTACCTGTGATACCAAGGTTTAATATATGGCTCGCTGTTCCCCAGGATGATATTGTGCAGAGCTGTTATTGGGACTCTAGTCGTCCTTTTGATCTGAAAAGGGAGTCTGATGCTGTACCTCCTGATGTGACTCTGCAGTCTATATTATTTGAGAGTCCTGATAAGAATAGATGGGCTCGTTGCCTTAGTGAGATTGTTAAATATGCTGCTGAACTATGTCCTAGCTCCGTTCAGGAAGCAAAGTAAGTAAATGTCTTTATAATTTACTATGTCATATATGCAAATGCTCGCTAAGCCTTTGTCTTAATGTTATGTAATGGATTCTTATAGGAAGCAGCACACTCTAGCAAAACAGAACCCGTTAAATAACATGAGTTTCAACTAAGAGTCTAAGATGGGGAATTAATGAATCAACTGGCCTTGGTTTATATTTTCAGTAAAATGCTGCTTCAGTCATTCAGACCTCAATGATTCTTTCCATTTCAAAACTTAACTTACACATTCAGACAGAAGTGTTGGGGCTTTAATTTAACATTTATATGCAGATTAGAGGTTATCCAACGTCTTGCTCATATTACACCTGCCGAGTTGGGTGGAAAAGCTCATCAGTCTCAGGACACAGACAATAAGCTGGATCAATGGCTCATGTATACAATGTTCGCATGCTCATGTCCCCTTGATAGTCGAGAAGGTGGGGGTTCAGCAGCCACAAAAGAACTATTCCATCTGATATTTCCTTCCCTCAAATCTGGTTCTGAATCACATGTAGTAAGTAATTGCTGCTTGCTAACGTTCTTTCAATATGTCACTCTGCATCTACTAATTACTGCTTGCGTACGTTCTATCAATATGTCCCTCTGCATCTTAGATCTGATATTTTTTTCTCCCTACAGCTTTGTAAGTGACAAAGTCAGCATAGCAGAAACTTTGTGAAATTTAGGGTTGAGATGATTAGAGGACCATATGGTCTCAGGATCTGCTTTTAATGCAATAGAAATCAGTCAGAACAAACCCTGTGAAGTTGCTGTTGCAATCTTAAACTCAAGGGCAAATTTTCAGCATTTGACCGACTGAAACAATGCAAATTATGTATAAAGAAGATGATGAATTAGAGGATCTCTTTCCGTTTCTGCAATTGAATGATGAATGTAAAGAAGGCAGTCCTCTGACAAGTAGTTGTAAGTACCAAAAAGTAAAATGCTGCTCTGTCCAAAAAACCCTTTTATTTGAGTGAGTTACATCTCTGACTCTAAGATGCCTAGTAAATTACCATTCTAGAACACCGTATCACACCCTAAAAGTTAGAAGCTGTAACTAAACAAACAAATATATGAATCAAACTTAATACTGAGACAGATAAAATCTGAATCACATTGCTTTATCAACCTTCCCACTCCTCTCAGCGTGCGGTATCATTTTCCTTGTAAGATAAGCGAGCCAGCATCTGATTTTCTAGATATACTTAGAATCCAATATAATAGTTATGGAGTGGAAACGAGCAGTTTCCATAGAATTTGAACAAATATTTGTACTTTTTAGCGATGTGTTTTGTGATTCAAGTTTCGGTATGTTATAAAGGTAAAACTCATCATGTGAACATATGGAATAGATTCTTGAAATTGATGTAGATATATTGCTATTATACTTACGTCTATTGTGTACATACAAATGCCACATCTGATAATAGCTCTGCTGAGTTTCCTAAAATGCACAAGAGGCTAGGATTACAATGTGAAAAGCTTTAAATGTAATACATGCATGCTTTTGTTGAAAGAGGAAATATAACATGATTTTAAATGTTAAATCTTTTCTATGCGAGTATTACAATATTTTCTCTTTATGATTATATTGGAGTACTCCTTGGGTGATGAAGTACTGAAACTAATTGCATAATCTTGTATATATATCAGGGGTATTCCTTTAACTGTTGCCATCAAGTGAAAGAATTATTCTTCCAAAAATTTGCTGTTTTCCTGAAATATATTCTTATGTTACAGTTTTTGAGCTGGGGGAGCATGCCTTGGATGGTGCATTTGTTGCCTACTGTAGGGTGTTTCCCACCAGTTGAAAGTTTCAAATATCTGTTGATATCCATTAGATGCTCTCTTTATATGTACCTTAGCATCTGTTTATGAGAATGCCATCATACATAAAAAATTGTTGTACAGATGGGATGCTTAACCTAACCTCTTTACCGCACATTCAGAAGATGAGAAACAAGCGTATGATGTTTAACATATTTTATTTCCCTTTGCAGCATGCAGCTACCATGGCACTGGGCCACTCGCATCTGGATATATGTGAAGTTATGTTCAGCGAGCTTGCATCGTTTATAGATGAGGTTTCTCTGGAAACAGAGGGAAAACCAAAATGGAAGGTATTCATGATAAAACATCTAAGATAATGTATATTTTCTTGCTTCCTCTTTGTTACCTTCTCTCTTTTTCACCTTCTCTATATTCATACTTCCTGCTTTTATTTTTTTCTTTTTCGTTTTACTGTGGAGACAATTTATGGATGCTTGAATTATCTTTTTCCAGAAGGAATTGGACCTATCCATTTCAGCAAAAATATATGATGTAATTGCTCATCTATTGAATAAATACTTAAAGAAAATATCTTTTCAGATTCAGAGCAAAATGCAGTTGTCATATTCATGTTGTAAAGGTGAAACTGATCAAATCATTACTGTCAGAATCCGAGATCTTTCTGATTCGGATTAAACTCAGACCTCATTTTGTGGCAAACTGAATATAGTACAGATATATCATATTTTTTCCTTGCTTGACTGCTGCTGAAGTCGATCATAGTCCTTCGTGTTCCACTGAGTCAAAATATCCCTGGTATTTGTGCAGAGTCAAAAGTCTCGCCGTGAAGAACTCCGTGTTCACATTGCAAATATATATCGGACAGTTGCTGAAAAAATATGGCCTGGCATGCTAGGTCGCAAGCCAGTTTTTCGCCTCCATTACTTGAAGTTCATTGAGGAAACAACTAGACAGATTCTGACAGCACCTACAGAGAACTTCCAAGAGATTCAACCTCTCCGATATGCACTTGCTTCTGTTCTAAGATCTTTGGCTCCTGAATTTGTTGATTCAAAGTCAGAGAAGTTTGATGTTAGAACTAGAAAGAGACTTTTTGACCTCCTCCTCACCTGGGCTGATGACACAGGTGGTACATGGAATCAGGATGGTGTCAGTGATTATCGGCGTGAAGTTGAGCGTTACAAGTCCAGTCAGCATTCACGGTCAAAAGACTCGATTGATAGACTTTCATTTGATAAAGAATTGAGTGAACAGGTCGAAGCAATCCAATGGGCATCCATGAATGCAATGGCCTCTCTGTTATATGGGCCTTGTTTTGACGACAACGCGAGAAAGATGAGTGGCCGGGTAATTTCTTGGATCAATAGCCTATTTATTGAGCCAGCACCCAGGGCACCTTTTGGCTTTTCACCAGCTGATCCAAGAACTCCGGCTTATTCAAAATATATTGGAGATGGTGGGAGAGGTGCAACTAGCCGTGATAGGCACAGAGGTGGTCACCACCGTGTCTCTCTGGCAAAGCTGGCGTTGAAGAATCTCCTCCTCACTAATTTGGATCTATTTCCGACCTGCATCGATCAGGTAACTGCGAAACATGTGATGTATTCTGTTTTGCTTGTCTGGCACGACATTTCCGCGCAGAAGGAAATTCTGTTATACCATGTTTCCGAATACAAAATTTTAATGTTCATTCTCTGAAGTAGAATGCCAAATGTCCTTTCTCAAATTAAGTGTTTGAGTTAGGAAAAGACACATGCATATTATGCTTTTGTTCATTGTTCATGTATTCTCATCATGTTGGATGTCCACATCAGTACATGTATCTAGGGCTTTCTAAGTACATTTGATATCACTGTGATGGTTGAAGTGATGAACACTCAGTGGGGCTTATTTGGGAAACATATTCCTTTCATGTGTTTGTTGCCGTGGCTTTATATTCCCCTTCTTTTGTATTTATTGATTTTTTTGCAGTAGAATCACTACTAAGCTTACACTTAATGCAGTGCTATTATTCTGATGCTGCGATAGCTGATGGCTACTTCAGTGTGCTGGCTGAAGTTTACATGCGTCAAGAGATACCAAAATGTGAAATTCAGAGGTTATTGAGCCTGATCCTTTACAAAGTGGTGGACCCATCCAGACAGATCCGTGACGACGCTCTTCAGATGCTAGAGACACTTTCTCTCCGTGAATGGGCTGAGGATGGTGTTGAGGGCGCAGGAAGCTATCGAGCTGCTGTTGTTGGCAACCTTCCTGACTCTTATCAACAGTTCCAGTATAAACTCTCTTGCAAACTTGCTAAAGATCATCCAGAACTGAGCCAACTTCTTTGTGAAGAGATCATGCAGAGGCAACTCGACGCAGTGGACATAATTGCACAACATCAAGTCTTGACCTGCATGGCTCCATGGATCGAGAATCTCAATTTTTGGAAACTGAAAGATTCAGCTTGGAGTGAGAGATTGTTGAAAAGCCTTTATTATGTGACATGGCGCCATGGAGATCAGTTTCCCGATGAAATTGAAAAGTTATGGAGCACAATAGCTAGCAAGCCTAGGAACATAAGTCCAGTTCTGGATTTCTTGATCACAAAAGGGATTGAAGATTGTGATTCAAATGCATCAGCAGAAATAAGTGGAGCATTTGCCACATACTTCTCAGTTGCCAAGAGGGTTAGTTTGTATTTAGCTCGAATCTGCCCACAGCGTACGATTGATCACTTGGTTTACCAATTGGCTCAGCGGATGCTTGAAGATACTGTGGAACCATTGAGACTTAGTGCTAATAAAGGTGATGGAGGCGTTGTCTTGGAATTCTCTCAGGCGCCTGCGGTGGCCCAAATCACCTCTGTTGTGGATAGCCAGCCTCACATGTCACCTTTACTTGTCCGTGGATCGCTTGATGGACCACTGAGGAATACAAGTGGAAGCTTGAGCTGGAGAACAGCTGCTGTTGGTGGGAGAAGTGCTTCAGGTCCGTTGACTCCTATGCCCCCAGAGCTGAATGTTGTTCCTGTAACTGCTGGTCGGTCCGGACAACTTCTACCAGCATTAGTTAACATGTCTGGACCACTAATGGGGGTCCGAAGTTCAACGGGTAGCTTGCGAAGTCGCCATGTATCTCGAGACAGTGGAGATTACCTCATTGACACTCCGAATTCTGGGGAAGATGGATTGCACTCAGGAGTTGGAACTCATGGCGTCAATGCTAAAGAACTTCAGTCAGCGTTACAAGGCCATCAGCAACACACATTGACACAGGCAGACATTGCGCTTATTCTGCTTGCAGAAATTGCATATGAGAATGATGAGGATTTTCGGGAGCATTTACCCCTGCTATTTCATGTTACATTCGTCTCAATGGACAGTTCAGAGGATATTGTGCTGGAGCACTGCCAACACCTGCTTGTTAATTTACTGTATTCGCTAGCTGGTCGGCACTTAGAACTGTATGATGTTGAAAACAGTGATGGAGAGAACAAGCAGCAGGTTGTGAGCCTGATCAAATATGTCCAGTCAAAAAGAGGTAGCATGATGTGGGAGAATGAGGACCCCACAGTTGTCAGGACAGAGCTTCCAAGTGCAGCACTCTTATCTGCTCTTGTGCAGAGCATGGTGGATGCAATCTTTTTCCAAGGAGATCTGCGAGAAACTTGGGGTGCAGAGGCACTTAAATGGGCTATGGAATGCACATCAAGACACCTTGCATGCCGATCACACCAAATATACCGTGCTCTACGACCACGTGTCACAAATGATGCATGTGTATCTCTCCTTCGCTGTCTGCATAGGTGCCTGGGTAATCCTATACCATCAGTTTTGGGTTTTGTGATGGAAATATTGTTGACTTTGCAAGTGATGGTGGAAAATATGGAACCTGAAAAAGTAATACTTTATCCCCAGCTTTTCTGGGGTTGTGTTGCCATGATGCACACAGACTTTATTCATGTATACTGCCAGGTGCTTGAGCTGTTCTCTCGGGTAACAGATCGTTTATCATTCCGGGACACCACAACAGAAAATGTGCTGCTTTCAAGCATGCCACGTGATGAGCTAGACACAAGTGCATCAGATAGTTCTGACTTTCAGCGTATGGACTCCAGAAACATCTCTGACGCATCGCTATCGACGGCAAAGGTGCCAGCATTTGAAGGAGTGCAGCCCCTGGTGCTTAAAGGACTTATGTCCACTGTCAGTCATGGTGTTTCCATTGAGGTTCTCTCTCGGATAACAGTGCCTTCTTGTGATTCAATATTTGGTGATGCGGAAACACGCCTCTTGATGCATATCACAGGCATACTTCCCTGGCTTTGCTTACAGCTCAGTCAGGATGCTGTGGTGGGATCTGCTTCACCACTGCAGCAGCAGTACCAGAAGGCTTGTACTGTTGCAACCAACATTGCGATCTGGTGTCAAGCAAAATCTTTGAATGAGCTAGCAACTGTCTTCATGGCTTATGCCTCTGGGGAGATCAAGGGCATCGAAAATCTTCTTGCTTGTGTCTCGCCCTTATTGTGCAATGAGTGGTTCCCCAAACACTCGGCTCTGGCATTTGGGCACCTCCTTCGGCTGCTGGAGAAGGGGCCGGTTGAGTATCAGCGTGTTATACTTCTTATGCTAAAGGCTCTGCTTCAGCATACTCCTGTGGATGCCGCTCAGAGCCCACATATGTATGCAATCGTCTCCCAGCTGGTGGAGAGTACTCTGTGCTGGGAGGCACTTAGTGTTCTGGAAGCACTCTTACAAAGCTGTAGCTCCTTGCCCGGTTCCCATCCACAAGATCCAGGATCTTTTGAGAATGGATTTGGTGGGACAGATGATAAGTTCCTTGCACCTCAGACCTCTTTTAAAGCTCGAAGTGGGCCTTTGCAGTTTGCATCAGGATTTGGGTTTGGGGCAGGCTTGACGAATTCTGGGCAAGCTAATGCAATCGAATCAGGGATATCAGCTAAAGAGTTAGCACTCCAGAATACTCGTTTGATGCTAGGGCGAGTTCTCGATAGTTGTGCACTTGGTAGGCGGAGAGATTATAGAAGGCTTGTTCCCTTTGTAACCACCATTGGAAAACCATAAAGCCATGGGCACTCTTTTTCGTCCTGCGCATGGTTTATTAGTACGCGCACTGGAATCTTGTGGGGGCTGGTAATTGTAAATAGATATTTATTTAGATATAGTATTGTCCCGTGATGATGTAAGTCTGCTAAATTTTGTCTAAAGCTAGTTGGGTGCACCAAGTTTCATCCCTTGCCCATTAGTTTTGTAAAAGTCGTGGGAACTTTTTGTTAGTTATAGTTGTGTGATCTCTGTTGTTACATGTTAGTGCGTACGTACATACACATTCGGCTGGTTGGAGTTGGAATGAGATGTACATATAGATATTTGTCCCGATGATTCGGTCAACTATAGTCTAGTTTTGAAGCCTAATTAGCATGATTTTTATTAAGATTTCCTCTTTTTTATGAATACTTGAAAGACTGCTGTTACTGTACATTCAAGAACTCAGCCCTTGATGATGGGCCTTATTTCCGAATAAGCTTATCACGGTGTCTATTTGAAGCTCCTAATTCAAATGATTGAGAGCGAGAGAGATGGAGGAAGATTTGCATGTATATATATTGTAATTTGAAGCTCCTGTATATCCAAAACACATTTAAGTTTCATACAGTAATATTTCTGCAACAACAAATAGAACACACAATACCTTACAACAATACTATTCGAGCTGGTTTGTTCATACAGAATTCTATATTCCCAAGAAAGGCGACTCAGTCTTTTAAGGCTACCAATGCAGGTCTCCAATTAACGAACAAAGAATACGATTGATCATTTATTAAGAGACGGATTCTTCCTGAACAATGCATAGGCGTCACTGTATATAGCCACCAGATTTGAGAACACCGCAAGGAGAATCATAAGAACGGATAGCATCCTGTCCCATCTTGTGGCTATCCCATATCGATCCCTGCACCAACAGGACCGACAAATAATCAGAAATCATGATCATGATTTTCCTTACGCCTAGAGTGGCTACAAAAAAAGTTGCAGAACTTGCTGAGAAGGTGTATTGTTCGATATTTTCAAGTGACACAATCGAATCATAGACTTACCTTAGAGTAACTGCAGCAGGAAAGATAAAACCAATGCAAACAGCAGCAGTAGCTCCAGTGAACTGGAAAGCGTCCCAAATGCTGGGTATGAAATTTGCACCTAAAAATACCACAATCATAAGCCCAGTGCTGAGTGATGCAAACCTCAGGTTGTCTGAGGACAAAGGCCTCGAAGATGGAAATAGAAGCCCGTCTAAGTTTAGCCGCAGTGGGTAAAATATAAGAGGGAAAACAAGCATCAGGTGGGCTGCATAACTAACGCGCACTGCATCATTAAGCAACGATCCAAATGGAATTCCAAGGTCTGTGGAGAAGTTGGCAAGTACGTCATCAAGTGTTGCATCGCCAAATAAGAGGAATCCAAAGACACTCGACATCACATATACACTCGAGCAGAGAGCAAGAGAAGATCTCACTGCTGCCTTCGTTCGTGTGTTATCCTCAAGCTCATTGTTTATTGAGTGAACTGCAGAAAAACTTGCATCTTTTAGAATCGCCGACGCTGTACGTTTGCATATTGTATCACTAGATATAACCTTTGTGGCTACTGTACTGAGTATATATGATGGTCTAAGAGCGTCCTGATATAAGAAACACAAGAATTTGCAATCTGAAGTGATATCGTACCATTGTAGTGGCAGATGTTGGCCGTTACAAGAACAGGAACTGCAGTAAAGAGTTTGAAGAATGAGGCGAGATTGGTAACCTCAGGAAACAATCTAGGCATCAGAATGGTTCCATTGATCAATTTGAAG
Source organism: Sesamum angolense (assembly GCA_034509725.1). Taxonomy (NCBI): domain Eukaryota; kingdom Viridiplantae; phylum Streptophyta; class Magnoliopsida; order Lamiales; family Pedaliaceae; genus Sesamum; species Sesamum angolense. The sequence goes on along the minus strand of JACGWL010000001.1, from coordinate 5,751,863 downwards.
AGAGTGATCCCCATAGTAACAATCAGGAAAACCATAGCTAGTGCAACTGATAAAGCAGATGTGTATCTCAATGAATCTGCAAACACAAATGTCAGAAAGATTCAGCTTTTCTTGCAATGGAAGAGAACAGTAGACATAACACAGTTCATCAGCTTCTCCCTAAGAAGCATATCATCAAATTCAACATCAAATGAAAAATAAAATTTGCATGCACCAAGAAATTATATAAGGTATCTTGTATCAATAGATACGTTATCCTTCGTATGTGTCAGCACATGTACAGTGGACTACAGCTTCGCTTCTCAAACTATCATTAAGTCGTAAGAAACACATTTGACACCTTCATTACCTAACTAAACATTGAAATAAGCACCAATGTGAAAGGACTCACCAATTCGCTTTAAGCTGGCTAATGGTGCAAAGATGACAAGGGTGGTAATAAGGAGGATGAAAAATCGTCCGGTCCACCAGTGCTCTCCAAACCAACCTTCCAGGACACCGTTGTGATGAATTCCACCAGATGTCGTTCCAGAAAGCACATCACCTTAACCAACAAAACCTCTGTAAGATCAGTGTGACTTAAACAATCACCATAACAATAAGAAATAGATAGAGATATAAGTCATGTGCAGAAGATTGCAATTCCGAATTATACCTATGATAATCATATATACAACAAGTCCACCAACATTGTTGACTAATACACAAAATTGGATTGCCATCCTCCCGTACTTCCCAAATGCATCCTCCATAAGACCTCCATAAGAAACGGCTTTCGCTGTCCGACTAAAACGAAGCATAAACTCAATCGAGGCTTCTGTCAAGAATGCCATAAAGATTATTAAAGCAACACCAAGAATAAGTCCCAACACTTTCATGGTTGCAGGTAAAGCCATGATCCCTGAACCGACAATGGTGGTCGATAGATTAAACACTGCCCCACTGAAAGAAGCTCCATTGAACTCATCAAACCCATCCTCCTCATCATGCTTATTGGGCAATAATGGAGTTTTGTCATCAATGACTGCTTGCTTGCTCTTTCTTGACTTCTCTCTGTTTGTGGATTTTAAACTTCCAATCACCATTTTCCTCGATCAAATCTGAAACTATTTGATCCAAGAACGAAAACTTGGCTTCCTTAAGCTAAAGAATTATACAGAAAGCTTAATAATTAGCCTCAATCTGAAAAGGGTTCTGAATTTTTCAACTAAATTGTCTTCTAAACCTGAAAGAAATGGCTCTATCCAACAAATAGTGATGATTGGGTTTGCCAATAAATACTGAGCAACCTTACGTTGATCTTCAGATAACTAGTTCAACAGTAAGAACCCTTCACAGATCTTCCTTGAGCTTTCTTGATTCCTGTACCGGATTCACCAAAACTCAAGAAAACCTCAAAGATAAAACACGAAACAATCCAAAGACAAAACTTTCAAAAGAGAAAACAAAGTGATGATCAGCAAACAAGCTTCAAGAATATTAAATCCAAAATAACTAAGATAAGGAAGCTGAGGTATAAAAAGATCCAAGAGAGAATGGGAGATTGCTGAGGGGCAACGTGTTTCAGGAGTGCATTCATAAAAATAATGAATGAGTTTTAATATTCTTCTGTGTTGACAAATTAGACATAGCTGTCAAAGAAAAATCCAAGCTGCAAGCTGTAAATATAAATTATATGTTGAAGTAAATTCCACATTTCTTTAGGTTTCTTGAGGTAAAAAAGACTGAAGAGTGGAAGCCAGACAATCATTTCTTCCTATGCAACGACAATCACTGCTTTCCAAATTTAGGATTTTGAGTTCCTTTCACCTGCTATCTATCAGAAAACACTCCTCCGACACACCTGAGATGCTGGATCATTCATGTCTCTCAAACCCACCGTATTTTTTCAATAATTAGTAAAAGAAACACATGGTAATAAACTACATACAAATCTATCTATATCTATAACTATAATTATATTATTCATAATTGTCAGTACTATGCTATCCTCATTGATCTGACATTTATTCATATTTAATCTTTTTTTAATATATATCCATGTTCAAACACAAGATCGCTCATAAAAAATTTTGAGTTCAAACTGTTGAATTGTCACTAAAAACTCTCTTTATTCATGTTATCTCCAAGAAGTTTAAAGATAAGGATATTTTCATTTTCATTTAAGAAATTATCTATACCATTTATAATTGGTCAACAATCTTTTGGTATCTATGGTTCAATATTTACTGTTATTTTTCTTGATTCACATTATGACTAATATTATAATTAGGTGTATTTTTAACTCTTTTTTTATTTCATGTTGTGTTCATAGGCATGTGCCTAAATAACCAGTCGCGGTCTCATTCATGGGAGTGGGGGCGGGTGGGGGTCACTATAATTGAAAATTGACTAAGGAAAAACCGACGCGGCGCCACGATGTTGGAATGCCAGCTGCTGACCCAGGTCTATCACTTCACACCATTTAGACCAAAATTTTAATCTCACATGATAGACAATATTGTACTTTTAATTTTTATAATTTACGAATTTAGCATTTTTTATTTTCATAAGATAAAAAATTATGACATATTTGAATCCACAGAATAAACAATTGTAGTATTAATTTTTTCAGTTTAAGGGATCAAATGTTCCAAGTCAATAAACTATGGGGTAAAAAATATAACGCCATCAACTGTGTGGAATTAAAAGTGTAATTTTTCCCTCATTATTACCTAATGTCATAACCTGGTTGAGGTTTTTCAATATGAAAACCATTTGTTCAATGTAGTTGACTAATCTACGTACCTAGTTTTGATTTTCCACTTGTCTAAATTATATTGATGAGTGTATTACTTTCAATATTTTTATAATCGAACTAGGGATCGAACCGGTCAAGTCACTGGTCCTACTGATCGAACCGAATTAAAAAAAAATTGATTAATCCAAAATATATTATATACATGTATATATATTTGTAACATATTAATATATTATATATCAATTTATTAAACCTTATTGATTGTTAGATGTGGCTCTTCCCACATTAACAAAAATAAGCGAACCTTAAATATTTTTAAACTATAAATATGAAAAGTTTAAGCCAAGCTTATTATCCCATATTGAAAAATTATAAGCTAAAATTTAAATAGTTTAGATTATATATATGAAAATTTTAAACCAAGCTTATTATCCCACATTAGAAAAAGTACATATCAAAAGATAAACACTTTAAACTATAAATATAGAATAGCTTAAGCCAAACTTATTGTCCTACACTGAAAAAAAATTACAGCAAACTTAAACACTTTAAACTATAAATATGGAAAAACTTAACCCAAGCTTATTGTCCTTCGTTGAAAAAGTATAAAGCAAAATTTAAACACTTTAAACTATATAATAGAAAAGCTTAAGCCAACTTTTTTGTCCCATATTGAAAAAGTATAAGGTAAAATTTAACACTTTAAACTATAAATATAGGATGTGACAGCTTAAGCAAAGCTAATTGTCCTACACTGACAAATTAAAAGCAAAACTTACAAAGTTTGAGCCCAAAATATTTGAAACTTCACTAAAATATATATTTTTTTTTATAAAAAGTATGGTCAAAATCGGTTTATGACCACTTACTGGGTCACCGGTTTTGACCGATTTTGGCCAATTTTGATCGGTCCTCATCGATTTTGACCACACCAGATTTGGGGGTATGAATTGGGCCGAACTCATATCTGGTTCCCAATTGAATCGGTCGAACCAACCGTTTTGTCCGATTATAAAATCATGATTACTTTCATATTATCTCAGGTAAAAATAAACATAAGAAAATTCAAATATTATATAAGTTTTAAACTTTTTCTTTAATTTTTTTTTTTGTGAGACATATTTTTAAAATAAAATTATAAGAATTTGAATAGCGAGAACGTATGACCGGGACAAACAAGTTGATATATATGTATCCTTGGAGAACCCTTCTTATGGGGATTTGTAGTGACGAGCTTACGAGACAATTAGATGGAGATTAGGGGTTTTAGCACAATATGTTAGAAAATTAGTAAATGATAAATTAAAGCATAAGTTTATTTTTATTTTGATTAGATTAAGAAGTAACAAATTATTGATTACAATGTACTACATTTGACAAACTCAACCGTGACACATGGATAGCGATTAATGGTGCAGTCATAATCCAACCATGTCAAGTCAATACATATGTGTCTATCGCTGAAGTAGTGCGTCTTCTTATCGAATTGATGCGTCTATTATGATAAATATTATGTACGTCCATCGGGTAAAACGATGCATGTGTCCATTTGGATATACATGCGGCTATTCAGTTTTGAAAATTCATAATAAAAAGTATATTTTTTAATTATATACGTCCATTTAACGGTTTCGAATTCTATAAATAGCCTCCTATTTAAGTTCATTCAATCAACTTGAAAAGTATTTTAAAGCATTTCAAAGTACTTTTTACTAAAAGAGTTTTAAAATATTTGGTTTGTTGTCTATCAAGATTTCTAGTTTTGTTATCTTGAAAATATTATATCATTGTATATTGAAAGACAATTGTCAGTGAAGCGTAATTACCAGTTCAGTTCGAGGGCAATATTGTTTAAAAAAAAAAAAAAAAGAGTCAAACTTTTATACGTATAAACCTTTTATTAATACACAATATATAAGTCTTAAATTCAAAGTCGCAATCACATTTGAATTGATTAGTTTAATTATTCGGTATTATGATTTGATTGTCGAAAAGTATTAATGAAACTTCTGGAAAATACACATTTTCTCTTTTTGTCATCTCCCAAAGATTTTACCTTAAACAACGTGGAACAATTCCACTCCACATATTGACCTCAAATCATCTCCACCTTCCATTTTAAAATGAAATTTTGCTTGTTTTCTCATCACAAAAAATAGAATAATATACAATTTGTAAAGTGTCAGAATCAAAATCATACAGGAAAATTATGAGACGTGATTATTGATAGTACTCTAGGTAAATTCTTTTTATAATAAAAAATTCAAATTAAAGGGATTTAGTATATAATGATGGCGCTTTGTTTAATTGGTGAAAATTTTGACGGAGCAAAGTGTGTTCACAAGATATTTGTGAAAAGGAAAACTTTTGGGCCTCACCCACTCTACTCTCATTGCTATTAAGAGTCCAAATTGGGTTTTAGTGAACACTAAAATTGGTGGAGTTGCTGCATTTGACAGCCCACTCCCGCCGGATACACAAGCCCCAATCCCTCAACTGGGCTTTAATATTAATTATGTATTAGTTTTTCATAATTTTGAAAATTATATTTAATATCTCTAATATTTATTTCGACTTCTTCTTAATAATAGATTCTTTCCTAACTTAAAATTTATAGATATTAACAAAAATATTGAATGAAAACTATATTTACTTTAACTGACTTATTTTCACCTCGTAAGAGTAATTTGATTGAAAATACGTTAAAAAAATGGAAGAAAAAGTGATTGTGGGCGTTGTTGATTGGAATTGGATTCCATGATTAATGCGTAATAGGAGGAAGATGAAAGGGTCATAATTATATTTGTTTCACATCAAAAGGACACGACATGCAGATGCAGCCAATCCCCTTTTCTTTATAAATAAATAAAACCCTATCTTTTACCTTCCAATTTCTTAATATAATATTTTAGTTACCAATTCATGCATCTTACCCTATATATTTAATATTTAACAATCTCTATAAAACTTATAGTTTTTATAAGAACATTTCAAGTATAATAAATTCTTTAAATATTCAAATATAATAAATATTAAAGCTTATAAGATATTAATAATAACAGATTTTATACTATTTTCCGAAAATATATATATTTCTAATTTCTAATTTCTAACACAAGACAAGTAGTTCTTCATTGTCAGTAGCTTCAAGAAGATGAAATTAGGTTGGTAATTCGAAATTTTTATTTCAAATAATATTGTATTTTTTATTTGATATAATATATATACATATTATATGTACAAATATTATATTATTTATTTATTTTTTTTAAAAAATTATACATATAACATGTAAATTTTAAATAAAATAAAAGATTCAACATGATTGCGAATAGAAAAACCAATTTATTTCCAACCGTCGCCAATAATCCACGCAAGTTGGAGCTAAAAATCTAGTTGTTTAAGCAGTGCCCAAGATCAATTAGTCGTGGAATATTCGGTCCAATATAATAAAAATCGCACTTACAGATGGAAAAGTGCGCTTTTCCACTCCTCTTTAAGTAAAAACAAGAATGAAAAAGTAGATGAAAACCCGAGCCTATCTAGAAACTAGATTTCGTCACTTGGTCAAAAACTTTTAACAAAGGGTGATCAAAATTTGTGGGAGATAATCTTTTTTTATTTTGAGGCTTTTTCTTTTTCTTTTTTATAGAATAAAAGGTAGGAAAAGACCATCAATTTGATTAATTTCTTTGTACGTGATCGAGATTGTAATAAAGGGTCTGTTGCTTGACAGATGGTCAAACCATTCAATCATTATAGGGGAAATGTATTTTGATATCGTAATTGGAATTTGTTGCGAGTTATAATAGATTCTTAGATCGGGTCGACTAATCCTTTTTAAATTTAAAAAATTTCTATAGGGTTTTTTCCTATTCCTTCTATGTCGCAAGGTTAAAATCAAAACATATTTATTTTTTTCTTGATGTTTTCTGACGTTTTCGATAAAACCTTCTCGAAAAAGTATTTTAACAATATTTTCGGTAATATTAGTGGATGACGAAATAGTGTTATATATTGTATGAGTATTTATATTGGGCATTTACTGGCTTTGGAATATTACAAGGTGCGTGCTCATCTGCAGGGAGATGATGCCATTTGTCAAAGTAGGTCAAATAACGAATCGGGTTAGTTTGTTTGCGGTTACTCTTAGCATGTTAATCGTGCGTGTAAAATAGAAAGATTGAAGATTTTCTTTTATTTCATTAGAACATAGAATCATAAATGTTAGTTTAACTTATAGTAATTATAGTCACTAAAAATTCTTATCGAGATCAAATTATAACAAATTAAATCAATCACAGAGTAAGCATAATACATTTGTCATGTAATTTATTATTATATTTTAATTATGAATCAATCATATAACAAAATATTCTATTTATTATATAAGTGATGTATGTACGAAAAAAACCCAATTTGAATTCGAATTCTGATACGATGACACCCAAATACTAAGCGGAACAAAAGCCAGTCCTCATATTTGGAGTATTTGTACAAAAATAATGCCATTTGCCATAGAATCAATAATTAATTCAGTCTGTCAATCACCACCATGGGACACGGCTCTTATCAGGAAAGGAGACAACGTACGTAGCAGATGAAAAGCAGAAAATATATATAAATGCATATATTAAAAAGAAAACAGGCAACAACCGAATGAGACAACAAAGAGAAAGAGGAGTCAAATTTTGTGTAATGATTGATATTATTGTTGACCATTCAGACCACACCCAATATGCAGAGTGAGGACATTTGCAGCCATTCGGAATTTTCTCTTTAATGCAATATTAGACACTTGTTTTTCTCAGTGGAACAATACATTTCAGTTGATTCAACAAAGCTAAATTACATCGAAAAGGTTAGGTCTGAACGGACAAATATTTCTTAATCTTTTTGCAAGATTATAGGTACACTCTTTGGGGGTATTAGTATGATGTAATTCAGGGGGTATTTGTGTAAATTTTCATCAGCGAATAAGAAGTATTTATAATTACAATTATAATTTAAAAAGGTTATTCACAACAGAACTAATTCGAGTGAAATGATTTGAATTTGAAAGGAGGATTTGGAGTAAAGATTTTCAATAACTCCAAATTAATTTGATTTGAAATTCATTAAGTTCAAGAAATTTGAAGTTCTTTGTAGCATAAACTTATACAAACAAGTTTGATGAATTTGAATTCTTACGTCCAAATCCATGGATCCAAACGTATTTAGATGGATGTTATCTTGATCATGTCCCATGTATTCCATGCATCTAACAAAAATCATTGCATACATGGACACAATTAATTGTTTTGATGTGTGTGTATATGTAGATGTAGATGATGTGCATGATGCATTTATGAATGCAAAGTTGAGGTACCATATATATGAGGACATGCATACTTTGGCATCACAGTCCATTGCTCTCATCTTTCAACATCTACTCTACTCTACTCTACTCTAAAGTGCCAAACATTGGGGGCCAAAACCCCCTTTTGCTTTTTTCTCCCACACCAATTCTTTTGTTTCAACGATTACCAATTTATCTTTTTCTTGTAAATTAAAATTATTATATTTCAAATATATGTGATATGTATATTGAAATTTACACGCATGACATGCATAAAATGTAATATTAATTTATAAATAATTGAATCGGACTAACCAATATCGTAGGTGTAGTAATGGACAATTGTCTAGTGAAACTACAAATTTTAATTTTTATCTCTTCTATCACACATTTTTATTATAAACATGATGAACATCTAAGTATTGTACGTCTGCCCACTTTTAATTTATAAAAGAAAACGTGTTAATCAATTATTGATGTGACATCAATATGTGATATGAAAGTGTGATAAGAGATTATTCTATTATATATCACTTCTCTTTTACCATTTCCGTCAAATTACACATCAGTGTTCAATACCGATAGACTGAACTAGTAAGTAATCAGTAAATGTTTCGATTCATGGTTTGTAACGGTAAAATCATTCAAATATTTTATACAAAACATAGAAAAAAAAAAAAAAAAAACGCACACGTGGACGTGGTGACTGCTATTCTCCAATCTCCATCCTATAAATTCACCCTTGCTTGCACCTCTCTCCCTACCCTCTTCTCCTCAAAACTCATCGCAATAACTCGCCCTACTCAAACAATGCATCAAACAGCTGATCTTCAGTATCTACTACATTCAAACCCAACGCAGTTCCCGGCCCATTTCAGCAGCTTCACAACCACCATCGCACCCACACACCACAATTTCCACACATTCTCAACTCCCCGATTAGAACAGCTCAATGCCCAACCAACATACTGTTCCAGCGACAACAACTCGATCTTCGAGGATGCAGAAATAAGCATAATCAACGAAAGAAAGCAGAGGAGAATGGTTTCAAACAGAGAGTCTGCACGGCGGTCGCGCATCCGCAAGCAGAGGCACCTGAACGAGCTGCGGTCGCTGGTGCTGTGGCTGAGGAATGAGAATCACCAGCTGATGGATCGATTGAACCGTGTGATGGAGCGACATGAGAGAGCGACCGAGGAGAACGCTCAGCTGAAAGAGGAGGCTTCGGAGCTCCGTCAGATGGTTACGGGTATGCAGCTGAGTAGTCCGCTGGTGGAGTTCTCGTATTCGCCACCACCAGAAAAGGCCCTGCAAATAAATAATAGTTGAATTTGGCTATGTTAATTATTGTATGTTGATAACTATGCTTAATTGTTACTATTAAGATAAAAAAGTTTCACTATTGGAACTTATTAGCATAATTTGTTATGTAGAGTAAATTGTTAGATAGTATAATTTGTTTAATATTAATTATTCTAATATGCCCTCCTTCTGTGTAAACTTTGCACTTAAATCCTTGCAATTGAATTTGAACATATAATCTCTTGTTTTTTCTGATTTTGATATTTGTATCTATACTATTATAAAAGAGAACCTTTTGAGTGTATCAACTTTAGTTGCCTCAATTTACCCTTTATTTCATTTTTTCTCTTTAAAATTATTTGGTCAGATTAGTAATTTCAATATTTTTTTAATAATTTTATAATTATTTTTTCCTCATAACTACCCCACTACCCCACATTTCTCTTTCTCTTTACTTCTCAATAGGGAAAATCTCATTTTTAGTCCCATATCTTAGGGTCGTTTTTAATTAAATCCCATTTGTTACATTTTTATCAGATTTCATCCCATATCTTCATAATTTTCTCAAATATAGTCCCAAAATTCAATTTCCGTCAAATAGATAACGGAGCCGTTAGTTCCAAACAACCTCCCCCCCCCCCCCCCCCACCCTTCTTCCGAGGAGGGGAAGATAGAAAGCGGGTGACGGGGGGAGAGGGGCTAGGCGATGAGAAGGGGGCGAAGGTGGGGGCGGGCTTGGGCTGGGGAGGACGCGAGGATGGTGGGCGACAGGAAAGGGGGAAAGGTGGGGGGGGGGAGGGGGCAACGAAAAAGGGGCAAAAGTCGGAGGGGCGGGTGACGAGGAAAGAGGGAGGTGTGGGCGGGGGAGGGGGGGGCGACGACAAAGAAGGGGAGGAGGGCTGAGGCAGGGACGGGGAAGAAGGGGAAAGGTAGGGACGGGCTAGGATGCCGGCGACGGAGAAGGGGGGCGCGGGCGCTGGTGGCGGGTGGGGGAAGGTGGGGAGCAGGCAGCGGGGATGGTGGGGGGGGGGAGGGGCCGACGGGGAAGAAGGGTGGGGGAAGGTTGTTTGGAACTAACGGCTTCATTATCTATTTGACAGAAATTGAATTTTGGGACTTTATTTGAGAAAATTCTGAAGATATGGGGCGGAATCTAAGAAAAATATAACAAATAGGATTTAATTAAAAATAACCCTAAGATATGGGACTAAAAATGAGATTTTTTCCTTCTCAATATTTATTATAATTTATAATTATAATTTATTCTTTTAAAATATTTTTTTCTTATCATCTCACATCAAGTTTTTTTTTATATGTTCTCGAGAACCGCGTGCGATGATATCTAATTTATTATAAAAGAAAATTATATATCGTAAAAAGTTCTAAATAGCTAAATTACCCTTTAATTTAGTTTTTACTTTAGGGTTCATTTGTAAATAGTAAATATATTGAGAATAATATATTTATTCAAAATATGAGGGGTATTTTTATCCAATTAAGGAGATAATTATTACGTTTATTAATTTATGGGGTAAATGTTACATCAAAAATAATTTAGGGTGTAAAGTGTATTTTACCTTAATTTAAAATATAATTAAATTATATTTTATCATTTTAACTACTATATTTTTTTACACTTTCTACTTAAACTTTTTTTTCATTATATTTTACCACCAAAAGTACACAAGATTACACTTTACCATCTTAAATCATTTTTTGATGGAAAACTTTCACCAGAACATAATGTCAGATGCGTAATCATGCTATTTTTTAAGGGCAAAAATTGAATTCAAAATGTTCAAAGTGTAATTAAACGCAATCTTGACATCGCCGTAGGCCAATGCATCTTGAAATTTATGTTTCTTCCCTTAAAATATAATATACTATGTGCCACGTATGTCATTAAATGTAATCTCATATGCTTTGGGGGTCGATTATTATTATTTTTAAAATAATAATTTTATTTTTATAAATTATGATAATGTATTTAATATAATTGTATCTAATGTGTCATCCAACTCATTTTCTAAAATCAAGCAGGACTAAAAATCCCCAAATTTTTTTTTTGATAAAGTAAATATGAAAAAGAATTGAGGATTTTAGGGAGTAAAGAACAATTTCTCTAAAAAAAAAATCAAGAATGTGAATTGCAATTTTTTTTTCATCTTCTATTAGAGTTACGGATAAATTGACATCTGTCGTTATGTTTTAATGATAATAATGAACATGACCAATTTTACAATTAAATGGTCCTTATTTTACAAAATTTAACCAAACGTGAGATTATATTTAAAAATTCATAAAGTATGGAAGTATTTTTAAAATCACCCTATCTTATAGGATTAAGTTTGTAATTTTACCTTACCAGAGTAAGAGAAAAGTCAAACTCGAATAGAATTTGGTTAAACTTGAATCAATTAAAATTTATTTTATAATTGATATATAATTAAAAAATAATAATAAATTATATAATAACATTGTATGTATTATAAATAATTAATAATATAATAAAATTATATTTATTATATGATTGATTTGAATGTAAATTAAAAAATTTCACATAGACACTTAGGTTGCAAAATGAGAAATTAAGGAAGGTGGACAGGTCCACGTCATATGCGGAGTACTAGATCCACGCATCCGTAAATGTACATCAGATAAATGATGCGTAAATGTACATCAGATAAAAGAGACCAAAGATCCACCGACGCCGACGCGGGTCGGACCAGTACTGCCTCACTCTTCCTCTACTCCTCGTACCTTCACACTCCAGATCTCACAAACGCGGATCACTTTGACCAACTATACATACAAATTCATCTGTTTCTATTCACCAACTACTCATATCCACTACACATTCGGAGTTTGATTTTGTGTTGTAGTGAATCCGTGATCACCACATTCGAAGAGGATTGGTCGGATTCGTGTTTGCGGAGTAGGGTGATTATTGATTGATTTGTCCGGGGGTAATCGTGATGGCGGTGGCGGTCCGGGGCGGGCGGATCGGATCGGGTGGTGGATCCGTGCTCCGAAGCTTCTTCAGCTACCGGATCTTTGTTTCCGCCATGTTCACGCTCCTCTTCCTCGCTACTCTCTCCGTCCTGCTATCCTCTCATCCGTCTCACAAAGACGCCGTAAGCGCTCTCAGTTTCTCCCGTACTGCGTATTTTTTAGTGTTTGCTTACGTAACTGAGCTTGCTTTTTATTGTGCTTAAATTGTGGTTTGCGTGGTTTATTGGGATGGAAAAGGGAACGGTGCTTTTTCGTGCAGGGCAATTTAAAGTGTGTTAGAATTTTGAGATGACTTTACTGTCTGTTTACTTAGAAAATGGGAATGTACAAGAAACCAAATCTTTTGTTAGTGAAAATGAAGGGGGGGGGGGGGGGTGTTCTGCAATTTTATGGATGTAGTAGTATGGCGCTTCAACTGTTTGTTTCTAAATATCATTTTGAGTTAAATCATTATGTTTATAGAATCTTTCTCTGATAAAGCATCAGACATTGCGCTTCATTAAAAGTTACAGCGAACAATTTTGCTTGAGGCTGTTGGAGTGGATTTTTTTTAAGTTGAATTTTAATTATGTGCATGTGTTTTTGGATGCGATAAGTACTTCACACTATGTTGCTAAAACTGAATGAAAATTATTTGCAATGAACTTAAAGTAGATATTTTTCGCAATTATGAACAGGTCGTGGAAACTGCAGGAAATGCTCATGTACGGCGATCTTTTCTAGCATGGCAGTCAGATCCAGTGAAGACTAGGTTAGAATTGATACATAACCAGGCAAATAACCATATTGCCTTAGTTAATGCATATGCTACATATGCGAGGAAGCTCAAACTTGAGATATCTAAGCAGCTTAAGATGTTCGATGATTTGGCCAAGAATTTCTCGGACCTTCAATTGAAGCAGACCTATCGCACTGCATTGTTTGAAACTGAAGGAGCAGTTGATGAGGATGTGTTGAGGCAATTTGAGAAAGAGGTAAAGGATAAAGTCAAGACTGCTAGGTTGATGATTGCAGAGGCCAAGGAGTCCTATGACAATCAGTTAAAGATTCAGAAATTGAAGGATACAATCTTTGCTGTGAATGAATTGCTATTGAAAGCCAAGAAGAATGGGGCGTTCACCAGCTTGATTTCTGCAAAATCGACTCCCAAGAGTTTGCATTGTCTTGCGATGCGTCTTCTGGAGGAGAGGATTGCACATCCTGAAAAGTATAGGGATGATGAGCCCAAGCCTGAGTTTGGGGACCCAACTTTATATCATTATGCTTTATTCTCAGACAATGTGATTGCAATCTCTGTGGTGGTAAACTCTGTTGTTAAGAATGCAGAGGAGCCATGGAAACATTTTTCCATGTTGTTACTGATAGGATGAATTTTGCTGCTACTAAGGTTTGGTTTAAGATGAGGCCAATACAAGGGGGAGCGCATATTGAGATCAATGCAGTGGATAATTTCAAGTTCTTAAATTCCTCATATGCACCGGTGCTCAGGCAACTTGGATCTGCAAACTTGCGGAAGTTTTACTTTGAGACCATGGCAGAGAATGCCACTAAAGATCTGAACAACATGAAATTTAGAAATCCCAAGTATTTATCAAAGCTCAATCACCTCCGTTTCTACTTGCCTGAACTGTATCCAAAGCTGCACAAGATTCTCTTTCTGGATGACGATGTTGTAGTTCAGAAGGATTTGACGGCCTTGTGGAAAATCGATATGGAAGGAAAGGTGAATGGTGCTGTCAATACCTGCTTTGGGCCATTCCATCGCTTGTCTGAATATTTAAACTTTTCTCATCCTCTCATCAAAGAGAAATTTAATCCTAGATCTTGTGCCTGGGCATTTGGCATGAATATGTTTGACCTTGATGCTTGGCGACGGGAAAAATGCACCAAGCAATATCATTATTGGCAGAATCTGGTAACTCATGCTTTAGCAGTTTTATCCTGCATTTCTTGATGATAATTTTGCTTCTTTATCATTCAATTTGGAGCTCCATCAAATGCTATGAATCTTTATATGTGTGTGTGTATATATATATATATATATATATATATATTATATATATATATATATTCTTGCAAATAATATTTTTTTGGTTATTGAATGATCAGAACGAGGACCGTACGTTATGGAAACTGGGGACGCTACCGGCTGGGCTCATTACTTTCTACTCAACAACCAAGTCATTGGACAAAGCATGGCACGTGCTGGGGCTTGGAATCAACCCAAGTATTAGTATGGAGGAAATTGACAAGGCTGCCATCATTCATTTCAGTGGAGACATGAAGCCATGGCTGGATATTGCCATGAACCATTACAAGCATCTATGGACAAAGTACGTTGATAATGAAATGGAATTTCTGCAAATGTGCAATTTCGGCATGTAAAGGAGCACTCCTCCTGCTTAGCAAACACAAAGTGACAATGCACATGACGCATAACTATCTGCTGAAGTAAAGCCTTTCTGATCATTCACTGTAAGTCGTAATTTTCAGAACAAAGGTTCTAAGTTTTACTCTCCCACGAAATTTTGTCTCCATTACTTCCTGTGGTTCTGTATTTTATTACAATGGAGTGACCTGAACCCCAAACTGCCTTTTATGTGCACATAAACATATTCTTTGTACAAGAAATGGCCATAGTGACTCAGAAAATCAAGAGGGTTTTCTATCGTAACTCTCTCACCAAGGTTCTTGAGCTCCTCCTATGCTGTACTCTGTCAAAAATCTGCAAATTTATCATCTCAGTTTTGGTTTATTGCACCTTTAATTCTCATTGTTAGCAACTAAATATCGATCCCGTTTCCGCATCCTATTAGTTCCCATTTGATTCTAACATCAAACAGTGTAAAAACTATCCAATTTGGTTGTGGTGCGTGCTTGGTTTGTCTGAAGAGGCAATGGTTGGTAGATCCGTTCACGGCCGCAATCTGGAGTCAACCAAAATCTTCCGGTGAATATTACCGCACTAATTCTTCAATTACACACCCTGTTGTAAATGAGCAAATTGGTCGGTTAGTATAACATTTGACCGGTTGTCTTGAGGGATGATTAATGCTAGCCAGAACATGCAAAGTTAACCAAATAATCTCTTGACGTCTTGGTAGGGAAAGCGTGACGTCTGTCTCAACTCCTCTTTTTGTTCATTCTATTTTCTGATAAGTTTATTGATGTGAACCGAAATAAAGATAAACGATTCTTTAAATTACCTAACCAAATGCATCTCATATCAAACTTCATGTTTCACTCACAAGAATAGTCAGATTTGGACCAAATTATTTTCACTATCATTGCTAATTAAACATTCTTTTTCAACTTAGCTGGCGACCAGAAAATTACAGAAACGAAAGATTACCAAAACACATGAAATTATTATGTTAACGGCCTTATTCAATTGGTAAGGTTGTCATATAAAAATAAATAAATAAAAATAATAAGATTGTGGGTTTGAATTCTATGAATGTGATTATAAGAGCAAAAAATGCGGTGTTAGGTCCGCTTAGAGTGAAAAGTGGTGAAATATATGTGCTAGAAGTTAAAAATGATCAAATAAGTGAAGAATATAATATTATTGCTCGATTTTGTGTACAATAAATAAATTGATATGGAAACAAAATTTTAAGTACGAAATTACAATGCTCTTATAACTTATAAGCTAACATTGTAGCAAAAAGGTGAAAATTGTAATAAGTGGGCTCAAAAAGTGTAAAACATATAAAAATCATATGAAGGTATACCCTCTCCTATTGGGGGAGCTTTCTATTTATAGGCAAGCACAAATTGATTGGAGGATATTACGAATATGGAGGAGCATGACCTCAAACTTATTGGACAATGTTAAATCTCCCTCAAATTTGGTGCAGAATTCCCAACAGTTGGTTGATCCCCCTCGAACTTGAAGGACAACTTGAGGATCCCCTCATATTCAAGAAGGCTATTGGAGTCTGCTGTGTATCTTTTGGGAGATAAGATTGGCATCTCGAATTTTTAGGTGGTTAAGGAGTCTTCTCTCAACTGGACTCCAAGTCTATTATGGTTTATAGTACTTTTCCCTGATGCGTCACGTGTCTTTAAGGGAGCTGCTGATCCTTATTCGATTTTGTGAGGAGGGCCTCCAGAGATTCTACGTGGCTGCCACCTAAGTCCCCTATGGGATCATGTGAGAGACCTTTGACTTTGGTTGGGAAATTTCAAGTCCTTAGTTTCCTTGTGGGCTCGAAAGGCCTTCTTGGATCAGGACCTATCGAACTTAAACTGATTGGACTTCTTTTGACCAATTTATTTTTCAGTGCTAATTGACCTTATGTAATTTCTCCCAAATTGGGCCCCTTAAGAGGCATCATGAGCCTTGCATTTCTTTATTTTTTTTGGACCGATTAGGCCTCCTTGGACCAACTCATTTTTATGCACATCATTTATAATAATCTCTATTTTTGGTCTGAATGTATTGATTTATTTAAATTATTGATGTATTGAATTGATATTTGAAATTAAATGTTGAATGGTGTAACAAATTACATATTATGAAAAAAAATATTATTATAATTTATTTTGAAATCAATCATCGATATATTAAACAAAGCAAAAAGGGGGATTTAAAAAAAAACTGAAAAAAAATAAATAATAAAAGAATAAGCCGCATCACCATTCCCCACTCCCACCAACCCCAGTGGAAATGCAGCCAAGCCAACTACCATCCACGATCAAGAACAGATATACGTAGGAAAAGTTGGCCAATTTTGACCCGCTGAAACTTAAAAAAAGACATTCAAGATTCTTGTGCTGCTTCTTGATCCTTTACTCTGTTTTTCTCTTCCACAAATCACTATAATTACTTCACAATTTAGTTCTCTCATACTTGCAGATCTTTGTGGGCACCTTTGGTTTCTCCTCGCAGCATCCATTCACCTATCTAGGAATTCAAGGTTTGGGTTTCTCTCATTTTCCGATTTTACTCTTCGTGTGAAAGAAAAAGGAATGGATTTTATACTGTTCTTGAGGTTGATTGATTTGGGGTTGAATTGATTCTCTTCTCTGTGGCTGGTAGAAACAGCGAATCAAGCTGCCGCTTCCTTTTCTTGCTTTCCCCCCATTTTTTAGCTACCCCCTTTGTTAGGTTGATGTATGGTTATGTTTTGATGTAGTGCATTGAGAAAAGCTCCATCTTTCTGGTTCTTGATTGAATTATATTGGGAGTATATTTTCATTGTTAAAGAGTCAAATTAAAGACTAAAGTTGGAGAGTTTTTTCACTTGTGTTTCATGGGATGCCTTCTCGTCTTGCTTATTGTTACAGAAATTTCAAATGCTAATGAGATATCGATCGATGCCACTCCTTCTTTGTTAGTTGTGTTTGAAACAAATGCTCATGCTAAGAGAGATTAGTTTGTTTTGCTTGGTTGATGCTTGATCTGAGTCTCTCACTGGTATGGATTTTGCAAAGGAGCCAAGACTGTTTTCTGATTTTCTTTTATCATGATAGTATTAGGTCCATGGATCTAACATTGAAAGAAATGGATTCATCTCCTGCTACTTTAGTGCAAACTTAACTTGCCGTTTTGAATTTTTGCCAGTGTATTATGGTTTTTGTGATTGTTTGTACGAATCATATCAGCAAACTATTTGTTTATTTCTCTAATTTGTAGTAGGTCAAGATGAAGTTTCCTTGAGATTTGGTTTTTTTATGTTTTGGCAGGAGAAAGAATGGCTGATCAATCCCCAAAATTGACGAGAATAGGCCTTGCTGGCCTTGCTGTCATGGGACAAAATCTGGCCCTCAATATTGCTGAGAAAGGCTTTCCCATTTCTGTTTACAATCGGACTACGTCTAAAGTTGATGAGACTGTTGAAAGAGCAAAAGTGGAAGGAAATCTTCCCGTGTTTGGCTTCCATGATCCTGAATCATTTGTCCAGTCCATTCAGAAACCTCGTGTAATCATTATGCTTGTCAAGGCTGGCGCTCCTGTTGATCAGACCATCAAAACACTCTCTGCTTACATGGAAAAAGGTGATTGTATCATTGATGGCGGAAATGAGTGGTATGAAAACACTGAGAGAAGGGAGAAAGCTATGGCTGAATTAGGTCTTTTGTACCTTGGCATGGGGGTTTCTGGCGGTGAAGAGGGTGCTCGAAATGGGCCATCTCTGATGCCCGGAGGGTCCTTTGAGGCCTACAAATATATAGAAGACATCCTTCTCAAAGTAGCAGCCCAAGTTCCCGACAGTGGTCCCTGTGTGACCTACATTGGAACAGGTGGATCCGGAAACTTTGTTAAGATGATTCATAACGGCATCGAGTATGGTGACATGCAGCTGATTGCTGAGGCGTATGATGTTCTGAAATCCGTTGGGAAACTGTCAAATGAGGAACTGAAGAAAGTTTTCTCAGAATGGAACAAAGGGGAACTTCTAAGCTTCTTGATTGAAATCACTGCAGATATTTTCGGAATTAAGGATGACAAGGGAGATGGCTATCTAGTCGACAAGGTTTTGGACAAAACCGGGATGAAGGGTACTGGTAAATGGACTGTCCAGCAAGCTGCTGAACTGTCAGTTGCTGCTCCAACCATCGAAGCTTCTCTTGATTCAAGATTCTTGAGTGGTTTGAAGGAGGAGAGAACTGAAGCAGCCAAAGTCTTTAAATCCGGCGGTTTTGGTGATATTCTAACTGATCAGGTTGTCGACAAGGAAAAATTGATCGATGACGTTAGGCAAGCTTTGTATGCATCTAAAATATGCAGTTATGCTCAAGGAATGAATCTGATCCGCGCAAAGAGCGTCGAGAAAGGATGGGACTTGAAATTGGGGGAACTGGCCAGGATATGGAAAGGAGGCTGCATTATTCGTGCAATCTTCCTAGACCGAATCAAGAAGGCATATGACAGAAACTCAGAACTTGCAAACCTACTAGTCGACCCTGAGTTTGCAAAAGAAATCATCGACAGGCAGTCTGCTTGGAGAAGAGTCGTTTGTCTTGCAATCACTCAGGCATCAGCACCCCTGGTATGTCTGCTAGTCTTGCTTACTTTGATACTTACAGAAGGGAGAGATTGCCAGCTAATCTTGTCCAAGCTCAACGAGACTACTTTGGCGCACATACATACGAACGGACCGACATGCCAGGATCCTTCCACACTGAGTGGTTTAAAATTGCTAAAAGCATAAATAATTAAACTCTGAATGCTATTTTCATTAATAAAGCACAGCTTCATTCTTGAAATCGTCATTTGATGCCTGATTTCACAACATTGCTACTGTCCGAACGAGCACCAGGAGGAGATTGTTGTGACTTGCTTCTTTACTTATCAATAAAATTTTCGGGGCACTTTTGTTCTTCTTGTTGTACTTCCTTCTAGCAGTCATGGTATTTCATTTTCTTGCTGTTTGTCTTGTTCAAGATACAATCTATGTGTAACTTCGATGGAGTTGATATTTATCTTCATTTTCCCCCTTCTTTTCTAACCATTCTTACACACTGCCATGTTGATGAATCAGACATATTGAAATTAGGTCTTGATGGGTATATATCTTATGAAGGTCATATCAAGACTTTCCTATCGAATTACAATCTTTTGACAAACTTTGGATCTGTCTTATTTATTTAAGATCTTTACGACCCGGCTTCGGTGCTTTCTAAACCCTAATATGTATGGACTCACTCGTTGGATCATTTTTGTGTGTGATTTACTTGAAATTGTACAATTGGGAAAAGTTATAAATAGCTGCTCTCTATGCATTTGGTACAATTTTTGCTACCTTAATATTCTTATGATCTTAACTATCACTCTTACAATCTATTGACCTAAATATCGGAGGACTATAATGAAAGCCTTCCCACTGTAGTTCTAACTGTGGTGTACGTGCTTTGTAGGCTCACAATTGATATAATCAAGGCGTACTTCACTCGTTTGGAATAGTAATTACTCAAATTCACTTGAAAAAGACTTTGTCTCGAATTTTCAGTACAGCAGATCTGATGTTGGTGGAAGCTTTTCCTATGTACGGCATTTGACATAGTACAGGCTTCGACTGTTTATATCTGAAGTACAATCAGAATATGCGACGGATATGCGATGAAAAGGAATATTGAAGAACGCAAATGGTGCTTTTGTTTCCACTATTTACAGTGACAATCACCACTGCTTCGTTTGTGTTTATGAGTTTCTGGATTTTAAACCCATCAAATTTTACCAAACTCCCAACGTTCTACAAACCTTACTCTAAACATACCTATTCGTTTTTTCCAAAAAATATATCGATATTTCTGAATCAATCAACATACAACATTCGGTACATAATGCATCAAATTCTAAATCAACCAACAAATTAACTCAAAGTAAACAAAACTCACCATCTACTATCAAAAGTAAATACCTATATTCGTGGGATTCAAATTCACAATTTCCCCACTCAGACAAGGGATCGTTGATCCAAATGAAAGACAAAGAGAAAACATAGTGAGCATTTGTTTGAATGGAGCTTTTGCCGCTGTTGTTATCATTCATATTCTACATCACAGATCACTTTTTGCATTTCCCAGCCGCAGCGTCCACTACGTTCTTTCATATCGAATATCATTACATTCTTAATTCGTCGCGCATGAAGATATTATTACGGGAAATTTGGTGGTCTACTCAATTAATTAAAACACTTTTATTCTTTTTTTTTTTTTTCCACGAGGTGTTTCAAAACCCACTATTTGAAACTGATCCCCACATTCGTAGCTGCCTATCGCCCGAGGATGGGGTTCGAATATGAAACTTTTCGTTGAACAAATTGATCCATACATGCATGTGAACGCAATAGAATTTTACATGGTTGCGCCAACCCTTCAGTTTATAGTTAATTAGAACCTTTCACTGCTCACTGTCAGAAGCAAATATAAGCTGTATTATGGAAAAACCACTACCAATAATATCAGAATTTCGATGAATTTTATGATTTCGTGTGTGGCCCGAAACATTATTTGGTTCGTGGTTTTGCTGTAAGAAGCTGATATTTTTTCTTTTTTATCCCATGTAGAAGTAAATCTTGTATGATTTTCAAGAAAAAAAAAAAAGAAATTAACTCTTGTGTTAGTGGATTATTTCCTCAGAGGAACAAAATACTGAAATTCATGGAAATCAAGGAAAAAAAAAGGAAGCATTATTTCAATTTGGGACAATAAAGAGATGTTGTAAATGAAGCTGGTTAGAGTTAAAAAATTAATTATACACGACAACTTGCATTTATTTTTGGGAGAAAATTCTTATTCAGGTTTAGCTTAACAAAATCAATCACATGACAAGCGTAATACACTGTATGCAAAGTTAGACTCCTGATCCGATCATCCCCTTCTGCATGCAAAGTGCATCCTATCATTTACTACTGTAGAGACGGTGTGGCTACGTACTTTGGGCAGTCATCTCCTGCCATGATCACCACCACCACCACTGTCTCCATACGAACCTCAACATCGTCTGGTCTGATCGTGCGACTCTCCTCGGACGAGCCCTTCTGCCCCGTGCAGACAAGAACGGCCAATGCCAACACAATAAGCACCAAAGCAAGAGCTAATCCGCCAAAGAGGTAAGGAATTGGAGACTTCCATTTCCAAACAGTGGATGAAGTAGTATTAGAAAGTGTCATTTTTTTTCTATTTTTTTGTGTTGTTGATGGGGTCGTAGGTTAAGTTTGGACGATGATATTTGTGTGGAGTTATATATATAGTCGGACTTTGGTCTGCAACCGTCCATTTAAACAGTATAAAAAGTGTAGTTTTGAGGGAAGATTCCTTGTTGTACTTTGGTAGATTCTTGAGAGTTGAAAGATTACTTGTAAATTAATTGAGAAAGTGTTTCAAGTCAATAATCACCGCAGTTTAGAAAGGTGTGGACATTATGGATTTGAGCATAATTTGATTAAGATTTTCTGGTCTTGTAAAGATATGATGGCTCAAAGACTTGTCCATGAGCTCAGGTCACTTGGAATCAATTCAACTTCAACACATACTTCTCTCTATAAAATATAATTTATCTTGAGAAATGTAAAAAAGAATAAATTACATCGATATTTTTCTAATTTAGATATAATTAGACAAGTATTCTCAACCTTTTACAAAGTTATAAGGACATGTCCAAAGTTGGAGTTTGAGTTGTAATTACATAAATATTTTTTGTAATTTATAAAATTAAAGATACGCTACTTAAAATTGTAATTATAATTTACATTGACACCCCCTCAAAGATAAAAACCTACACTGACACCTCTGGGATAATTACATTTTTGTGGGGGGTGGGGGCCGTTAACTTGTAAATCTAAAAAAAATGTGGAGTTTGTGTAATTAGACGTAATATCAGGAAACGTCGATGCAATTTACCCTAATTACATTGATGCTTCACATGTGCCAAATCTAGTCACATATAGTGGTAGGAAAAATTCTAGTTGAAATTGCATATTAATCACATGACATGTATATGTGATTAATATATAATTTAGAGAGTGTCCAATCACATAATATTATATATATATATATATATATATATATATATATATTTATGATGTGATTGATTTAGTTCAACCAAATCTAATTCAAGTACAAATTAGGAATACTTACATTTATACTCCCTGACTTATGATCTATTTACACAAACTATTCTTATCTTTTGTTGATTACAGAAACCACCGTGGCAACTAAAAAATAGGAGTAATTTGTGTATTATTGTTGAAGTTTATGGAGTGTATGTGTAATTTTATGAAAAACTAGAAATAAATTATGTAAATAATATTAACTTTTATAATGAGTGTATTTGTAATTTTTTAAAAGACATGATGATTTGTGTGAATATAATACTTTTATGGATATATATATATATATAAGTTTTTAAGATGCATGCATGGATAATTTATGTGAATAATCTATAAATTAGGGGCGTAGATATAATTATTGGAAAAATTCATCATAGATGTAGGTGTTGGGCTTGGAATATCCAACAAAGATTATAGTCAAGAGAGAGAGTGGGAAGTTGGAGTTATGTAGAGAATGGCAACATACAGCACTACACTCTCCCATTATACACAGTCTGCATATATATAATGAAAGCAAAATAAAAAAATTTAATTAGTTTTGAATTTGAATGATGTAATAAATCATATATTTAAAAAAATAAAACATTAAAAATCCTCGCGCCGTTGCATAATAATGCCCAAATATTTGATAGTCCATACTTTTAATCACTAAAGAAGTTGGTGAGAAACCTCAGCCTCTCAAACTAATTTTAAAATGCAATATTTATTTGAATTAAATTCAATCACATTACAACTATATGTATAATTGATTAATTTTTAAAATTATACATTATTTATTTAATATATAGAAATTGCAAATTACAACCCGTGCAGAACTAAAATTTTAACCCCCATAATTTATAAGACTAAAATTATAATTTTATTATTATTTTTCAAGCAATAAAATTGAATATAGTGCACATGTCTAAGAGCAAATCTAATTTCAAACAACTCAATGATTCTCTAACATGTTCGAGACGCCACAAATGAAAAATCTCACTAACATATGAATATTATTTCCATTAATGGAGACCACAGTAATTAGCAAAACCAGTCACGTTAATTGCCAACTACTACTTCGTCCTTTAAATAATTAATTATGTTTAGTCTTTCTTAATCATCATCTCTTCTTCTATGTTCAATAAGAAATGTGCATTCAAATAAGTGGGTTGAGATATCCAATGAAAATAGTCTAAATAAATATAATATAATTATTTTTAATTTATTATCAAAATCTCTCATATCACAAAGCAAACGAGAATTATCATTTACCAAAGAATTATGATCAAAGTTACTTTGACATTAATTGACACTCCAAAGTCCAAACAAAGCTGTCAAACCCTAATATCTTTCATGTTCAAAAATCAATCATGGTATGTTTGATATTAAGGATATTTTTTTATTAAATTTTTAATTTTCAGTCTACTTCAATGTCTTTTTGTTTTCTATTAATACTTAAATGGGTTTTAAGTTAATTGAATTCAATTATAATAAAATATAAAATACTGATATTCTTATGCAGTCGCAGCTAAATTACTCACATCTCTTGTAAGACTATTCTCTTATCAAAACATATATATATAATTGAATCAGGTGTGATTATATCATTCTAATATCAATTATGTAATAATCACGTGATTAGATGGAAATGATAGTGAAGGAAAATTTCAGCCATATATATGAATGAAATCAAACTATAATCTCAAAATTAATTTGTATTGTTTGTAACAAATTAATATTACCCTTTTTGTTTCTGCTATAAAATTACAAGTTCCTTCTTCCCCCGTCCAAAGAAAAAAGGACTTGAAATGTTAAACTACAAACTAAAAAGCGTATGTATGTTTATGCAACTAATTAACCTATCTAAACCAGATATCAAAAAGCGTATATATAGTATTTATCATACACAAGTTAAAAGGATCTCAAACTTCCTCAACCGGCCGTCTGGGGCCGGGGGGCGGCGAGGTGGGTGGGGTTGGTTTCCCCGGCCATGATCACCACTACTCTGGGCTCCATGTCAGGCTGTAAAGCGTGCACTCTTTTCTCCGGCTTCTCTTCAGACGAGGGACTCCTGTAAGAGCAAACCAGAATTACCAATGCCATAGCTATGACGCCCAACACCAGAGCCAAACTACCAAACAGGTATGGAACCGGCGAGCTCCACCGCTGGAATCCGTCGCCAGCCGCTGCGGTGGTGGTGTTTGTGGGATGCTGGATTTTCGGCATCATATCTTCACACCCTCTCTCTTTCTCTCTTCTCTCTGCTCTTATGGTAGCTTATGCTGAGAAATTAGGGTGTTTGTGGGACTAAGGATATATAATAGTGCATGGATTAGGATGTGGAGGGGGGTGGGGGCATATTGGGATTATATATTGTGTTGGAGAAGTGAGTGTGAGGACATAAGTCATAGCATAAAAAGAAAGTGGGGGATTCCTCTTCCATACTATTTCTCACTGGATTTTATTACTTCTTTCCAGCTTTCTTTAATTTGTTTACAAGCTTTCCCATTTTACCCTTTTACAATGCATCACATCCTCATACTACACTACACATAATTAATAAATACAAGGATCTATGAGTTGGAATCTTTCTTATATACATAATTTTGATTTATCGAAATTATTTTTAGCTTCGTCTCGATTTAATTTTATGGGAAGAACACCTATAATTACGTTTATACAGATTAAATTGTTAACATAAAGTAGGAATAGTGAAACAAACATTTAAGTTAATTTGAAGTTTCCTAAGTGATTTACATGATTTAAATACTTAAAATTTGGGCATATTTAAATGCAAGTGTAGATATGGGATTGAGGGAAGGGGGGCGTTTTGGAGAATTTGAATGAGAAGTATTTGGGGAAAGAGAATGAGTGTGAAGTCGTGTTGACCCAAATTCTCTCACTGTTCATTCCTCATTGGACCCACTAAACGTGTTGTTTTGCTCCAAGTATCCTCCTCATTATTTTAACCTATGCCCTCCTTTGCAATACTTTTTATTTTTCTTATACCAATCAATTATTGAGAAACCTGTAAATTAAATAATAATAATAATAATAATAATAATTAGATTACGAGAAGTTAACTTAATATTATAATTTTATCATAGAAGTTGATAGAAAATTATTTTTAATTATTTGTTTAAATCAGTTTAACTTAAGTAATCCAAAAGATCTAACTAGTAGATATTTTAATAATAAATTGATAAACGCATATCCTAAAATATTACAAACTTCCCTGAAGAAGGGTTCAAATAATTGGCTATTTCTTGGTAGGGTTTGAATTTCAAAATAAATTATGTAAATTCTATCAATGTAATGCATGCTTCAAATATAATAATATTTAATTTTTTACACTCACCATATAATAACAATAATAAGACAGAGAGATTTAACAATCACCTTAAATGGATACTACAATCTCAAATTTTATTTTATAAAGTCCAAAATATTGTTCCTTTTTTAAATTCTTAAATATTGTAATTAACGTGTGGATCAAATATTCATCTCGCCTTTTATTAAGTATTCTAGCCATTCTATTAATTAATAGTATTCCAAACATGGAAAATATGGCTGTGCGTGCAAGGAAACAATAAAATAAAATAATAACAAAAAAAAAAAAAAAGAAAAAGGAATATAGAAGGGAAGGAAACGGGAGATTCTTTACTTTTTGTTATGTTTGATTATGTGAAAGGAAAGGCAGAGGGAGCAAACAAATTCATACATTCCTTTCTCATTCAATTACCACATGAATCAAATAATTTATAAGATGTAGCCAACCCTTTAATTTGATTTGATTGTTGTGGTGAGGTAGGGTGAGTAGGGTCTAGTAGTACATATATGTATATATATATATATATGATGACAAGACCACCATTATATAATTAGTGCATTAATTAACAAGATTAGCATATGGATTAGGCTAAGCAAGCATCAACATTACTTGTCTAATGATGTCAACACATGACTCATAATCAAAGTTATTCATCTTAACCCTTTTTCTTTTTGATGGATTAGGTGTGTATTAAATGAAATTAATGAGGATTAATAATTGATTATGTCTAATTAATTACTTAATTGTGTTTTTGTGACTTTGCTTTGATGGATTAGTAGGAAACAAAGATTAGTTATTCAAATCATAAAGTGAGTCTTCCAAGCATATTAATTCATAAATAGGATATTTTTTTTACCAACAATTGATATTGTTTTTCTTAATTTATGTATGTATAGAATTATCTCATAGATCTCTTCTTTCTAATACTAAATAAATATATAAATATGATGTGGCGCATGATGCGATCAGTATTTTCAAATGAGGTATTATTTATTCTGTCGTTATGAACGTTATGATTTTATTTTGAAAATACGTCTCACAATGAATAATGTCTTAGTCCAACTAACTCCATAACAAGGTATTGTCTGTTTTCGCTTTAATTTTGTATGAAGGAACTACACAATTTTTATCCTATTAAGGCGCATCACCAACAACATAAGACATTGAAAAAGAAATATATAGGTCCAATTAAGATAGAAAGAAAAATAACATGACATAAATAAATACAATATATTTTGGTGACAAATTAAATATGAGAAATCAACAGAAATATAAATCACTGCAAAAATAAATTAAAACAGTTATGGTTTGACAGTCAAGAATTAATTAATAAAAATTTTATAATTACCTAAAAATTATTATAAAATATTTAGGCATTTAGCCACTTACCTTTGGGACTGGGGATGCGTGTCGTCCTGAGCTCTCACGACCAGAACACA
Organism: Sesamum angolense; assembly: GCA_034509725.1. NCBI lineage: Eukaryota > Viridiplantae > Streptophyta > Magnoliopsida > Lamiales > Pedaliaceae > Sesamum > Sesamum angolense. The sequence goes on along the minus strand of JACGWL010000001.1, from coordinate 5,724,160 downwards.
CGTTTTACGTATGAGGCATCCATTGTTAAATTAGCGACTATAAATTTTTGACAAATAACTCGTGTTTGAACTAATGATGGTGGAGGAAACCATGCGACAGAATCATGTGATATTGTGATTAGACTCAAATACTTAACATCACGTGTTCATCAGAGTATTCTATATTAGTCCTTGAACTCTTAAATAATAAAATTTTAGTCCTTCAACTCTCAAAGTTCTACTCGTAAAGTCTAACTTATCATGGACTGATCTATGTTTTCTATACAAATTTAATATCTAAGAAAGTATAAAGAATTTTGATTTTTAGAACTTTAAAGAGTTTTAAAAGGGGGAAAAAAATACTAGAGCCCATGTAAAGTATTGTAAAATTATAATTTTATCCTGAATAAAATAGTGGAACAGGCTCCAACCGCTCCACACTCTGATTCTTTTTTTGTTTTCAATCGTGAATTAATCAAAAATAAAATAAAATACAAAAGTGGAAATCGAGCTAGAAGATATATATATATATATATATATATATATATATATATGTTGAGTGAATTAATTACAATAAAATCTTGAATTTCAATTATTAAAAGCAATATACGTCAATTATTAAAATCAAATATGTATAATTAATTAATTACTAGTACATATTATTATAATAAATCAATAACTATTATTAATTAATGAAACTCAAATTCATAATCACTTGATCGTAAATCTAAGTTTTGTCAATTCAATTAAGCCTCCTTCACAGCAGGAGGATCAAACATGCCATAAAAATGTGAAATTTAATTGAAGTGTGGGGGTACAAATTGCAATGTTGGAGTTTGAAATAGTGTGAATGGAAGTGGGTGGAGGGGTCCCTTAGATTAGAAAGTGATTTGTCAATAGGACTAAAATCCACTAATTCAATTAATTAATGAATACTTTGATTTTAAGACATTGATAGGTAGGGCTAAAGAATTGAAGGAGAGAAAGATTCATGAAGACTACTTGGAGAAAAGGAGTATGGTAATGGGTTGATATTCCATCAAATTAATCCTGGAATCAACTTAGGATAAAAATTCAAAAGTTGAAAACCATGCATGCTAATTAATTCATTCATTGCAAAATTATTAATTATAAATCAATGATATATAAATATCAATTATTAACTAATTTTGTATCCACTACCATAAGGCTATATCATTTAAATTGATGAATTTGAATTTTTAGGAAAGAATTCGAAAAATATATTTTAAATTACTCCAAAAAAGATTTAAATGAAAAGTTTTCAAATGACTTTATGTCAGAGGACTTTGAAGTCCATCAGTGTTCAACAAAACATTAGTTCTATCAATTCAAACGTACGTAGTTTAAAAATAGATGTTTGGATATGCAAACAATCTACTTCGGGGAGGTTCTTGAAAATATGGCTTATGCCATGTCCATCTCGAGCTATAGTTACAATCTGATAAATACTCAAACTCAAAATTTCAATTTTGGCACTTGAATCAGATCTTATTAATACCGTGGTAGCATGTTAAAAAATTGATGTTATATACCGTCATGATCTTTTACATTATTTGCTTCTCAATTCACGTCGAGATTCGTTGAAATATTCGTATTCGATGATATGATTTCGATTTCACTTTAAAATTATAAAATACGTTTGAAATTCGCTACTAAAGATTTGAGAATCATATGAATTTAAAATCACTTAAACCAAAATACAATGAATTGATTTTTTTATTATAAACAAAGAATTTAACTCCAAAATCATGGGAAGATTAATCAGACAATATATTCCATGCGAATCAAATGTTGAACCAATTTGTAATTAATTAATGAGCATTAACGTTGTAAGGTTCTTACAGAACCTTCAAAGAATGGTTCTTCAGTTGTTGTGTTGTGGCTTTTCATTGATCTCGGCAGCCAATTTTGGTGCTTCTATATATCCAGGTTTCACCTTCATATTTGATGTTTCGACTGAAGCCCCACAATTAAATTATCGTAGAAACAGTAGTTTAAGTGAAAGGGATTGTATCTTTTTTAAATAAATTATAATTTTGGTACATTATACGTAGTGGAAATGTGAGGACAGAATCGTCCTTTAAATTATAACTATGACTCAAATTCAACATTTTCAGTAAAAAAAAAAAACTGTTATAATTACGTTTAAGAAAAATTGTTATATTAATTGTTCATTTCTCGTTTTTTACTTATAAAGAAAAACAAAGTCTCTTTAAATTATGAAAATTAATAAAATTTAGGTCAATTATTGCATCAAGAGGGTTTCTTAACCCCCTCAAGAATAAACAAAGGATTAAATTTGCTTGTACTAGTTTCTTTTTTCTAAATATGCTAATTAAAGGACTTTTCATCATGCTACTTATTTTACTAACAAATTTTCACTTGAATGTGCATTAAAAAAAAAAAAAAATGTCCTCGGTTCGGGTATTTTGAATTTTGGGTTTTTTGGTTGGATACTTTACTTTATCGGGTAGTATATTTGACTACCTAATATAAATCCAATAAAATTAGGTATCCGAAATTGGATTCCTAATTTTTTTTTTTTTGTTGAAAAAAAGTAGAAGCATATATATTTAAAAGCATGTATTTCTTTTGATAATTTTATACTTATGAATTGTAATTTGTATACATGGTGTGATTTTACTTTTAAAATATTATTAAAAAACTTAATATAAATTATGTTGTCGGTTTATTAAGTTACAAAATAGTATAATATCATAATTAATTCAAACTAACAAACAAAATAATTTGATTCGTAATACTAATAACTTGATAAGTAGATCACCCAACTCATATACCATTCTCCTTTCTTTTTTTTTTTTTACTTTATTATTTTACTAGTAACAACAAGTAATTCTATTTTTTATTTTTTTAGATTATTTTTTAGTTAGACGTCGAGTACTCAATTAACCTGATCAGGGATTTATGCTTACCCGATATACTCAAAATCAGGTTCAGGTAATCCAGAACTCAAAAAATATAAAAATTACCTTAACTCGTTCGGATCGGTCAGAACCCGAACAACCTATTCCGAACTCCCACCCCTAGTTGAAGATGCCAGAAAGGCTCGGGATTCCAAGAAAACTCTGCAAGGTTAAAGTTATGAGAAAACCCCCTCGAGACTTCAACAGATCTCCCCTGAACTAAGTATGAAAAATATAGGGACTCCTTTTTCAGTTTTAGTATCTCAAGTTTCCAAGTCATCACGCTTAGTACTCAAAGTTTTTAGTTTTCATTCACCTGAGTACCCTCCGTTAAGTTGACTATAAAACAAACGGTCAATCCAAGTTTGGAGGAAAAATTATGTGGGATCTTGTCTATATAAGGGCATGTTTGGCTATCATTTATTTAACACACCAAAAAATTCTGTTTTAATTTTTATTTTATAATTGAGCACAATAATGTAAAAAAACACATTAACCAAATTTCTATTAAAAAAATACTAATTCACATTGTTATGAAAATACCAATTCAAAATATTTTCTCCCAATTAAAATTATTATGGAAATAAAAATATATGCCAAATGTGGAATAATGTATACATAATTGCCTAGTAATAAATTTTTGCTGAGAAAATTTGTTTATTAAATTTATTAAAACTTTATGTTTCAGTAGTCACAAAAAAGTCAAAAAATATATTTATTAAAATAATTAAAAGAAAAGTATGAAAAATTAAAACCCTCGATAAATAGAGTATGACAACATTTGCGTTGTTGTCAAGCAAAAAGAAAAGTACTTTTTAAAGTGAAATTGGTAAATTTTTTTATATAGAAATTGGATTAAATATGTATTCTTTTAAATTATTGTCCTCAATTATGAAATAAAAATTGAAAAAAACTAAAATAGAATTTTTTCCCGCCTAATTTTCTCTCCAAAATTGGATTGACAATTAGTTTTAACAGTTAACTTAACGTAGGATACTCAGGTGGATGGAAACTAAATACTTTGGATACTAAGTTTGATGATTTGAAAATATGGGGTACTAAAACTGAAAAATTAGTAAATTTTGAGTACGAAAAATGAAATAATCCAAAAAATATATATATAATTAAAGAAGAGAGTATTCTGAGATACTTTTATGCCACCCCTTAACAACTTCAAGAGCAAATTTTTCTTGCATATCCTAATACAAGAAGATGATTGCATCCTGTCAAAACCACATAGGGTACTCATATTTCACAAGATATTGCAAAAAAACACCTCTATGTTACAAGTAACCGCAAAAGACCCCTTGTATTGTAGTTATTGCATATGTTTGCTATGTTCAAATATTAAGATTATCCAAACATATTTTTTAAGATTTATTAATATTCTAATGTTTAATGAAATTACGTAATCTTTGGATGGAGGTAAATTGTCCACTATGTTCTTGTTGCATTTTTTTAAATTAAAAAAAATAAAAAAATAGACAATGTGAATGGCAAATTTTTTTAAAAATGTATATTAGAAAATTTAATTTTTTTAGTTCATAAGAAAAATTAAAAAAAATATAAAAATCAAGTAAAATTATAATTTATAGTTCACAATAGTATTTTAGTAAATCCACTATTCATTAAAGCCAACGGTATTGATAATTTCCCAAATAATGAGATATTTGTAATTTCGTCAAACTTCAAGGAGTAATTTACCAACAAGAAAAGATAATTACATTTATACCCTATAAATTTATAGTCTATTTATACAAACTACCGTTGTGTTTGTACTCTTGATCTGTTGATCTGTTATAGAAATTATACTTGACAACCAAAATGCAAGTAATTTATGTAATGATATTGATCTTTTTCTGAGGTTATATGTCTAATTTTTTTAAAAGTTAAGGTGATTTATATAAATAATATTTATATTTTTTTATGAATCTACATGTAAGTTTTTAAAAAGTATGAATAATTTGTATAAGTAAAAAAATACTGTTAAAATTTAATTATTTCCAAAATAAATAAATCAAATTATAAGGGGGTCGGGGTGTGAGTTTTAGGCCGATCATCAAAATTAGTGAAGTGTGGTAAAAGTGTTGAACTGAATGCTCAGATCCAAATCCCCTCATACTCATCTATGGACATTCTCTCCCCCATAACAATCAGAAAATTCCACTTCTCAGAATTATGCACGCCGCTTTTCCATTCACCGCCATCCTCCTCCTCCTCCTCCTCCTCCTCCTTTTGCCGCTTAGCTCGGCCGCTGCTGGTATCTCGTATTCCGATCACTGCGCCTCCATCCTACGGGATCCGCCCCTGCTTCCAAGCCCTAATCCTCCACTTCTCATCCCTAAGTTTCTCGCTCTTCGCCACGCCCATGTTGATGCCAGTGCTAACAGTTTGAACAAGCGAATTTCTGAAATTCCCACGTCGCTATCACTCTCCTGCCACAAAGCCTATAGAACCCAGAAAGATGCTGTCTTCAAAATCGAAGGGACTCTGAGCCTAGCCGGTGTGGGTTACTCTCGTAATCGGACGCGCCGGGGATTGCGCCTTGTGCATTTCCGTCCGCCGAGGATTCCGGTGACCCCAGGTGACGCCTGGAATTCACTCAGTTTTGCGTTGAGTGGGTTTTGGGATTCTGTTTCAGGGAAGCTCTGTATGGTTGGGTCTGGTTTCGGCAGATTAAGCTCCAATCATGTTGTTTTAAAGCTTGATTATTTGAATTCGTCGAATATATTCAATAGTTTAGTTAATGGCACTATGGAAAGTATAGATGTAAATAATGAAATGAATCGGGACCCGAAATTGATATCAATACTGGGTGTGAATTTGAGGACTTATAAGTATGAATTGATTGATAAAGAAATTGAAAGTAATGAGTTTCAGTTGTTGGATGATATGACAAGTGTTTCTTTAGGCTTAGAGGATTTGGGGCAGAATATGTGTACATATATTATATCTGCTGGAATAGTTGATCTGGATTATAAGAGTGATTGCAATAGCGTGAATTGCAATTTTCTTGGAAGAGGAAATGGTAATTTCACACCAAGTGTGATGTACTTTAACCAAATTGAGTGTCTGGACGGTGGTACAGTGAGGTTCCTGTTGGGGTTCGGGGATTTGGGGCACAATGGGTATGGGTTGCCATTTGAACCAAATATGACATTGGTTAGTGAAGGGAAATGGGATGGGAAGAAAAGAAGGCTTAACATGGTTGCCTGCCGAATTTTCGGTGATGGGGATGAGGGTTTTGTTGGAGAGTGTTTGATCAGACTAAGTTTAAGATTTCCAGCTAGGTGGACATTAAGAGAGAGAAGCTATATAGTTGGGGAATTGTGGAGTAGTAGAAGTGTTAACGAGTCGGGCTATTTTGGCAGAGTGTCTTTGTCAAGCATAAAGAATAAGAATGCCATAGCAGCAGGCTTGACATACGAGTATAAAGAGATTTCGAATGCCAAGAAATCTTGTGCAAATAAGATGATACAGAAAACAGAGGAAGGAAAATACCCTGGTCCATTATCGCCTGATATGAGATTTGACATGTTTGGCAGCAATAAGAAAGTGAAAGATCTTTGGGGTTACTCTTCTCCCCTTTACATAGATAATCAGCCTTACCAGTTATCCTCTGTGGTTGGAAGGGAAGCAGAGTCTACTTGGGAAGGGAAGCAAAACCTTACTAAAATGATAAATGTCAGCTATATACTGAGCCTTGCAACTTCTCATGATTTCAGGCTCAGCAATGAATATATGCAAATCAAGTCATTTGAAATCTCTGCTGAAGGGACATATGAAATTGGAAGTGGGCACCTTTGCATGATTGGCTGTATGGATGTCGGGCCACCTAAAGCGAGGGTAGGGCGAAACATATCATTGGATTGTGAGATTCTGGTTGACATTCAGTATCCTCCACTTAATGCGAGAAATGGAGATGCCTTGAAGGGAACTATTGAAAGCATGAGAGAGAAGTCTGACCGTCTTTACTTTGAACCTTTTGAAATTTTTGCAAGTTCAGTTTATGCAGGGCAAGCAAAGGAATCCATATGGAGAATGGATCTGGAGATTACCATGGTTCTGATTTCCAACACTCTCTCATGTATCTTCATGGCTCTGCAGCTATTGCATGTTAAGAGACATGCAGATGCACTCCCCATGGTTTCTGTCATAATGCTTATTGTACTCACTCTAGGGCATCTTGTTCCACTATTATTGAATTTTGAAGCTCTCTTCATGATGAGCCACAATAATGTGAATGTCTACTTTGGTAATGATGGATGGCTTGAAGTGAATGAGGTATTAGTGAGGGTAATAACCATGATACCTTTCTTACTGGAAGTTGGACTTCTCCAAATGGCCTGGTCTGCAAGATCTGGTGATGGAAGCCAGAAGAACCTCTGGATATCTGACAAGAAAGTTCTGTATCTATCTTTACCTATGTATATTGGTGGTGGGTTCATTGCTTGGTTTGTTCACCTGTCAAGAAAGTCATATCAAAGGCCAAGGATCCACCATCTTGGATATAAACAACAATCTTTATGGGGTGATCTCAAATCCTATGCTGGGTTGATATTGGATGGCTTTCTGCTCCCGCAAGTACTGTTCAATATATTTTCCGACTCAAATGTGAAGGCTCTCAATCCTTCGTTCTATTTTGGAATAACTTTTGTTCGTCTACTGCCACATGCATATGACCTTTACAGGTCTCATAGCTCTGCTTGGTCGTTCAGTTACATATATGCAAACCCAAGACTTGACTACTATTCCACCGCCTGGGATATTATCATATCTGTTGGAGGTCTTCTATTTGTTTTCATTATTTACTTGCAACAACGGTTTGGTGGACGTTGCCTTCTACCCAGAAGATTCCGGCAGAGGTCCACATATGAGAAGCTACCTGTAGCTAGTACTGCATGAGTCTGAAAGTGCCATGGCTTTTAGTAATTTAGTGAGTAAACAGTCTTTACCACAGGATCCATTTTTCCTCGTTTCTAGTAGTACACCCTCGAACCATTCCATTGGTTCATAACAAGAACAGAATTTACAGTAAGTGCCAAATTCTTTAACTTCATTCTTCAAAGTGTCATATTGTACAGTGATAGGTTTCCTATTCTTTGTGAGCTATCTAACTGATCTTGCTTTTTCAGTGCGTATAAGTTTTGTGCTACTTGTTATAAGTTCACAAACGCTGATCAAGTCCCGTTTTATCCTTTTATAATTTCCTACTCTAGTATGAATTTATGTTGGTTTTCTTGCATCTTGATGCTATGTTGTAGCTTAATCTGCTGGCTAGGCAAGAGGAGCCAGATTAGAAATGTCATATGTACCAATAAGGTTATTTCAATATTTTCCTGCTTTTCTTTTCCTACTCCTACATCATTTGCGTAAGTAGATACCACTCATCGTATTCATTGATCTGGACTTTTCATAACCAAAGTAAGGACCCCCCGGTCTGAATATTGCTCAGCAGGCCAGGTTAGCCAAATACACACATGCACACCAAAAGACCACACAGTGGAAGAAAATCTTTATGAGATTGAACGGATATAAAAGAACAGACACAAGATTGAGAAAGAAGCAAAACCTAACAAAACGACCTTAAAAATGACTGCACACACGTAAGTACGGTACATCGGGGTTCCACTGTAAAGCAACTACAAAAAAGAAAAAAAGAAAAGTTTACATTGTACAGATATTCTGTTGATACCAGCATATGGATAACTGATTATTTTTCAGGTTGGTAAAATACAAAATTATGTTGCATTGATGCAAATGGTGCAGTACAACAACATATTTAACAACACGATGTAATTTCTACAAGCAGCTAGAGAAGAAAATGTAAAAACCATTTCTGCTCAACCAAAAGGTTAGTTATTGTTGCAAACGGGCATCGCCACATTCAACCCGTACATAACAACTGCGAATCAAATACCTCATTGTTTCATAAATGTGCAAACTTTAGGGTTGGGAAGAAGGGAAAGTATTGGACAAAAACACTATTATAACCACTTGTACCGCTATTTATTATATTGTAGTAAATAAAGTCAATTGATTATGTGTGACAGTTAGCTTAGCCCATCAACCCAAAAATGGAAAACTTAACAAATTTCCCTTATAATTAGCTCAAATTTCCCTTCATGCAAATTTATTTACGGTCGAAATTCGTCAGATTTACTGCCCTCTATCTCACATGGGCCTTTCCTTAAAATGGCCCTGAGTCTGAGTGGCTCATGTCATGCCCAAATCTAGACATTGTCAAGTTTTTGCCTCGGAATTCAAATCAAGTCTTCCCGCCCCAATTCTACCTTTATTATTTGAAAATTCACAAACCTTGCAGTCTTTTCCTATAGAAAACAGATCAAAATTGCTGTAAAACCAATATACTATACTCAAACTTTTCCTTTTCTCTTTGTAAAATAAATTGCGATGGAACAGGATTATAGACTCAAATTTAAACTTAAGCCTTCTCGTAATCACTCTTCAAACTGTAGCTATAGTTAAATCGAACATTCCACGACACTGGAATCTGGATGATTCGTTTGATCAGACCTAAGGAATTGTTTCATTTTTAGGCCAAACTTCTCCTTTTTTCCATTTTCTACCAACCTAGTTACCTGAAAAGTGTACATTATACATACATATACGGGGCAGAGAATTCAAAAAAGATCAGATCAATATTATAAACACAATTGCAAGAAGATGCAGTATATATCATCAGTATCATTTTAGTACCATTCGCTACTGCAAATCCCAACCTCTTCAGAAGGAGGGGACAACGCTGAACGCACTCTCGCTTACTAGAGATGTAGAGAACAGCTGATCCACTTCAGCTTCTGCATCTCCTGATCTCTTGGCAAATCGACCTTTGATCCTCGGCCTGGTTTCTGCATACGCCTTTCTCGATGCATACCTGATTGTCTTCTCAAACTTCCTGTTCTTCTTCTTCTCTCTATATCTCAACACTCTGGCCTCTCTGTCTGTTGGAGAAAGCTGTGTCGGAATTAGGACTGGAGGGCCTGAGAAGAGTTCGATGGTTCCTTTTGGAGGTCGTGTTTGGGAGACTGAAACTTCACTTGTTGCTGGTTCTGGAACGACCCCGGCATGATCCATTAACGAAAGCGGAACCTGATCCAAGAAATTGAACTGGTTTAATTATGTTTCAAGATTTATAGTGTTGCTGTTTTGAAATGATTATTGTATCTTTGGATATATATGTGTGTGTGTATATATGATGTAGAACATCAATCACTAGGAGAGAAAAATCTTGATCGGAAATAGATAAGCCAAGTGAAGAACTTACAGTTTGAGACATTGAAGCAGGATAACTGTATGCAGGTGGGATTGGGACAACACTGTCACCGCCGTAGCTCCGTTGAGGAAAACTCTGACATTGTTGCTGCGGATTAATATTGTATCCATCGTTGAAGTGATTATTCTGACACGAATTGTAGTCATCAAGGGCTAAATACTCATCCGCCTCTCCGCCAAACAACGCCCCATTATCGTCGTTGCTTTGGTCTTCAGTGCCGTTCTTGATTGTAGGGTTGAGAAATAGCCATGAAACTGCTTCATCATCATCCTCATCCTCTTCGTCAGCTTCTTCATCCACCGACGGGCGGATTATGACTCCGTCAGCGTTGGCGGCTGAGCGGCCGTAGAGGGTACCTGGAATCGGCAGAATGGGGACGCGGTGGTGGCGGCGGGCGAGAGGGTTGGCGGAGTGGATGTCGGGCGTCGCAGGTGGAGCAGAGGGAAGCTGAATCGGCTTTGCATAGGACGGCGGCGGGAGCACTTTCGCAAGCCTCGCAGACCCAGACGCGCTCGTGGCGGGAAGACAACAGGTTGGCGGCGTGTATGCGGGTGTCGCAGCTGGTGCAGAGGTAGGCCAAGTCAGCGCGGCAGTAGACGGCGGATGCGGCTGAGCGGCAAGTGTCGCAACTACGGGGCCAGGTGGTCCTGGCGGCGGCGCCGTGTTTCACGGGGCTGTTTTGGAGCTTCAGCATTTCAGTATCGTCAATCTGTACTTCGCATGGAAGCTTACTGTTGAGGGGTGAGCAAAGGTAGTGGTGGCAACGGGGGGTTGGGAGAATTCATGGGAGGACACGTGGCATAAAGTTAGTGGATGAGAGAGTTGTTAAATTTTTTTGTGGTTGTTAATAGCTCGTGGAGACTGGCGGGGCTTTGCGTGTTAGGATTTGAGAAAATTCTTGTTCAAATTAAATTTAATCATATCAAATTAATTATAAAGTATTATTAGAAGATTAATGTGTTCATGACAAATAAATATCTTAGATATTTTCTAGAGAATTGTAGAAAAAATCCTAGATTTTTGAGCAACATTCTAGAGTGCTCAAAGCTTCTTGAGCAAGCTTCTAATTGTAGCCACAAATACAATTTCAAGAAGCTTCTATGAGCTACTATAAATAGGCATATAGTATGAGGATTCGAAGAAGTGAGATAGAAAGCATTGCAACAAACTACAAACTATTATTTTTCAAGTTCTAGCTCTCTTGCTCTTCTTTTGTTGATTTAGCTAACTACTCTTATTCTAGCCTTGTTCTCCAAATCTCAAACCAACATTCCTTCAACCATCAATCCTTTTTCCAAAAACTAAAATACTAACAGTGGTATCAGAGCCACGTCCGACCGTATACTGGGCATGTATTCTTATCTTAAATACTTTCGTATCAAAACTAATTCTATTGTCCAACCACCATGTCCTCATTAGCCAAACAAATTTCAGTCCCCATTTTCTCCGGCCAAAATTATGATTACTGGGCCATTAAAATGAAAACTTACTTTCAATCTCAAAAACTATGGGAGTTAGTAGAAGAAGGGGTTACTCTGCCGGAGATAGTTCCACTTCGTCGTCGGCCGAGAAAGGTAAATTGGAGAATAAGAAGGCAAAGGATTCAGAGGCTTTATACTACATCCAAACAGCAGTGGCAGATCATATTTTTCCAAGAATTAGTGTTGCTACATCGGCAAAAGAAGCATGGAGCATTTTGCAAAAGGAATATCAAGGCAGTGCAAATGTACGTATCATTAAACTCCAAACTCTTAGAAGAGATTTTGAGAATATGAAAATGAAGGATTCTGAGACAATTGATGAATATTATACAAAAGTACGTGAATTGGTGAATCAACTAAAAGCCTATGGGGAAGATATACCAGAAAAAAGGGTCGTAGAAAAATTGCTTATAAGTGTCACTGAGAAGTATGACCCAATAGTAACAACTATTGAAGAAACAAAAGATATCACCACACTAACTGTCACTGAGTTAGTTGGGTCACTTGAAGCATATGAGAAAAGGCGAAGTAGGCGTGAAGAAAATTCTCTTGAAAATGCTTTCCAGTTTAAATTAAATATGAGATCTCAGAATTCTAATAGAAAAGAAGAAAATTTTAAAAGTACAATGGGAGACAAGAAGAAGCAGAATATGAGACCATGTCGTATTTGTAAAAGAACAAACCATCTTGAGAAAGATTGTTACTTTCGAGGAAAACCACAATGTCGAAATTGCAAGAGGTTCGGACATATGGAAAAAGATTGTAGGCTCAAAGGAAATCATCAAGCTAACTGCATAGAAGAGAATAATAGCAGTGATCAACTATTAGCAGTGATCAACTATTCTACACATGCAACTCAGTAGCCGAAACAGGGGAAGCTACATGGTATATTGATAGTGCAGCTAGCAATCATATGACATACAACAAAGGAGCTTTTCAGACACTGGACGAGTCATTCAAGACCAACGTCAAACTTGGTGATAATCACATCGTGAAAGTTGAAGGAAAATGATCAGTCGCTATCAACACAAAAAATGTACGCGCATCATTAATGATGTTATGTACATCCCTAACCTAAGAACAAATTTGTTCAGTGTTGGCCAAATGATGGAGAAAGGATATACTCTACACTTTGGAGGAGATTCATGCACCATCTATGACAACAAAGATAAAACTCTTAAAATTGCGGAAGTAAGAATGAAGGAGCATAGATGCTTTCCAATACATCTCCAATATATGGGCCGCACAGCTATGAAAGCACAAGAGGACCAGTCATGGCTATGGCACAGGAGGCTCGGTCACTTCAACTTCCAAGGCTTAAAAATACTACATCAAAAGAAAATGATGACAGACTTACCACAAATCCAAGCTGTCGAGGGAGCTTGCGAAGCCTGTCTACAAGGGAAACAACACAAGAAACCATTCCCTTCAGGAACCTCCTGGAGAGCTAAAGCAGTATTGGAACTCATTCATACTGATGTCTGCGGTCCAATGAGGACACCATCACATGAACAAAATAGATATTTCATCCTATTCATCGATGACTACTCCAGAATGACTTGGGTATACTTCATGCGAGAAAAAACCGAAGTCTTTAAGGTTTTCAAGAAGTTCAAAAATCTGGTGGAGAAACAAAGTGGTCGAAGCATAAAAGTTCTCAGAAGCGATCGAGGAAAAGAATATAACAACTCAGAATTCGACAAGTTCTGTGAAGAAGAGGGTATCGAACATCAAACTACTGTCAGTTATAATCCTCAACAAAATGGAGTATCAGAAAGAAAGAACAGAACAATCATGGAGATGGCAAGATCGATGCTGCAGGAGAAACACTTGCCAAAAGCTTTTTGGGCAGAAGCAGTCTACACTGCAATCTATCTACTCAACAGGTGTCCCACCAAGGCGGTTCAAAACATGACTCCAATAGAAGCGTGGAGCGGCAAGAAACCTTCAGCTAAGCATCTAAGAGTATTCGGCAGTATCTGCTATGTACATATTCCAACAAAGAAAAGGCATAAGCTGGAGGAGAAGACAAACAAAGGGATCTTCCTCGGCTACAGCACACAGTCAAAAGGCTACAGAATCTACAACCTAAAGACCGAGAAACTAATTATCAGTAGAGATGTTGAGTTCGACGAAGACGCCATGTGGAACTGGGATGAAGAAAAAGTAGAAAGACAAAGTGTAATGATTCCTAAAGAGACACCTCCGCAACAACAACAAGAAGAAGGAACAGACCAAGCAGAAATGGAAATGAGGAGTCAACAAGCACCAGGATCACCCAGAAACCACCACCATCAGAAGAGATTGAGGAAGAAACCCGCCAAGAAGGACAAAGCTTCTTAGTGATATATATGAAACATGCAACTTCATCATGTTGGAACCAGAGAATTTTGAAACTGCTGTAAAACATAAAGTATGGGTCCAAGCAATGGAAGAAGAAATCAAGATGATTGAAAAGAACAACACATGGGAGCTCGCAGACAGGCCAAAAGACAAAGAAGTAATTGGAGTAAAATGAATCTACAAGACGAAGCTGAATGCAGATGGATCAATACAGAAGCACAAGGCTCGACTCGTAGCAAAAGGATATTCTCAACTACCAGGTATTGACTACACTGAAACTTTTGCTCCAGTAGCTCGTTTAGATACAATAAGAGCTCTTATTGCAATAGCAGCAAATAAGAAGTGGAAAATATATCAAATGGACGTAAAGTCTGCATTTCTAAACGGTTATATCGATGAAGAAATCTATGTGGAACAACCTCAAGGATTTATAGCAAAAGGTTCTGAAGAAAAGGTCTTGAGGTTGAAAAAAGCACTTTATGGGCTAAAACAAGCGCCAAGAGCTTGGTACAGTAGAATAGATAAATACTTCATGGATCGAGGATTTTGGAGGAGCCTGAGCGAGCCTACTCTCTACATAAAGAGCCAAGGTAACGATACACTAATTGTTTCTTTATATGTAGATGATCTCATATATACAGGAAACAATGAGAAGATGATTCAAGACTTCAAAGAAGACATGATGAAGACATTCGAGATGAGTGACCTTGGCCTAATGCATTTCTTCCTCGGAATTGAGATAAATCAAGAAAAAGAGGGAATATTTATATGTCAAAGGAAGTACACGGAGACTCTAATCAAGAAGTTCAAAATGGAAAGCTGCAAGACAGTTACTACTCCTTTGGTTACTGGCGAAAAGTACCAGAAAGAAGATGGATCACAAAAAGTCGATGGCTCCATATACAGAAGTCTCATTGGAAGCCTACTATATCTAACTGCCACAAGACCAGATATTATATTCGCCACAAGTCTGCTATCAAGGTTTATGCAGAGTCCAAGCCAAGTACACTATGCAGCAGCAAAAAGGATTCTAAGATACTTACGAGGTACGAAAGATTTTGGAATATGGTACAAGTCCACAAATGATGCAAAGTTGGTTGGATACACAGATAGTGATTGGGCAGGATCAGTGGACGACATGAAAAGCACATCAGGCTACACTTTTTCACTTGGGTTAGGAATATTCTCATGGGCTTCCAAGAAACAAGCTACTGTGGCACAATCCTCAGCGGAAGCAGAATACATTGCAGCTGCTGCAACATCAAATCAAGGCATTTGGCTTAGAAGGATCTTAGAAGATATAGGAGATAAGCAAGAGGAGCCCACGACAATCTACTGTGATAACAAGTCAGCAATTGCCATAACTAAAAATCCGGTGCAACATAGTAGAACTAAGCATATCGACATCAAGTATCACTCTCTGCGAGAAGCAACTACCAGAGGAGAGATTGAACTCAAGTACTGCAGCACTGAAGAACAACTAGCAGATATATTTACTAAAGCACTACCACGAAACAAATTCGAAGAACTACGCATGAACATCGGAGTCTGCCATAAACACATTAAGGGGGAGTATTAGAAGATTAATGTGTTCATGACAAATAAATATCTTAGATATTTTCTAGAGAATTGTAGAAAACATTCTAGATAATTTTTTAGCAACATTCTAGAGTGCTCAAAGTTTCTTGAGCAAGCTTCTAATTGTAGCCACAAATACAATTTCAAGAAGCTTCTATGAGCTACTATAAATAGGCATATAGTATGAGGATTTGAAGAAGTGAGATAGAAAGCATTGCAACAAACTACAAACTATCATTTTTCAAGTTCTAGCTCTCTTGCTCTTCTTTTGTTGATTTAACTAACTACTCTTATTCTAGCCTTGTTCTCCAAATCTCAAACCAACATTCCTTTCAACCATCAATCCTTTTTCCAAAAACTAAAATACTAACAAGTATTATATTATTTTTGTTATGAGATTAGTTATTTATTTTAAATTATATATTAATCACATGTAAATATATTATATTTGTTATTTAATTAATCTAAACTCTATTAAATTATATTCTAATAAGAATTTTCTTAGAATTTGATTTTATATTATAAAATATATTTGATTTCCTATCTCATTAAATGGAAAATTCTAATCCAAACTCATATCATTTAACTTTGAATGAATTCATGTGTGCTTGTTATCTAGGGGAGAGGAGGTGGCCCAATAACAGTAAAAGTAGTCAAGGTGAAGTGGAATCATGCTTATTCCCTGTTTGGACAAAAAAAAAAAAAAAATAGAAGATCACAAGCGATGGGACGTGGCTGCAAATGAATCAAAAAGCTCTCGAAGGAAGGGGGAATAATGAGTCAGAAAATAATAGCAGCCAATGAGATCACACCAAGTAAGAATGGCTGTAAATCTGTGAAGTCTGAACCACGAGTTTACAAGTTGCGGTGGCACGACAACTCGACTATTTGCAGCAGTCTAAACCACGTGGGTCTCTGAGAAGTGAGACCAATGAAAGAAACGTGTTTCTCCCACATCACCAATTATTTTTAATACATTCAATCTTAGGTTAAGAAGTGTTTACATAAAATCTTTTTTTCGTTTTACGGTGAAAATAAATTATAAATTAAATCGTGATACAAATCGAGAGTGTTTGAAAAGTAAAATTAAAAGTGAAAAACATAAAATTGGAGAACATTTTTTTTTTTTTTTTTTGAAGCGAAAACAGATTCATTACTCCAAATGAGATAATAACATAGCCAGGTTTAGTCAAAAAGTGAGGAATATTATTATCAGACCTACCAATAAGTGAGAATTCGCAGCTATCAAAATAGAAAAATAAAGTTTTGATATCTCGAAGAACTGTTCCCGCAGCCGAGCAATCCAATTGGGGAGAGGACAATTTCAAAATAACATTTGAGCAATCCCCTTGAAGGATGATCTTGCGCCATTTGAACCTGTGAGCTAAGAGAATGGTCTCACGGGCTGCAAAGGCTTCCACAAGCTCAAGTTCTGCTCGTCTTTGTTGGCGAACAGATTTCCAACCCACATAATGACTAGAGAAATCACGGGCAACGATCCCCATTCTAATCTCCTGTGAAGCTGCAAATACTGCCCCATCAAAGTTGAGTTTTATCCTTCCTTCAACAGGCAGAGACCAGACGTGCAGGAGACGCATGAACATGGTGAAAAGTCAGGAGGTAGTTGGAGGAGAATTTAAACAAGTCCTCCGGGGCCATAAGCGTACGGTTCCGATTCCACCAACTAGCCCAACATACGGTAATGAAGAGGTTAAATTCTTCTCTAGTGAGATCCTTGGCAGCCCTCTCAAATTGGAGAACAACTTAATATTTATATTTTTACCAATACGTGTTGATAATAAAGTTTATAACTTGTATTTTCTGTAATAAATTAATATCAATTATTTTAAATGTATGCAGACACCCTCATAATATAATCCAATATCATGCCCTGACCTATAAGTTCAACTACCATGTTCAAAGAGTAACATATTTTTCTAGGTCGAGTTATCTTAGGCAGAAATTTTTTTGGTGAATCGAATATGATATCTTCATTATTCAAAACCTATTGAATTATAAATAATTATGTGCTAAAAAGGGCCCCGAGTTGAAAAAAAAAAAAAAAGTGACAAATTTTAAGTGTGTTAAACGAAGTTTTCAATCTCCCAATTACATTTTGACATTTGTGTCGGAAAAGTAAATGCAATGAGATATAAAGAGACAACAACACGTAGACGAAATATATTTATTTGATCAACTATAGAACTTCATCAAAAACTCTTCTGTTTGTTGAAGAGAAGTCATTTATACCTAGAATTTGAACTCAAAATTTCAAACTAAACATACCTAACAACTCGAAAAAAAAAAAAAGAATTAAAAATGGATCAATAGGATAGAAGCTAGACGATGATCGATAAAAGGGAAGTGGGGGAAGCCCTCATTTGTTCATGCCAGTTGCATCTTTGACGGCATCAACTGCGCCTTGCGCCTTGGCCTGGGCTTGCTGTCCAGCCTAAACACAAGTCATCACACATGTTATAACTATGTATGATAAAGAACAACTTTGTTTGAAGTCAAAATACAGAAACAAACATCAGATGATGATATGTCAAGATAATGAATTACCTGCTGCATTGATTCCATGGCGGATTGGGCAGCAGAGCCAGCCTTCTCCATCATCTGGTTGCCCTTTTCCTGTGCTTGGCCTTGGACCTGTCCAGCTTTGTGGCTAATGCTCTGGGAGTTATCCATATTCTTCTTCTTACTCAAATCAACAACACAACTTCTGTGTATGTATGTATCAAAAGTAGTTAATAAGTATTAATTGTTGGTGAAGAATGAGTTTGGAGAAGTGGTATTTATAGAGTATTTTGAGGTTGGTTGCCTATTCTTAGTATATAGTTCGAAAAGGTTTGAGGTCGCAATGGAAGGCAGTAGAGTAGGAATATGTTGCAAAATCTGTTGGTTTCATCCGCATATCACTCACTTCAACTTTGACTATATGTTCTCATTTCTCATTAATGAAATATAAATACATGTTTCTCTACCATGTTAATAGTAATTTTTCTACTGTTAGCTTCCTCACTTTCATCACAAAAACTTTATTTAAAATTAATTTACTAATTTTTCTACCTATTCTCATTTCTAACAGCTTTACCTTTTGAATGAGATTGTCGATTAATAGTTATTGAACTTTCAGATGAGATGATCAATTAACAATAATCTCCATTGCAATCGCTCCACCAAATTTTATATCGTGTATTTTAATTACTATCGAATAATTTATTTGATTATGTTTCGATCCCTTGAGAAAGAGCTAAGTATAATTGGATCAAAAATTTTGAAGTTCTTATTTGGAGATTGGTTAACCATTATTAAATGTGCATAGAAACTATAAAACAAATTAAATGCCAAAAAAAAATATTTTACAATATTTCAATGTTTTTGACTGTTCAAGATCAATTTTTATTATGAAAAGTTTTTGTAAATGATTATAAAAGTTTACTCGTCAACTACTTATATTTGCATACTTATAAATTGTTGTACAAAAAAAAATGTACGTACACGAAATTTTCTCGGGCCTTGTGCAATGGGTTGCCCCTTTAACTCGAGCGAAGCACGGAATTATATTCACGATCGTTAAGTTAAATATAATATTTGGTCGACTCCCGATTTCGATAATTGTAATTTTTTTTAAAAATATAATGTACTTTTAAGAAATATAAAAAAATAAAGAATATGAAATTAAAATGACGATGCACACAAGGTGAGATAAGAACTAGGGCGATAAATAATCTACCCCAAGTCGAATATATTATGATTCAAATTCATTTGAATTAATATCGAATTTGAAAAATTATATTTGAATTTGATTTGCAAGCTCACATGTTTTTTAATTGGCTCAAATATGAATCGAACACGAATGATTTAATATTTTTAAATATATTTTATTATTTTTGTACAAATATATTCGAGCTCAAATTGAACTTAAAAGTTTATCGAATAAAAATTTTTTGTTCAAATTTTAATAAATTAAATTCAAATACATTTTTATGGATCTATTTATCAAATAATTTGATTTAATTTTCAACCTAGACTAAAAATCTCAAGGCAAATAGAGGTTCCTCCAAAACCCACCCGTTTAGACGTGCGCCATTCAAGAATTCGGGTATATGCCCATATCCAAGTCCAACAAGTATTGCATTCCAAAACCCCCTATCCTTTAAACCCTAATTTTTCCCATTTTGCACCGTCGATTCCAGTATAATTCTGATTCCCTCTTGGACCGCTCGTCGTTGTTTTGCTCGTCTGCAGTCGCCAGATTCTCAGAAGATAGGAAGGAATACATAGATCGAAAGTGAGATATGGGAACAGAAGATTCACTCAAGAAGCTAAAGAGAAAGAAAAATACGAAGATAAAGGGGGAAGAAGAGTTGGACAATGGAAGTTCTCATCTTGCTCAAAACGGTGCTTATCTTTTACTACTATTGTTGTTAGCTTCAGATGTTTTTATAGTAGTTGTCCGTTTTGTTTTCACCTGCTTGTGTGAAATTTTGATAGTCTGAAACATATGCATGTGGAATCTAGTCTCTCAATAAAGGAAACGTATCGAAAAAAAAAAAAATGTTTGTTAGTCAGTAAAACATGATTAAGAGAGGATTTTCGTGAATGGTTAAGTCTATGGTAGAAGCAAAGCAACAATGACGTGTTCTGTCTGGCAAGAAGTAGTTTAATTAATTCTTTTACTGTTGTCTCCCCTTTGTTGGTGCTTCTGTGTTTTGCAGAGTGGTGGTTGTTGGTTAACTAATGCAAATGTACTATCCTATGAGTAAAATTTGGTCAATCCAAAAAACTGCTGTGGGGATCCCTTTTTAATTTTCTGGATACTTGTATGTTAGATATGTGTATGTTTTCTGTAACCGGGTCAAGATTGATTTGTGTTGGACGCCATAAAGCACCAGAATGAAGTTTTCCGCAGAGCCTGGACTTTGTTATGATTAAAAAATGGAACTAAATCTTCTCGTTATTGTTGTCAATTTATGCTTAAATAAACACTGTTTAGTTCCTTCTTTTCCTTCCGTTATCAGTTTAGTTTTTAGTTTAGCGTGGCTGGTTGGGAGATTGGCTGTTTCCAACTGATTGCATGTGCTAAATGAGGGTTCCTCCATACAGAAGGGGACTTTTACAGAGCTGCCGAGGAAGACAAGAAGAATAAGACTAAGAAGAAGAAGAAGAAGAAACCTTCAGTGGATATCGCCACCAAAGATGATGCCGAGATGTTTGAGCTGCCCAATAACACAGGTAGGTTGAGATACCTGGTCATTTCAATAGTGACCATATTCACGAATTTAAAATTGACATGAAACCATTTATGGTGTCAGCAGATGAAACACATGAAATAAATGGAGGCAGCAAAAAGTGTAAGAAGTTGATAAAGAACAAAAGAAATAATAGCAAGATAACCAGAATGGGAATTGAGGAATTCGATACCCAACAGACCAATGAAGTTGATGATCGCATTTCTGGTGAAAAAGATGTTCCACATGAACCAGCAGAAGAAAAATTGCAGAAATCAAGGAAAAAGAAGAAAAGAAATGTTGAGGGTATCAACAAGGGTGATGAACTCAACGAGAAAGATGATGCGTCAGAACAGCAAAATGGTATGTAAAATTAAAATAATGATGTCAGTGTTCTTTCTGCATCAGTTACTAATCTAAAGTATATAAGTTTACTTTCGAAATAGCAGTACTTTATTTGATCTTCTGATGCTATATGTACCAGTATGTTTGGGCTCCTTTTATTTGATGCCTCCAAATTGAACATGATGCATGCTGATATTTGTCTCCTAGTCTTCTTTCTTACTGTTCATCGAGCACTTCAGTGATGTTCGCATTTCTGGAAAGGGGTGATCCCTAAATGGGCATATCAATATGATTACACACATTCGAATGCGGAATTATGCGGATCCATAAGTTGGCTTAACATGCTACAGTGTAAAAGGAGGCCTGTCCTTTAATTCTTAATACATGAACTTGAAATTGCAGAAGACAATTGTGTTTTGTTCTACAATGGAATTCTTCACCATGTTCATTTATCGATATAGTTCTTGAGGATTGAAATTTTGTGTCATCGAGGCCTTGTTTTCTAGCAGTGGAGTAGCTATTCAAATCTAGTTAAGTGCTTGTGGTTGAAAGTTGGTAATATTCGTTCACCCTAAAAAAGGAAAAATGCTTATGATTTAGCATCAGCATTCTGTCCTAAGATAATCCCTGAAACTGAGCAACAATGTTACTGTGCTATTTTTCAGAGGAAATGGCTGGAAGAGCAGAGTCTAAAACTCAACATCATATTGCAAATTCAGAAGGACTAAACAATGTTGATACAAGGAGACGCTCCAAAATGGGTGGGTAACTGATTCGTGAGTTAGCAAATTTCATATAACTTTGTGTAATTGTCACTTTCACTATTTGTATTGGAAAATAAAATATGGACTTCTTTGTTGATAGGCAAGTCAAAAAAGCCTGGAAAAATTGAAAAGAAGAAACAATTGGTGGCAAATGAATTATCCCCAGATTTTTTGCTGGAAAAGAGAGGAGAAGACGCAGAAGATGAAGTTTATCAGATGTCGTCAGGAGATGAAGATTATTCCAAAGGAATGAGAAGTATGATCCTCCTATTAGGAATACCTTTGTTGTTTGTCTTACATTTTACTATGCATGTCTCTTGGTCAATTTCTTGTTGTTTCATGAAATTTCATAAAGATATTTCAGTAGTTAGCTCCAGTGAGCTGAACAAAAACAGTATTGGCGGTAGCTCTCTCTGCTTCATTCTGAAAAACTGTGTAACCCAGTTTTAAAACAAATTGCAGCATTTTGTTTCCTATTGCTCCTTTTGAACCTGGTTAAAAATTGATCTTTGTTCAGAATGGATCACACTATACCGTCAGAGTAGACCTGGGCTCAAGCTGCTGCAAGAAAGGATTGATGATTTCATAATGGCTCACGAGGCACAAGAGGAGCAGGTAATTTTATTTGTTCTGCAGTTCGCTGCTGCTCGTTAAACCATAGTTCAATTAAGAACATCCTCTAGTGATGGCTACTTCTATCTGTAGCTAAAGAGACCATTATGCATGTCATGTATGTGCAATCCTTCTTGTTAAGAATACCACAGTTTAAGTAATTGAAATTCGTTTTTTATACCTTTTGCTTAATTCTTTTTCTGAAATCATCATTTGTAGTTAAAATTAATTTTATGTATAGTATTAGCTGAGGAAGTGCATGTTATCTTTACAGAATATTGGTTCTTTTGGCCCCCATTGGTATAATAAATGGCCCGTTTTCATTAGATTTAATCAAGATCTCTCATGAGCTTCTTTCTTCTATATCAATTTTTCTATTTCTTAATGTATTGCAGGCAAGAGCAGAGAGGGAAGCCCAAGCTGCAGAAGGTGGATGGACAGTTGTTGTACATCACAAAGGTCGGAAAAAGACAACTGATGCTGAGAGTGGAATTGCTGTCGGTTCTGTTGCCCAAGCTGCTGTTATAGACAAGATGGCACAGAAGAAAAAGAAAGAAGTTGGTTTAGATTTCTATCGTTTTCAGAAAAGGGAAGCCCACAGAAATGGTATGTGCTAATTCAGTTGCAATTGTTTATAATTCATTGTTTAAAAACCTTAATGGCGTAGTCTATTGTATGGTTCAAATTCGATGATGATGCCTCTGAAAGGATTATGTATATTTGTTAATCCTCTTTTTCCTAACCTTCTTCTTCACCTTATTTCTGGCACCACTTGTCCTTTGATTTAGCTTACACCAATTGTTCTTTGAGATTAATTATCATATTGCATATTCATACATTTAGATCTCGTAATACCCTGAAAAGAGGTTGGTGCTGCAATGATATGATTTTTACTGCCATTAGGGAATCTGTGTATTGTGCAAAACACTTGATTGCAGCATGTATGCAAGATCCAGCTGTCATTTTTGTTGGAGCTTCCAACAATCAACTCAATACAGAATTGGGAATGATGTTTTGTCCTCATCGATTTTGCATAAGGGCGATGCAGTTCTGTCAACTTTAAGTGATTTTCTTTTTGTTCTTTTATTTCTAATTTTATTTCAAAGACCAATATTCTTATTAATGCTTACCAACCTAAAGGTTCTACCATCGGAAAATTTTCTTGTTAGACATTGATATATGCTTCCCACCCACGTGCAATCTAGACTGTCTGAAGGTTTTCTGCACCTCTTTTAGAACTCGCAAGAGATAATTTGACGTAATAAGAATGTATGAGCTAATATTGCTTTAGGTGTTGCTGCCGATATTTAGAGAAATGAATAATGGTCAATTTGGTTTACACATTTAGTTGTCGTTTCTTGTGGCCTGTGATACATTACCTAGAACATGATCTAATAGATAGAGTATCGTTCCTTGTTTAGTCAAGGTTGATTCTTATTTTGCCTGCTGCTCTCTTCATACGGAAATATGATGGATTTGTGCTGTATGCAGAGATCATGATGCTTCAAAGCAAATTTGAGCAGGACAAAAAGCGGATACAACAACTGAGGGCTGCAAGGAAATTCCGGCCCTATTAACTGGAGTTCCGGATGTTGTTCCAGGATTAAAGTTTGTCTTCAGCTGACCAAAAACATCTCTGCTGTCCCGAATCTTTCTTTTATTTTCCCCCTTGCGTTTTACGCCATAACTCCACACTGAAAGAGCACTGGCTCAGTTTCAGTTCCAGATGCCGGTTGTACGTTTCATCTTAGCTTAATTCTTTTGTATACTTATATTTCAAAGTGAGTTATAGATGTGTAATAGTACTTGCTAATGAATTTGGAGGACAAAGTAAGAGAACTACTCAAAGCATCAATGTAGCAAACATGTATTCTAAAAGTAGACATTTGCAGGGGAGGTTTTGGTAATTTTAAAAAAGCGAATCAACACAATTTGGAAATTCTGTAATTTGATTAGAAAATTGGTGGAGAGAATATGTGCAGGCCATTTCTTGAAAAGAAAAAGTCATCACCAAAAGAGCTTTGAGTTCTTCCTCCACACTGCCCCCAAACAGAGGATAACTTAACTTGTGTTTTAAATGACGACAATATCCCTGAGAAATAAAGGATTACATTTTTGCCTCTACTTGGTAAATTCAGATAATAAAAGCTAATTAAATTAATAAAAAATATATTCAAATAAAAATAAAATACCACATTCATTATTTTAACATATATATTATATTTGGAACTTGAATTCAGAAGGAACATACTATCTATAAAATGGTAATAGCATTTGGAAATTACAAGAGAAGAGGACATAACTTTTAGAGGGAAAGTGTTAGTGCACCAAAAAGAGAATATAGGGGGCGAATTGTTGATACTGAGAACAAAAGGGACAGAAATACAATTTTCGCAAATTTATGGGGTATCGATGGAAATCAGGAGATATTCCTAGGGGACAGAGAAATGCAGTAAAAACAACGCTAGCAGGAGACCGACAAACTTCAGGACTGTCAAAAAGCTCAAGCCTTCAGCAAAACATTTCAGATTTCCGAGGACCCATATTACTACGTCAATCACATTTGCGGATTACCAGGATTTAGATTGTGCACAGGTACGACACTGAGAGGTAAATAATGATGCTTGATCAATGTCTTCTTAGCGTTTCCATTTGTATGATTAGAATTCTCCAGCTGAGATATTTTGGGTAGTAAAGAATTTCATCACCAACTATGAAAGATGAACACCCCTGTTTCTCTTCTTCTTCTTCTTTTTTTTCCTGGGTATTTGGTTATGATTTTTCTTTTTTCGCCTTCTGTAAGTGTATGTAGTTTTGTGGTTTTGTTAGAAAAACTTGTTATCGCGCCGCTTTCTTCTTTGATTAGTACTATTGATTCGGTGATTAGATTTGTATCTCGAATCAAGAATTCTAGCAAGTATTATGATGCTATTTTAGTGATTACTGTGATAATAGTAGAAAAAGTTGTTGATTTTATGAAAATTTTCGGTAACATTGTTTAATGTGGAGTTATATTTGGAGTTAAACATGATCGTTTCCTCTTTTACCGATGTATGATTGAATATTTTTGTGTTGCAGATAACATCTTATAATTGTAGTACAGAAAAAGAAAGAGTGTTGTAACAAAAAGAAATGGTTAACTCAGAGGAGCCAAAGAGAAGGGTGGCTTTTGTGCTAGTTGATGGTTTGGGGGATGTATCGCTGCCGAGATTTGGTTATAAGACTCCTCTGCAAGTAGCCAATGTACCTAACCTGGATGCAATTGCTTCAGCTGGAATCAATGGTTTAATGGATCCTGTTGAAGTAGGTTTGGGTTGTGGAAGTGATACTGCACATCTTTCTCTGTTAGGCTATGATCCTAGGGTTTATTATCGAGGTCGAGGTGCATTTGAATCAATGGGTGCCGGGCTGGCAATGTCTCCAGGAGATATAGCATTCAAAGTATGTGCTTTGCTCTTTTCCCATCATCTAAGTACCAGCTATCATACATAGATACCTGTTGTTGTTTGTCCTAAAAAATAGAGTCGCTTAAGTACAAGGTTGAGAAATTTTATCATTTCATATTTTCTTTTGTATTCCAATGCTCTGATGTCTTATGACAGAAGGTTGATTGGGTCACCATGAAATTCCTGACATGTATATGTCTCCACTTATAGAACATATTTGTTCTGTAAGCAGTAAAATGATATCGTTCTCCTTCCTTCTGAAACACTTTGTAATATAGTTGTACACAAATGACAGCATTCATTGTTATTTCAGTCAAACTTTGCAACCTTGGATGAGAAAACTGGAGTAGTTACCAGCAGGAGGGCCGATAGGCATTTTGAAGAAGAAGGACCTGTTCTTTGTGCTGCATTGGATGGACTGAAGCTGCCTACTTTTCCACAGTATGAGGTTAGAGTCAGGTGCGCGTGGTTCCATTGCAACTTGTTCTCTTCTCCATCTTTGCGTCTCAACTGTGCCTCACTATTTTACCAAGTTAAATTTTATGTTATAAAATCCTTTCTTTTAGGTATGCAACAGAGCATAGATGTGGGGTGGTTGTGAAAGGACCAAAATTAAGTGGAAACATATCAGGAACAGACCCACTAAAGGATAACCGCCTGCTTTTACAAGCTCAACCTCTTGATGATTCTGAAGAAGCAAAGCACACTGCTGCAGTTGTTAACGAGTTATCAAAGGAGATATCTCGCATTTTGGTTGCTCATCCAATAAATGCAAGAAGGGCTGAAGAAGGAAAGAATATTGCTAATGTTGTCCTTCTACGAGGTTGTGGGATTCGAATTGAGGTAATCTTTTGTAACTTAGGCATTTTATGTCCTCTCTCCTTGAAGAATATAATCCTTGGAGCCATTTGTTGATTCAAACATCTGTTAAACTTTTCAGGTTCCTCAGTTTGAAAAGATACATTCTTTATGGCCATGCATGGTTGCACCTACCAAAATCATTGCTGGCTTGGGTTTATCTCTTGGTATAGATATTTTAGAAGCTCCAGGAGCAACAGGAGACTACAGAACCTTATTAACATCTAAAGCAACTGCAATAGCCAGAGCACTTTCAGCTCCTGTAAACTCATGCCCCAATGTCTTTGTACCCGGGGAAGATGAACATAAACCTGGCCGATCCGATGGCTATGATTTTGGATTTCTTCACATTAAGGTAGTGGCATTACCATTCTCTCTCACTTCTGTTTACGTAGTTGTGTTTTGCATGAATGTGCCTGTTGGAAATCTGTTACTTATCATTCTTTTTCGTTTGGGGCCTGCCTATGGGCTACAGTGTGAGGAGTGTTTATCACGCGAACTTCTAACAAAGAAATATATTATTCAGAACACCTAATACTTGTATGTGGAAAGTAGATTCTGATAATAAACATCCGTCAATCTTTCTCATCCATATTTAACTCATGATAGCTGGTGAAAGTTTTGCTGGAATGATCATTGGCATCATTTAACTGTATGCACTTTTGAAAATTGTCCTTATTTTCTTCAAACCCGTTGGAATTGCAGGCGATAGATGATGCTGGTCACGATAAAGCAAGCATCTTCAAAGCCAAAGGATTAGAAGCTGTTGATAGAGCTATAGGCCAGCTAGCTAGACTTCTTTGGCAAGCAGAGTCAACCGGGGCATTTCAGTATTACATTTGTGTCACTGGAGATCATTCAACTCCAGTTGAATATGGTGACCACAGCTTTGAACCTGTCCCATTTACACTGTGTCGTCTAAAAGACTTTGTTGGTGCGGTGGGTGGGGAATCACACCTTTTGGAAACTTCTCTGGACCCATTTCCACTTCCAACCATCAAATCTGGTGAGGACTTGTCAACTGATTGTTCAAGTCAAGATGAGAAACGAGGCAAACAGGACCAGGCGTTTAAAGGTGATACCGTTTTTGAGTTCAACGAGATAGCAGCAGCAAGAGGGTGTCTTGGGCGATTTGCTGGAAGTGAAATGATGGGAATCATAAAGACATTTCTCAAGGTCTAACTGAGAGCTGCTCTGGTTTGAACTTTTGGAGCTGATAAATTACCTGGAATCAAGAATAAGGAAGTAGCATCAGAAAGTAATTTTCTTAGAACTAAGAAGTATCTGACTTGCATACACTAGTTCGCCAGCTTGAGAGAAGGAACTCTTTTACCTTTCTTGCTGATCAACTGATGTAGGAACAAAAGCAGGGCAGCAATGGTTTCTATGTATCTACCTTCCACCATCTGCTTATATAACTCACTTCTCAACTTCGGCAGCTGCTCGTGTATTTGAGCTACACTGTAGTTCTTTTTCCAAAATTCAGTTATGATGGTTCTTAACCCTTTTAAGGACTCATGTTTTCCTACATGCGTCGTGCCGGCACTTGTAATCTTTGGTTCTAAACTTGGGTTTCTTAATGGAAAGAAGGAAGCGATCTGTTGGAAATATTCTCATTTGCGACTAAGATACAATTGCATGAAAGCCAACAATGCCTCTTTTCACCCTCTTTAACTCTTGTTTTCCTTCAACTTAGATGGTGGCTTTTCTTTTCTATTACAGCATAATCATGGAACCTTCCATTCAATCGTTTGAGAACATTGAAAACTACCCCACGTTGGACGACCTGACTGATCACCACAAAAAACTTCTTAAACCCTGTAATCCGCAACCATCCGAAACCAATCTCTCTTTCCACAGTACACCGAACACAAGACTCACAGGAAAAGAAAAGGATGTCCACACCAACTCAGGAAAGATAAGAAGACAAAGCTGACAAACACAAGCAAAAGTTGTAAAGAACTTCTTCAACTTCCGACGGCTAATTCCGTGGCAGGAATCCGATCCCAGTAATCAATGTGCAAGATTTTCCTGGCTAGTCCCCGAGGCTGATAACGTTGAATTCAGTAACAGATGCAGGGGAAGTTCCGTTACAAAATGGATTTGACCAAGAAGTCAGTATCAGTGATGAATGGCTACTACGAAATGTAATAAGTACCATTTACTGGTGCAAATTGGTAGGAATGATGGATCAACAACTGCGACATTCAACGGAGGGTGGCCGCAGAGAGAAGAGCCAGGAGAATCGGTGATTTGGGGCAGGGGCAGCAGGGAAGTCTGAAGGAGGAGAACTAAAACTCCGTTTGTGAATATGTGACTCCGGTAATGGCTGTGAATAATGGAGTCTGCTCCAGAAGCAAAGCAACAATGCTGTGTCCGCCTGGCGGAAACAAGTTTAATGGCTAAGCCATAATTCATCTACCGTAATCTCCCTCTTGTGCTGCTTCTATGTTTGACATAGTGCTGTTTGGTCAATCAAAATTTTTTTGATGGATTTAGGTGATGTATTGCTATTGCTACCGGGATTTCGGTATAAGACGCCTCCAGAAGTAGCCAAGGTACCTAAGTTCAATGGACCTGTTGAAGTATGACTGGCTTGCGGAAGAGAGACCGTGCATCTTCTCTATTAGGCTATGATCCTAGCATTTCTTATTGAGGTTGAGTTTCATTAGAATCGGTGGGCGCGGGGCTGGTAATGTCTCCAGGGAGATATAGCAATTGAAGTACGCGTTTTTTTCTTTTTCCATCATCTTCGCTCTTGTCATCATAGGTTCATATCTACTGTTGTTTCTCTTCAGAAAGAGAGAGGCTTGTGTACAAGGTTGACTTATCATCTCTCCTTTTCTTTCGTATTTTCATATTCTGATGCCGTATAACATCTGGAGAATTGGTTGCAACTCCTTGTCTTCTCCATCTTCGCATTTCAAGTATGCCTAGCTATTTTGCCAAGTAAAATTTATGTTATAAAATCATCTCTTTTGGTTATGCAACAGGGAATGGGTGTGGGGTGGTTGTGAAAGGACCAACATTAATGATAACCGCCTGCTTTACAAGCTCAACGTCTTGATGATTCAGATGAACCAAAGAACACTGCTGCAGTTGATAACGAGTTCCGAAAGGAGATATCTCACATTTCGGGTTGCTCAACCTCTTGATGATTCAGATGAACAGGTCCCATTTGCATTATGTCACCTAAAAGACTCTGTCGGTGCTGTCGGCAGGGTATCACAGCTTTTGGCAACTTCTCTGGCCACTGATTGTCTAAGTCAAGACGAGAAAGTGCGGGCGATTAGAGGTGACACTGTCTGGATTTCAATGAGATAGCAGCAAGAAGAGTGTGTCTTGCGCGATTTGCTGATGGGAATCATAAAGGCATATCTTAGGACAAACCATAAGCTGCTTTGGTTTGAAGTTTAGGGGTTGACAAATTACTAGAGATATCTGAGTTGCATTCACCTGTTTGGCAGCCCCAGCCTGAGAAGGAATTATTCCATATCTTCAGAGTCTCAGACAACTGATCTTCTCTTTTCTTTTCGTTTCTTTGAAACAAAAACTAACCCACGTTGGACAAACCGACCACCACAACAAATCCTGTCTGCGCTACCGTCCAAACCGAATCCCTTTTCATGATTACACGCAACATCAAACAATTGAGTAAACAGAGAACAAAGACGCCCCACTCAGTTGGCAAGGCAAAACAAGAGAGTCCAACGAGCAGAAGCAAAAGTTGGAAAGAACTCCTTCACCTTCAGACAGCAACTTCACCGGGAAATGGCGGACGCCGGCGGCAGGAATCCAATTCCGGTGATCGATATGCAGGATTTTCCGGGTGAGTCCGCGAAGCTGATAAAGGCGTGCGAAGAGTGGGGATGTTTCAGGATTGTGAATTTCCAGGGGGCTCTCCCAGAATCGCTGATGCTGGAAATGAAGGGGGTGATGGGGTCGCTGCTGGAGCTGCCGACGGATATCAAGTTGAGAAATCGGGATGTGATCGCCGGGAGTGGGTATATGGCGCCTTCCCCGATAAACCCGCTTTACGAGGCGTTGGGGCTGTATGATATGGCTTCTACTCAAACTGTTGACGACTTCTGCTCAAACTTGGAAGCAACTCCTCATCAAAGGTTGGAAACTGTCAACTACATATTTATACATGTATCGTTATGAGCCTATACAACTACAGAGATACACATAAATTTTGACATCTGTTTCTTCAGCTCCATCAACATATTAGCACTACAAAGTACAAACCAGTCCTAATCTCGTACTGCGTTTTATAAGTTCACTGTCATGAGTCTAAATTTTACATTTTTGGTGATTTTGGCTGTTCCAAGGACAACCTCAACACATCACACAATGTCCAAAAACAGAAAAATGTTTTGTTTAAACTGTTGCAAACACCCCTTTTATTGTGAAAAGGTATTTTTGTTATACCTGCCAATCAATCTTTAATAAGCTGCAATTACCATCAGGGCAACAATCTTAAAGTATGCTAAAGCAGTGAGGGAACTAATGATGGAGATTGGACATAAAATAGTAGAAGGGGTTGGGGTGCATGATGTTTCACTTGAGGATTGGGTTTGTCAGTTCAGGATCAACAAATACAAATTCAGCCCTGAAACTGTGAGTTCCTCTGGACTACAACTGCACACAGATGCTAGCTTTCTCACTGTTCTTCAGGATGATGAAATTGGTGGACTTGAAGTGATGAAAAATTCTGGGAATTCGTGGAACTTCATCCCTGCCCTGGAACCCTTGTTGTCAATCTTGGAGATATTGCTGCTGTAAGTTGTTATCATCTTATTTTGGATTTTATAAGCTTTAAAATATCTTATAACATTCTCCTCTACGTTTAACATGAAAGATGTGGAGCAACGGGAGATTCTTGAATATGAAACACCGCGTGGTATGCAAGGAAGCAGGCATAAGGATTTCAATTGCTTCATTCCTGTTAGGACCGAGGGAGGCCGCGGTGGAGACACCGCCGGAGTTGGTGGACGTGGAACATCCTCGTCTCTTTGTTCCTTTCACTTATCTGGACTACAGAAACCTACGGATCCCAAATAAGCTGCACACCGGTGAAGCCCTTCATCGGTTGCGGCTTCACTCATAATAGTTGAGACAAATTGCAACAATTTGGTACCTCAACTTCTGCGTATTTGTCATATTGGTGCATCAACTCTCTGAAATTGCTGGATTGGCATGTTATTGTCCGAATTTGGTTGGTTAAGTTTTTCTAGCCAAGATTATTTTGTGTGTATTTGATTGGAACAAATATGATATTATCATTTAATTAAAAATAAATAAAACATTGGTCACATTTTATTTTCAAAATCACTGAAAACAACTATCAGTCAAAAATATTCTTGACCAAACTCTCTTCAACTACTATAAATTTAATTTGAATTGTATTTGAATAGGGATCAAATTTGAAAGTTGTTTTTTTTTTTTTTGGGACGATAAAATTTGAAAGTTGTTGAATTGCACGTATTTAAAATATTGGTGTACAACAATAAAATCACAACTTAATAATTAAGGTTGAATTTCAACGAAGTTTAGCTTAGTTGGCGAAGTTGAGATCATGATCTTAGAGGTCATGGGTTCGAACCCCACCAGGTGAGTGAAATATTATCTGCTGTATAACAGGAGTTATAATAATATAATAATAATAATAATAATAAATTTATTTCAATTAATAATAATTTATCGTTTTTAAAAATAATAATAATAATAATAATTAAGGCTGAATTTGAGTATAACCAATAGATATTGTGTGTTCCAATTTCATTAGTAAGAACTCATGAATTCAAATCTCAATTTAATGTCAATACATGTATCATATTTTATATAAATTTACAGTATTAATATATTAATCAATTTATTGGAATAATATACAAAAGTAAAACACAAGATCCAGCACTATTTTTGAACCCACGATCGGAAGCACATTCGAAGCAAAGGCGGAATGCTGTCTGCACAATCCTGTGAAAATTAAAGTAGGCAGGCATTAACACAAGCACTTCTCCCGGAGCAAGCAAATGGCCAACGAGATCCCGGTGATCGATTTCCTAGAGTTTCCAGGCAGTTTATCGAAGCTGATCAAGGCCTCTGAGGAATGGGGTTGCTTCAGGTTAGTGAATTTCGAGAGCATTCTCCCAGTTTCGCTCATGTACGAGATGAAGGAAGTGGTAGCATCTCTGCTGGAGCTTCCGCTGGAGATCAAACAGCGCAACGTGGATGCGATCGCCGGCAGTGGGTATAGAGTTCCGGGACTCATTAATCCCATTCACGAGGGTTTGGGGCTGTATGACATCGCTTCGTCTCAGGCTGTTGACGTCTTTTGTGCCCAGTTGGATGCTACTCCTCTGCAAAGGTTCCAACTTTTTTATTCAAATTTCTACTTGCTAATGTTCCCGTTTTCTTTTGATTTTTGGATGGACTGAGAGCGGTGTTTGTTTGGCTCCATTTTCTGGGAAGGCAATATCTTTAGATCTGGAGGTTTTGATGTTTTTGGAATTGTTAACTTGAAGGCAAACTCCATTTTAGCTTGAAACCTGAACTTTTGGAGCTGTTGCTTTTAGTTGAGGAATTGCTGTTATAATGTCTGGTGATCTTGTAAATAAGAGTTTTGAGGTTCTGTAAATTAGGTAATGGATGTTTATTGCAGAGAGTATAATGTTGTAAAGTTGGGGAAGTTGTGTGGTATTCTTACAATCAAGATCTAATATTTGGAATTTGCACTATCAGAGACATAATTACAAGATACGCTGAAGCAGTACACGAGCTGATCATGGATATGGGGTGTAAAATAGGAGAAGGTTTGGGCCTGAGAGATGTTCCTTTCAAGAACTGGCCCTGCCAATTCAGGATTAACAAATACCCCTTTACGCCTGAAATAATTGGTTCGGATGGGCTA
This sequence comes from Sesamum angolense, assembly GCA_034509725.1. Taxonomy (NCBI): domain Eukaryota; kingdom Viridiplantae; phylum Streptophyta; class Magnoliopsida; order Lamiales; family Pedaliaceae; genus Sesamum; species Sesamum angolense. The sequence continues at coordinate 5,690,362 of JACGWL010000001.1, read as the reverse complement.
AGAACACACACGGACAACGAGTTTCTTACCATAGTGCAGGATGATGAACTATTTGGTGGTCTTGAAGTGACGCGGAAATCAGGTGAATTTGTTGCCATTGAGCCGTGTCCGGGAGCCCTCCTTGTCAATTTCGGAGACATTGCTACAGTAAGTTAACCTGTCCTGGCTGTGCTAGTTAAGATAATCATGTTGTAATGACTCGTGAAAGTGTAATTTTTCCATGTAAAGGTGTGGAGCAATGGAAGATTCTACAATGTGAAGCACCGGGTTGTCTGCAAACAAGAAGGAATCAGAATTTCGATTGCTACGTTTCTCTTAGGACCAAAGGAAGCAATGGTGGAGGCACCGCCTGAATTAGTGACTCCAGAAAATCTGCGTCTCTTTGTTCCATTTAGGTTTGAAGATTTTCGGAAAACTAGATTCTACAAACACATGAATGCAGGTGAAGCTCTTGATCTCTTTCGTGTAGAATCCTGAAATTCAAGTCTAGAATTCTCCATTGTTTTCAACACACATGTTGCTTACTGGTACTTTTTGCTTTCTGGTCCTCACTATAAAAAACACATGTTTGAACAACACATATTGTTTAAGAATACTTTGGTTCTCCTATGTTGAACTTATTCTCAGCAACATACAGCACATGTCATGCTTAAGTTGATCAATGTTTAGGAGAAGATGCTCTTTCAGTTGTGATTAGGTTGTATCCACAAAGGAGATGAATAACTTACTTAGATGTAATAATGTCAAATTTTTAGTTAAAATTCCTTAAGGAACTTTTTCCTAAACATAGTTGGATACTCATAGTAAAATAGTAGGAGTAATATTCAATTGTCCTTACATGCATGTCTGCTATACGGATATAAAAGATATATGACTAAAATATGAGTGGTAGTTGATGAAAGAGATTATTACAACTACAGCAACAGCTACCTATATCTTTTCAGGACTCCCTTACCATACCTTAAACTTCCTTCAAATTCGCTTTAACCATCATTGAACAACTTTAATAGTAGTAACATATATATACGAATGAAACAATAATTATTTTCCCATATATAACTTGAATGAGTATCTTTCCCTCCAACTGGCTATACGTTCATCCGCATAAAATTTAAACCATCACTTTGTTTACGATCTCACCGCAACATTCGATCTTCTGTTTCCTTAACTTTTGTTATTCTACCCATTTCTTTCTTTTCTCTTCTTTCCTTACAACCAGAAAATGAAGCTCCAGGGGTCTGAACTCCCCGTCGGAAAGCCCCAAGCAAGAAGGAAAACATCAAAGCTTGCTCCACTCGTTGCCCTGACAATATTTCTAACAATTCCTCTGTATTACCCCACCATAAGAGACTCTACCAAGAAACTGTCTGAAACTTCGCGTCCATATGAAACTTTGGAGGAAGCAATAAAACCAACCACCCATTTAGAAGCTACCCCTAATGACAATACTGACGAACCTTCGACATTAACCGATGCCAGTTTAGAAACTCCCCCAACGGACAACACTGATGAACCATCGACATTAAATGATGCCCATTCAGAAACTCCTCCAACGGACGGTACAGACGAACCTTCGACGTTAATCGATGCCAGTTTAGAAACTCTCCCAGCGGACAACACTGATGAACCATCGACATTAAATGATGCCCATTCAGAAACTCCTCCTACGGACAATACAGACGAACCTTCGACATTAACCGATGCCAGTTTAGAAACTCCCCAACGGACAACACCGATGAACCTTCCACATTAAAAGATGCCCATTCAGAAACTCCCCCTACGGACAATACAGACGAACCTTCGACATTGACCGATGCCCATTTAGAAACTCGGCCAACAGACAATACAGACGAACCTTCGACGTTGAATGATGCCCGTTTGGAAACTCGGCTGACAGACAATACTGAAGAACCTTCAACGTTGACTGATGCCCGTTTAGAAACTGGTGACGGTTTAAAAACTGGCCCAAAAGACAATACTGACAAACCTTCGACCTTAACCGGTGCCCGTTTAGACACCCTTCCCCGGGAAGAGACTAAGAAACCTTCAACGGTAACCGGTTCCCATTCAAAAGCTCTTCCGAAGGAAAATTCTAATGAACCGTGCTCTGTTGACTCAAACCAATGTCATAACTCCAATAGCGGTGGGGACACGGCGGTGCATCACCAGGGAGCACCAGCCAAGGAGAAGAATGAGAAGGAGAGGAAAAAAGGACCCTATGGACCAAGAACTGATATCGCGCAACAAGACGGGAGAAAACAACTGCCAATAAGCAGAAGTAAAGATTCTTCACGACAAGAAACAAGAAAGAAGCCAAATATAAGCAGTAAAGATTCTTCACCACAGCTAAGTATAAGGCATCCAATAAGCAGAAACAATGCTCGTGAGATGATAAGATCAAGATTGCTGGATGAAGAGCAATGCGACATGTTTACCGGGGAATGGGTGCCTAACCCGAACGGCCCATATTATACAAACGAGACATGCTCTGCAATTCAAGAGCATCAAAACTGCATAAAGTTTGGCAGGCCCGACAAAGGGTTCTTGAAATGGAGGTGGAAGCCCGATGACTGTGAGCTGCCCCTGTTTGACCCCAAACAGTTTCTTGAACTTGTTAGGGGAAAATCAATAGCTTTTGTGGGGGATTCTGTGGCTCGAAACCACATGCAGTCTTTGATTTGCCTCTTGTCCAGTGTAAGCATGAAATCCATAAAAAATAGCAACTTGGGAAATTAATATTAACATTTCGTTCTTGAGACGCATTTGAAGACATCATAGCACATGCATTTCTTGCATAAACTAAAGAATTCTACTTTCTTGCAATATTCAGGTTGCAAATCCAGTTGACTTAGCAGCCCCACTGGATCAAAACAGACGCTACGAGTACAGAGAACACGATTTCAACGTTTCCATCTTCTGGGCACCCTATTTGGTGAGGACAGAAAAAACAGACCCCAACGACGAAAAGCGCCCTTTCAAATTGTACCTCGACGAATTCGACGAGCACTGGACAAAGCAAATCGCACTCTTCGACTACGTAATCATCTCCGCCGGCCACTGGTTCTTCCGCCCCACATACTTCTACCTCAACAACCTCCTCATCGGCTGCCTCTACTGCCCGGAATCCAACGTCAACCACCTGACAGCATACTTCAGCTACCGTCGCGCTTTCCGGACGGCTTTTCGGGCCATTAACGCCGCCAACTACAATGGCGTGACCTTCCTTAGAACGTACGCGCCGTCCCATTTCGAGGGGGCGCCGTGGGATAAGGGCGGCGACTGTGCACGTAAAGGGCCGTACCAGAGAAACGAGACGGTGTTGGAGGATTACGGCTTGGAAATGTATCTGATACAGTTGGAGGAGCTGAGAATTGCACAGAAAGCAGGGCGGCGAAGAGGAGGGAAGTTCAGGCTGTTCGATGCGACGAAGTCTATGTTGTTGAGGCCCGACGGACATCCTAGTAAATACGGGCATTGGCCGGTGGCAAATCAGACAATTCCCAATGATTGTGTGCACTGGTGTTTGCCTGGTCCCATCGACGCTTGGAATGATTTCTTGCAAGAATTGTTGATTAGAGAGAGAAGATGAGGCATATGACTGATGCTTTGCGGCTCAGTGGACCTGCCAGTCCGAGAAAATTAGAAACGTCCATCACATAGATTCACACGCGAGAAACACGTCCAGGCCTGTGATGTTATGCGATTTGGTTGATTCTTTGGAATTTACAGAAATTAAATCAGAAAATTAGTAGATAGCCTAGACAGAATTTTATCCTTTGTGTATTATGTTTTTTATACATAGATTTTATTTTTCAATTTTGGGCAGTATATTGCTCAAAAATTCTTAGAGATTTACGATACTCTTAAATTTTGGAGGTAGATGAATATGTTTAAGATAATTACGGAAAAAGTAGTGCAATTGCACGACTTGGTACGTGGTAATATTGTCTATTCCATTAAATTAAATCCAAAAAAAAAAAAAAAATACCCTTTCGTATTTCATAAACAACATGCATAAGGACATGTCGACGGTGTTTGTTGGGGAGAATAAAAAAGAAAAAAATGCAATTTATTCCATGTGATATTTGTTAATATGCAAATTATCCCCGTATGAAAAAAAAATATATGAAATCATATTGCAATTAGATGTGAAACAACAAATGTAATTGCTCCCTTCTTCTGCTAAAAAAGGTAAATATTCTTCAAGGAAAAAATGGAGAGAAAGAAATAGTTTGGTCAAATCAAATTTGACATTGTAAAATCAATCAAATTAAGCATATTATTATATTTATTATGAAAATTACATAATAAACATAATTGACTCACTATAATTAACTTGATTTCATCATTCTAATTCTTCTATAAATTTGTAAATAATATCTCCATGAAAATTGAAGAATGATGAGTTTCAAACTACATTTATAGTTTTTGATTCCATAAAATTAGAAATATGATGGGGCAGGAGCAGCCATCGGACCAGAGTTGGCGCCACCATTGCTCAAAATTTCCAAAATCGCTCTATGATTTTCCTTTTGGTTCTTACGAAGAGTTGGCAAAGATACTCCTGCATAATTCATAATATTTGATTAATTAATGCTCGAATACATACTTTGATTAAGTTTCAAGAAAATCCGCAACGAACAAGCTAGCATGGAATAATCAACAAAATTAGTAATTGATGTATATTTTATATGAAATACTTAAAGTTAATTACCTTCATCGACAACAAGGTTGAAGAAAAGGTCGACAATGTTAGGGCAGTTCTGGTAGCAAGCAGGAGAACAGAGATGGGCAGTGAACTCTGATGAGAGAAAGGCTTCGGAGGATATTCTTTTGAATTCACAGTGAACACCGCAAGCATTCACGTATTGATCTATCTCAATATATCCTGGCAATTTCTCCACCAAAACCTCCAATGTCTTACACGTATTATCGGTTTTTCCTTGTGCATTTTTGTAGTTCTCCAGCACACACCTCTTTCCTGATGATGCAATCGCAAAGGAACGCAATTTTGTTGGCAACTTCTCACAAATCACATCCACTATATAATATAAAGATTAAGAAAAATATTCCATCATAATTTTTGTAAATGTCAATTTAATATATATATATATGTGTGTGTGTGTGTGTGTGTGTGTGTGTGTGTGTTCATGTATAAAATTAATAGAGATGATAACATATTATTTTTATTAAGAATCAAAATGATATAAAATTATAAATTCACAATATTTGAATTTACATGGAAGGCATACCTAATGTTCTTTGATCAAAGAGAGAGAGCAAGCAAAGAAGAGAAGCAATGAAAATCTCATTGAAGAACCCATTCTTTCCAATTGATATGGGATTTCTCTTTCTTTGTTTTTTTTTTTTTTTTTTTTTTTTCTTTTGAGATTTGGAGATTTCCCAATAAGAAAGTAAGAGAGAGAAAATTTATAACCTTACAAATTTAATTAGCAAAATAAATATAAAATCCTCGAATTCTCCGAACCACAAGATTCATATATTTGTATTATGTGTCCTTAATTTTATTGTTATATTAATTTTTTGAATTTGTTTGAATCAAGCACTTATACACACACGTCAGAACTACTCAACAATAAGCGTTTTAATCATAAGATTGAAAAATTATATATTAGGTTTTTATAAAAGTATTCAGATCTTTTAATGTATTTTTAAAATCCTAAGAAATGTCTTTTTTTTTTATTATTTTAATCATATTACATACAAGATTGTCGTTATTAACATTTTATAAAATCCATGATTTCATTTTACCCGAACAATTCATAAGTTTATTTTGAAATCAAAATTTACTAGATCTTAACCTTTTATCAAATCCAACTAATTTACCCCCAACTAGATGAGAAACAAAATTTACTGTATTAGATCTACTTTGATTAAATTTAAATTAATTACATCACAAATATAATAAATATATTATATGATTATCAAAGTAATTAAATAAAAATAAATAAACAAACAAACAAATGGATGATGGATCCGGGCCTTACCCACATGGCAATGGATAGGTAAGCATGTGAGAACTTGATATGTATGAGCTAATAAACCCAACATACAAACATCTTTTTAATCTATGATTGGAAAATATAACATTAAGAATTTTAATTTATTGTCTCCATGCCACAAACAATTTGCTAAAATTTAAATATATTATCTGAAATCTGGGAAAAAAATTGATCTAAATAATGGATAACTTTTAGCTAAATAAGGTATATGGCTTCAAGAATTATGATATTTTGTTACGATAAAAAGTAAAAATCACCACGAATACTAATTAATACGATCAATTATTATAGTTAAAAGTAAAAATCAACACGAATTCTAATTAATGCGATCAATTATTATAGTTAAAAGTAAAAATCAACACGAATTCTAATTAATCGGTTATGCAATTAATGGCTACTAGCCATTATTTTTGTCAGTGCTACAAACATATTAGACACAGCTAAAAATTAAGACAAATGCTTTGGTCTTAATTAAATTAAATCATGATGAACATTGATTAATCATGACAAACTTAAATTTTTATATTGATTTTATAAAATTATGGAAAATAATATTGATTTGTCATAATATTTTACCCATCGTCATTTACAATATAGGAAATAATTCTTTTTTTTCTTTTTGTAGTGAGTTTATTTATAGTTTTCTTAAATAAATCAGTTTATATTTTCTACTGCAAATTAGTATTGCATCTTATTTTTTATTTTAAATATACATCACACACACACACACACACACACACATATATATATATATATAATTTATTTCTACCAGTACATTTATTAAAAAAATTATACATTTAACGTACATATACAACAGCAATTCACAATAGAATATTGGGAGTACAAATGAGTATATATAGACCGTCTCTTTTCGTGCGCAGAACCCTTTTCCACTCTCCATCTCGGAGCTCCGAAACCATGGATCTTCTTCCCTTCAGAAAAACCCGCTTTCTTCTTCAGAAAAACACTAACAAAATCATTACGACACTAGCAATCACATCACTAATCCTACTCGCCTGCACCCGCCTAAATAATCATCCGGTGCAAAACCCTCCTCCTCCTCCATCCAACAACCACCCCCCACCGTCGATTTCCCCTTCGGCGCCCCACACGCCGGCGGAGGATATTAAGATGAGCGAGGATGAGGAGGAGAAATGCGACATCTTCACAGGGGAATGGGTGCCGAACCCGGATGCTCCGTATTACACGAACAGGACGTGTTGGGCTATCCATGAGCACCAGAACTGCATGAAGTACGGTAGGCCGGATACGGGGTTCATGAAGTGGAGGTGGAAACCCGACGGGTGCGAGTTGCGGGTATTCAACCCGTTTCAGTTCTTGGATATTGTCCGGGATAAGTCCTTGGCCTTTGTCGGGGATTCGGTGGGGAGGAACCAGATGCAGTCCATGATTTGCCTCTTATCAAGGGTAACTTTCAAACACACACACTCATATGCTTATATGAATATATATATTTATATATAAGAAAATAGTAATTAAATAATTACATAAATATTTCATAAATTGAATATTGATTCGTATTAAAATAGAAACTTGATAATTATATTTTCATGAGATTTGATATATGTTTTGACTAAAATATTAATCTTCAGGCCAGCAAGTTTCTGGATATTTAAAATAAGTTCAAATAGATTGGGGCAAAAAATTGTAAATTTTATAAATATAAAGGAGGATTTGAACAATTTTAAGAAGGGAGAAAGAATATATATATATATAGTTCTCAGTTATAATTATATTAAAGTTTAGAGGGAAAAAACTGGTAGTAATTAATTAATTAATTAATCTCATAAATTAAATTTATTAAATGTTAGTTTAGCTAAGATAGGCAGATGTACCAATCACATAAATAGCCAATAGTAAAGGAAAACTGTAGTCGTTAAATCTATTAGAATGACATTAGATATTGCATAATAAATATAATTGTATTGTTTAATTATATCATTTGGACAAGAATGTCCTAGAAAACACCATTAATCTCGTGTAATATTGAAATATAATTTTTTCTATGGCATGAATTATTTCTGTTTCTGATTGATTCATACATTTTTTAATATATATTTAAAATCAAATACTGATGCAATGCATTATTAATTTAAATTAATTAGGAATACGTTGATAATTCAGACGTCATACCATGTGTTATTATAATGGACATATAATAATGTTTTTATAGAAAATAGAATATGATATTGAGATTAAAAATAAGTAGTAATTAGATGAAAATGACAAGCGAGGGAAGGAATCCAATCTTGAAAACTGGTGATGTAGATCTAGAAATAATAGAGATTTGTTGTGTTGTGTGGTAAGCTAAATGTTAACCCACCCACCCCCACCGTCGGACCGCATATGCACTTTCTTATAGTTTATGGTTATCCCAATTAGGTTTGGTGTTTTGTGCTGCAATGCATGCTGCGCGCATCATACCTGACCCTAATTCAGTCTGTGTCTGAAAACGACATGTATGCCTCCTCCCCTGACAGCCTGACACCAATCTTACATATTCTTTTTTTTTCTTCTCCATTATACCCATTCATATGTATGTATATATATATATATGGGATAATTACACGTTTGATATAATTATACATAAATTTTTTATAATTTAAAAAATTATATTTAGAATTTTTTATGTTTGTGTTCTGTCAAACAGTAAGTCTTTTCGTTTGTCAAAATTCACCGAACTTACTGATATTAACAAAAGAATCCCAAAACAAAAAAAAATTACATTTACTCTCGATTGATTTATTAATAATTTATAGCACCAAAAATTATCATCATACGTATTTACGCATTAATGCATGTGAGGTATATCTTCACCTTGACAAATATAGTTTAATTCGAAAAAATTTGTTTGACATATAATAAGTCAATTAAAGATAAATATTAATTTTTATTTAGTTTTTTTATCATATATCAGTAAATTTAGATTAATGAATAATTTATTTGTTAGATGAATATAAATTTTAAGGATCCTAAATGTAATTTTTTTAATCATAGGATGTTTACGTATAATTACACGAAATTTAAAAAGAAAAAAGAAAAGAGTGTCTGCAAATTACTGCTATTAGGTATAATTTTTTAATCATAGGTTGCGCGTGCCTTAATTTGTCTGCAAATTACTGCTATTAGGTACCTATTAATATTATTAATCAAATTATATATATTAGGTGGGTATATACTGAAATATTTATTTTTAGATAACCACTTAATTAAGCATATAATGACACTAGCTGGCTAGTATTTTTACCTTTGGCTATATATAGGCTTTTCCAATGTGTAATTAACGTAATTACATTAATTGGTTCAATGAGTAAATTATTATTTAGTATGAAGAAAATACATTAAGAATGAAAAATTAATTTTTAAAATTATATTAATTTGTCTTTTCCCTTCACTTTGTACTAAATTGTATTGACTGTTTTTTATATTTTTTCATATCATAAAAAATAAAATGAATTTAACTCTTAAATTTTATGTGGTTGCACTTTCAGGTGGAGTACCCGATCGACGTCTCCCCGACAACCGACGAACACTTCAAACGCTGGAAATACGTAAATTACAACTTTACCCTCGCCTACTTCTGGAGCCCGTTCCTGGTCCGGTCCAACGAGCGCGACTCCGACGGCCCCACCCACACCGGCCTTTTCAACCTCTACCTCGACGAGCACGACGACTCATGGACCACCCAAATCGACGAGTTCGACTACGTTATCATCAACGCCGGCCATTGGCTCACCCGCACCGCCGTCTACTATGAGAACGGTCGCGTCGCCGGCTGTCGCTACTGCCAGCTCCCAGACGTCACCGACCTCCCCACCACCTACGGCTACCGCCGCGTTTTCCGGACGGCGTTTAAAGCCATCAACGAACGGGAGAATTTCAAGGGCGTGGTCTTTCTCCGGACCTTCGCGCCGTCGCACTTCGAGAACGGGCTGTGGAACGCCGGCGGGAATTGCGTGAGGCAGAAGCCGTTCTGGAGCAACGAGACGATCTTGGAGGGTCAGAATCTGGATATGTACATGACCCAATTAGAGGAATTTAGGGCTGCGGAGAAGGAAGGGAAGAAGAGGTTGAGATTGCTGGATACGACCCAAGCAATGCTGTTGAGGCCCGACGGGCACCCGAGTAGATACGGGCACTGGCCCAATGAGAATGTGACTTTGTATAATGACTGCGTGCATTGGTGCTTGCCGGGCCCGATTGATTCTTGGGCGGATCTTTTGCTCCATATGATGAAGATGGAGGCCCGGAGATGGCACGAGGAAAGACAGAAACTGCAGTAAATTGGTTAAGTCTCTTTATTACTATTTTCTTTGATATATATTCTTCTGGAGTTGTGTCTAGGGATTAGAGTGTAGTTGCATTTTTTAATTGTTAATGGAAATGATGTTATTATTACATCTCCCTAATTGGGGAAGGGGACAGTGTAGGTTACGTTTTATACTATGATGTACTTATGTTGTTTGTTGGGAGTTTTGGTTGATAGACTGTTTTCTTGAATGTTTATTCTTGAACTTGAACCTTTGTGTTTAATGTATGATTGCCATCACCTCATTTACAACTACTAGTCATGATTAGAAGAAAGTGGAAAAGGAGGGGAACACTATTACGAGCTCAATTTTTATGAAAACATAACGTTGTACTAAATTTTATTTATAATTTTTTTTTAAAAAAGGAGTGTGAGATGTGAATTTAACATTTTATCTTACTTGTAAGCTTGACATTTTGTCCCATTTAATCCACACCCTCGAGCATAGTGAATTCCTACTCTCGCACATAAATCTCATCATCTGTGCGTCTATAGAGTTAGGGTTCATTTACTTTGACATATTAATCTCGATTGAATTGATAGTTTAGTTAATCAGTCTTTTACATTATGACAATTTAACTCGTGATAAATAGGTTGTCATACCACCATGTGATAGGATAAAGATCCCAAATATTAATAATTTCTGATCGAATTGATGATTAAATAAGAAAATGACTATTTAGTAATTCATTTACTAAATGCCTTTTTTTCTTAGGACAGTTTCATGATTATTAAAATACCTTGTTCAGTAGATTAGGACAAAGTCTCGTGATTATTTTATGTAATTACACTTGCGCTGAAGAAGTTTGTAGGTTGTCTTCTCTCTCATTTACCGAAAATGTAACGACAAACTGAAAGCAAATTTCTTCTGAAAATAGGGCCAAAATTGAAATGGTTTACGAAAATAGTATTTCCTCGTATAAAAACGTAGTTATAAGAAAGATGATTTATATACAATTATATACATACAGTTGAGTTGTCTCCTTCAGCTAAATGATCGTTGGCTAGATTCTTAGCATGATTTCCATCAATCTCGAAATCTTTTGGCTTCAATGTGAACTTTTCACAATTCTCCCAAATCAGGTCAAATACAGTATCTACAAAAAAAGGGAGAAAGGCAAATTAGTTCAAAATAATATGCAGAGTTCCAAAGAAAAAGATGCATATGCATTATGTTTTCAATATTTAATTTTATTTTAAAGCCAAGGTGGAACAAGTTTAAGACAGGATGGTTGAAGAAACAACCATGGCATACATGTTTTCAGACAAGATGAGAAAAGAAGGTAGATAGCGAAATGCACAAGTCAAAAATAGTGTAGCTGCATTGTGATTTGGGTGTTTTAAGGCTCAAAAAGGACAAATGATAACCAAAACTTTTGAGAATAATAATAGAAGGTATGTCCAATCATAGATTGGATGGGCCCTTGCTCACTCTAATCTAATGGGGTTATTACAGTCAACCTATAATTGAAGTCAAGATTGGGCTAATCCAACATGTCACAAAAATATGCCCAATAAACATGGGTTTGATTGATTAGCCCAAAAAATGAGTCTTGGTTGAAATGACATAAAGACCAGTGATGTATGAATATGGCAGCATGCAAGCAAGCCACAATGTGATAGTACACATGATAACAATTATAATAATATTATTTAATAATAATTCCTAGAGATTGTAATAATCGCGAGATAATTACGCGTGCCATTTAACTTGAGTAACTGTCACTCTGAAAAATATTCCAACCAAGAATTAGACGAAACCCACAATGGATCTCTTACAAAAGCAGACAACATATTTCAAGAAAGTGTCAATGATTGTGTAGTAAAACAAAAAAGGCCAAATTGTCTTTGCTTCGTGATAAACCTTTCTCCCATCCATCGCCATGATTAGTATAATCCCGCGTTAACGTTCACATTAATAGATTTTAACATCAGATTACTCTTCAGAAATACGGTAGATTTCTTAAATAATTTTCTTTGACTGAAACAGCTAAGTTCTTAGCAGTCATGCGTTTGCTCAGAGCATGTTGTCTGACAAATTTTCTTAATATTTCTCTCTCCATTTCGGTTTCTGACGAAGTATTGGGGACTATCAGAAAGTCGCACCCACGTTTAATTCTACATTTCTTCGGTGTTCTGTCCATATGCTGTACCATATCTTCAGGGGAAGAAGTTTCCTTGGGGAATTTTCTTTTTCGGGAATTTCAAGATTTCGACCTGTTCTTGAAAGGTGAGACTTTCTGTCAATTTTTGAGCACTGTGGTTTTTTTTTTGTCTCTTTACCCTGTTGCTGATGATTCAATAGCACTGCATTTGGCTTCAAAGTTTTGGGGTTTGTACTTGATTGTTGATTCTTGGCTCTATAGAGATATCTGTGTTGAACTGTTGGGACTGCTGATTTTTAGATTGTTCCTTTTCAACTCCATTTCTTGAATTCTTGATCTGGATTTGTTTGCATTTGATTTTTTTTTCTCAATTTGATTGTTTGTTTGTATGGTTTTAATCTTTTGCTGAATGTTTGTTCTCTTGTTATTCTTGAAAAGTAAAGGCTGGAAATTGAGTAGATTGAGCTGCATTTTAATGGGGATGTTGCGGTCTTGAATTTGGGAACCCCTATTGTTGATTAAGGGAACTGTATTTTGGGGAAGATGGCTTCAAAGTCACCTTCTCCAAGTTCTTCTCCTAATGCTGTCCCGCCAGCTTCATCTGCAAATTCTACCTCTCCTTCAGGATCCAATCCTAATCAGGCAACTGATGCATCACCTCCTCCATCTAGTTCCTCCGCCCCGCCTCCTGTTGCCTCTGCCCCTCCTCCATCACCACCACCACCATTGTTGAATTTACCACTTCCACTGCCTTCTTCACCACCTCCATCGCCACCACCATCTCCTCCAGTGTCGCCACCGCCATCCCCTCCAGTGTCACCACCACCATCCCCTCCAGTGTCGCCACCGCCGTCCCCTCCACTATCGCCACCACCATCCCCTCCTCCGTCTACCAATTCACCTCCTCCACCAACTTTGTCTCCTCCCCCACCTTCAGGGGCTTCTCCACCTAAAGAATCCCCTGCTCCTCCTGTAGCACCACCTCCCTCCCCTCCAGCAGTTTCACCCTCTCCTCCACCGCCAGCAACAAACTCTTCGCCTCCTACTGCTACTCCTCCACCTCCACCCGTTGTACATCCACCAAAGCATTCTCCTCCGCCACCTCCATCGCTACCGCCTCCAATGCCACCCCCTCCAACTGGTACCCAGCCTGGCAGTCCTCCTCCGCCTTACACTGCATCTCCTCCTCCTCCCGTTCCTTCGTCATCCTCGCCACCTTCTATTTCTCCTTCCTCTCCCCTGAATAATTCGTCGTTCAATGGAAACACACCAGCACCACCTCTTTCCTCTTTCCCGACGGAGAAACCTGCTGCAAGATCAACTGAATCTGGTCCAAATATAACTGCAAATGCATCAAGGAATTCTGATGGTCTAAGAGCTGGAGGTGCTGCTGCAGTAGGCAGTATTGTGGGATTCTTGGCGTTGACACTTGTGGTTCTGGCTGTGTGGTTTACCCATAGAAGAAAGAAAACAAAGAATGGGTTTAGTCTCAATTATGCAGTGCCCTCCCCTTTTGCATCCTCCCAAAATTCAGGTACTAGTTCACTATGTTTTCCCTTCTGACAATGTTTTATTGTTAGTGATGGGTACTATTATTTTCTTCCATCCGCTGTCTGGAGAAATCATGCATCTATAACTTTCCATGAAAGTGCTCAACATCTTGAAACATAAAGATCAAAGCTTAACAAGTCAGTGAGAGCGAACTACATATTACATTGCTCCATGTTATTCACGTATTCCACTTTTAACCATTCAATTATACAAAGGCTTCCTTCGACTCCATTCTATTCACGTATTCCACTTTTAACCATTCAAGTATACAAAGGCTTCCTTAGACTCGTTTGTGAATGTATGTTCTTTTCTTTTCTCATACACCTGTCAAATGCAGCATAATACATCCAAAAGATGCAGATTATCTCATAAAACAATGATTATGATTGACTATTTTTAAAATGAGTGTAATAATAAATTCTTTTGCACTCTTCTGTTATTTCCAGATTCGTCATTCCTAAGACCCCAGAATTCAGCTCAACTAGCTGGACGTGCTTCACCAAACAATTTTATGTATTCACCAGATGGTGGTATAGGCGCTTCAAGGTCATGGTTCACATATGAAGAGCTTTCTGGGGCTACAAATGGATTTTCAGCGAATAATCTTCTTGGTGAAGGTGGATTTGGTTGTGTTTACAAGGGAGTTCTGGGCGATGGAAGACAAGTTGCTGTTAAACAGTTAAAGGCTGGTGGTGGACAAGGAGAGCGTGAATTCAGAGCAGAAGTTGAGATCATCAGCAGAATACACCATAGGCATTTGGTATCACTTGTGGGTTACTGCATCTCTGAGAGCCAAAGATTGCTCGTTTATGATTATGTGCCAAACAATACCCTGCACTACCACCTCCATGGTAAGACTAAATATAGGTTGCTTCTTTGCAAATAACTGCATATCACTAGGATGGAATACTGTCATTTGATCTTTGATATTGCAATAGACAAAGGAGAAAGTTGATCAACTGTTCCTGCCTGAAATATGTGTTCAATTTATGTATTACGCTAAGTAATATGATCACGGCCTTAGTTCTTGAGTTAATGGCATGTGCAGCTAAAGGCAAGCCTGTAATGGATTGGGCTAGTCGAGTTAAAGTCGCAGCTGGTGCAGCACGTGGCCTATCATATCTTCATGAAGACTGTAAGCTCTAGCCATCATATTTTGGAATTCTAATGTTTGTCTTTCAATCTGTAGTTTCAAACTTTCTGCTTGGAGATCTTAAATTTGATTTACGACGATTGCTCTACAAATATACCTTAATCAATAATCCATCAAAATCAAAAAATATGCTATGCAAATAAAAATTTCTGATATGCCCTAAATTTGCTTATAGTAACTTAACATCTCAAGCAACTCATATCGTATGGTTCATCCAGCCAACATAATTCTGTCATTCGCCCATTAATTGCTTTCTGGCTGCTTCTCGACAGGTTGCAGATTTTGGCCTTGCAAAGCTAGCCTTGGAATTGGATTTACATACCCACGTGTCAACCCGTGTAATGGGAACCTTCGGGTAGGTCACCACTTCATTGTGAAAGCCACATTGGAGATATTTTGATATGGTGTGCTCTAGATTGGACTAAGTTGATCTCACGAAATAGGAATATTGTACTACAGGGCATATTTTTGTATTGCTAAATGTCTAGTGGTCCAATTTGTTGAATCAGCTAAATAAGGTAGCTTGTTATGATGAACAAAGTGATGGATTGCAGGTACTTGGCTCCAGAGTATGCATCAACTGGTAAACTAACGGAGAAATCAGATGTTTTTTCATTTGGTGTTGTGCTTTTGGAGCTTATTACTGGTCGTAAGCCTGTCGACTCATCTCAACCCTTGGGCGATGAAAGCCTGGTTGAATGGGTAAGCTCTGTCAGCCTTGTTCATTATTTTCTGATTTAACTTTTCTTAAACCTCAACATCCACTAAATTCTACAATCAACACATGAGCGGAACGCTATGAAGTTCAAACTTCATGAATTTGGGAGTTTTTATAATTTGTTTATTTTCCCTGAACGAGGTTGCTGTCACAATCACAGCTGATATTTATCTCTGGGATCTCTAGATACGTCAAAAAATCAGTGAACTTAATTGGACATAAAGTTCAATTTGTGTCGTCTGCATATTATCCCATTAATCATATTAGAACCGTTCTTGCATCGTGCAGGCCAGACCGTTGCTCGCTCAAGCACTCGAGACAGAAGTTTTCAGAGATCTGGTGGACCCTCGACTCGAAAACAATTTCGTGGAAAGTGAAATGTTCCGTATGATTGAAGCCGCTGCAGCTTGTGTCCGCCATTTAGCTTCCAAGAGGCCAAAGATGAGTCAGGTAACTAAGTCTCACTCTTAGTGCTCTGATGTTTATGCATCTGACCTTTCAGATTCTTGATTTGTTTCTGTTCTGTGCTCTCGTCATTTCCAGATAGTGAGAGCTTTAGACTCTATGGAGGAGTCAGCGGATTTGAACAACGGAATGAAACCTGGACAAAGCGGGATTTTCGATTCAAGGGAACATTCTGCCCAAATCAGAATGTTTCAGAGGATGGCATTCGGAAGTCAAGAATACAACTCAAATTTCTTCAGTCATTCTCAGAGCAGCTGGAGCAGTTGATGGATTCAGCTGTAAATGCTAACACATCGGTGCATCACTGGAGATTCTTAGAAGCAACAGATGTGAAATATCAGAAAATGAGATCCATGTGGCATGATTCACGCTGAAAAGTGAGATAAGTATAGAGGCTTACATTATGCTAATATGACATGATTCATACTGTTCGATATTTTATAATCAAGGTGCGTATAAGAGTTTAGGGACGTGCACTAGGACGACCTTCAGAAGCCTTGGGCCAGCACGTTATGATTCCGACTGCCTACACATGCTTCGTGCAAAATTCCTATTCAATTATTGGATGTAAATTTTGATGCCTATATTCTGAATTTTGTAGTGTATGCTTTGTTTCTGGAGACTGCCTCAATATAGTTTTTGCAGAAGTTTGAGTTTGTTGCTTAAAAATTTATTTATTTTTTTATTTATTCTCTTATGAAGTTTGAAAAAATAAAAAAATGTATTGGATTATAACTTGAAAAACATGCAATTGGAGCATTTTTTTTTTTCATGTTAAATGAAATTTTCGTTAAGTTTAACGGAAAAGTTACTGAACGACCAAAACTGCCAAAAAAATAAAATTTTGGATCAAAATTGCCTAAATTGTTTGAGAATCAAAATCGTATTAGTAACTATATTTTACAAAAAAAAATGCATTATTCCGTTCATTTTACTTTCCAATCTTCTTGAACTTGACTTGCTAAACAAATTATACACCAATTACACACAAGTGTATGCAGTGTTGTTTTGAATTTATTCTGATATAATTTTTAATATTTTAATATTGCACTTGTTATATATAATAATTTATATAGATAGATGTGTATATTCCGTAAAGAATGCACAAGAAATTTTAGAAATAAAAAGTATGTGTAATATTTAGTCGAGTTTAGTCCTATTCCTGTTAAAATTTAAAAATTAATGAAATATACCACTGAATTCATTTATGATTTTAAAATAAATTAAATAATTATAGAATCAAATTATGAGCAAAAATTTTATAATTTGTTGACTTTTTTTTTTTTTTTTTTTAAATATATAAAATATGGATGATTTGTATAAACAATGTTGATGCTTGAAGCAAGTTCGAAATGTTTTTTAGTTTAACTCAATTTTAGAAATAATTGCATTCTTATCTCTTGAGGTTTGGTGTAATTACATAGATCTTCTGTGGTTTAGAAAATTATATTTAGTATTCCTAAAGTTTGCTTCCATCTAATAAATAAGTTTATTTATTAATCAAAATTCACCAAATTTATTGATATTAATAAAAAAAAATTGGACAAAAATCTATATTTACCCCCCAATTTACTTATTAGTAACTTATTGCAGGTCAAATAAATATTTTCATGTCTAAATTACCCTATATATTTTTCACGCGTTAATGCATATGAAGAGGTTAATCTTCACTGTTATAAGGGTAGTTTATTTTGGAAAAAATATTTAACTTGCAATAAATCAATAATAAGTCAATAAAGAGTAAATATCAATTTTCATTCAACTTTTTTGCTAATATAAACAAATCAGTTAATTTTAACTAGTAAAAAAATTTATTTGTTAGATAAAAATAAATATCAGGAATGTTAAATATAATTGGAGGCGAGTGTAATTATCCCTCAAATTTATTATCATTCCTAAAATTTTACCTAACTGGGAATACAAAAGACGCGATTTTAAGTCAAACTGGAGAAAACTGGAGAAGTGTTAAAACATGAGAGCCATTTCCTCGGTAATATATTGTTAATTAAAAAAAAAAAGAAAAAAGAAAGGAAAGTAAATTCTGCTGCAGTGAGGAAACAAGAAAGACGGGTGAGAATCTTCTTCAGATTTCAATTTTCTTCCTCATCTAAGTGAAGAGTAGACTCCGAGACGAAACTCTGTTATCCATTTTCTCTTTCAAGAATCGATTGCAAAGTGTTTGCGCATAGATAAGAGATGAGTGGCGGAGGAGGTGAGGATCCGCAGAAGTTGAAGCGGATTGCGGCGGCGGCCTATGATTACGACAACGACCCGCGGTGGGCGGATTACTGGTCGAATGTGCTCATTCCGCCGCACATGGCGTCTCGCAGCGACGTCGTCAAACACTTCAAGCAAAAGTTCTACCAGCGTTACATCGTATGACAATCTGGCTTTGCTTTGCCTTCCTTTCTATTTCGAGTTAATTGGATGTGATATGTATTTTTGCTGTTATTTTTAAACGGTCCGAATTTAGAGGAACTTGTTTATTTTTTATTTGGGAGTGAATTACTGGGCTTTTCGTTTCTTGCCCGCTTTAGTTTTTGGCTGTGAAGGTTTTAGTTTCCAATTACATCCACTAAGGTTTATGTTGCTTGCTTGCTTTGTTATTTTTAAAGGTAAATATAGTGCGTAAGGACTTGCGCAGCTATATGCCAAATTTTTTTGTATGCTTTTTTGTTGTTTCATATGTTATGAACTTAACATCTGATTGAGAAATATCAGGACATAGGGTTTTGGTTCCTATTGTATTCTTTATGAGGGTCTGATCTAATTGCCTTTTAAATCCTGACGATTTGAATCTACCACTGTCTTCATTAGTTTGGGTTGATTATGAGAAAATGCTACATTTGTTTGTGTGCAATTTCTTTACCCGTTGGTGGAGTATGGACATAAATGATGCTAGAAGTTGCTTGTCTTGTGTGAAGACTTTTCTACTTATTTATGATTCCTTTGGGTATATATTGGCTCTATGGTCATCTGGAGGTGGGATTAGGACTATCAGGAGAACGTTAAATGACATATTGATTCTCCTTGAGATATCACAATTGTTTGCTAATTTTATGTGTTTTCTCCTATTCAGGATCCTGATCTAATTGTTGAGCCGATGTCTAGTACCAGCTCATCTCAGTCAGCAAGAACATCAGTGCCACCACCACAGTCATCATCGTCATCTGCGACTTCTAACAGTAATACTCACCAAGGGAGTTCAGGTCTAAAGTCATGGCTTTCGGTAGACGAGAGTGAATGTTTCTTTTAATTTGGCATTGAGATTTGGCAGCTTCATGCTTTTTTTAAAAGCTAGTTATTCTTTGACTTTGAATATATGGATATTTATCTTGTAGGGTCCTCCAGAAGAACATCAGGGTCATCTACAACTCCACCTCCTAATTCTACGCCGTTGCGTTGGGATCAACAAACAATTCAATTTTCTGTCAATGCTTGGGTATGTAAATTCATTGGATAATGAACCAATTAAAACTGCTTTTAGGCTGAAGATTTTGTTCATAACTGTGGTGGTACTATTTAGACTAGTTGTAGGACGAACATTTGATGTTGATAATATCTTTTTCTGGCAGGTCTTTGTTGTGTCAGTTCTTGCAATTTTTCCAGTTGTGCCACAGAATCTTGCTAATCGGGCATATCGGCTTTCCTTCTTGGGGACTGCATGTTCTTCTTTGTACTCTTTGTATTCAGTCTATGGGTAATACTCTATTTTATTTCAAAATTTCTCCCAGTGAGCCACTTTTCTCCTACTTGTTGATATAACTCTCTGTTGTCTGCAGAAACCTAGGGCATGGAACTTGCAGGCGTTTCAAGTGTGGTTCCAGTCGGTGGTAGTTGCCAAAGATTTTGTCTGCTCAATTTACTGCCTTACTTTCGTCAGTTCGCATCTATGCCTCAAATGTCAGTCTGAATCTACAACTTAATAATTAATTTCTCAGTCTTACGTTGCTGGAAGTGGGTGCTTCTCTTCAAAATGCACATAAGTTGTCTATTTAATTCTTGCAGTTGCTTTAATTCCCATAATGTGCCGGGCGCTAGAGCATGATGCAAAGTTTCTGAGACGCAACTTTAGCAGATCTACCTTGTATAGGTAAGAAATCCTGCAATTGGCCTTGGAAATCCTTCAAATTTTCCTTTGCTATAAATTTCGTGCTGTGCCGATTAACATGAACCTTGAGTGAGAAGATGCCAGCTATTGTAGTCATTGTCTCTTTCCTGGATTTGTCGTAATTATATTCCAGCAAATCTTTTCCCACATCTCTCTCACGCATTTCCTTGTTGAAACAGCAATGTGCATTTTAGTTTGATGATCTGTGAGGTTTTTTAATCAATCTGATATGCTTGCGTTGAGTGATAGGACTTAGAGAATTTTTTATTTGTTATCATTATTGAGTGTGGTTGTGTGCATGGGAGAAAGAGCACCTACAGAAGTCATCATGAGCATGAAATTGTGGATATAATCATTGTTGTTATTATCCAGATACTGAGGTGCATTTGTATTCTAACTGTTGTGTTAACATGACTCAGATGATTGACTTTCTAGCTATGAAATGTGGACTTAGTAGCTTCAATACTTGCATGAAGATGATACTCTTTTGATGCATGGTACACTATCCCTTCGACATGTTTGAGACTTGTTTGGTGGACTTTCACAGGAAATACTTGGAAGAGGCTTGTGTTTGGTAGAGTCAAACACAACCACCCTTAGCATTCTCTCCTCACAAGCTGAGATCGGACTTGGATTCCTCCTGATTATTTCTCTGTTCTCGTCAGTAGCTCTGCCTTTTCCCTTTTGTGATACCCTTTGCTACAATTTGTATTTATACTGTTAACTTTTTATCAAGAAATGATAAAAAAATTTCATCACTTGCTAAGATATGTCTTGATTTTAATTTTAATATGCAGGTCTCAGCGCAACATTATACAAACATTTATGTACTGGCAGGTACAAGTCATACTTATATGGAACTTGAATATGATATTTCCTTTAATGTGATGATAATTTTTGTGGCTACAGAACTTGTATTAGTTCTTGTCAACTGAAGTGAGTAATTGGTGATTGCAAGAAGTTATTGTCTTGATTTCGTATTCTTTACGTCTTATCTATGTGTTCTCCAATAGTGATGGTAGGAACAGTCAATCAGCTAGAACTTCTGTTTCAAGTTTTAACAAATAGCTTGCTACCTTGGTTCGGTTTATTTGGTACAATTGTCACAGCATTCAATATGATCATCTTTAAGGAGGCTTGCTATAGCTTTTGTGTGGGTGCCTGTAGTCAAGCTTTGGCCTGGAAACACTGTGATGGCTTCTATGGTCCAACCACAGTAATGGCTGCTGTTTAGGTTTTGTATTATTTTGGAGTGTCTTCCATGGTACTTTTGTTAACATGTATTTTTAGATGTTTCTGAGCGCAATCACATTATTGATTAAAATGCATCAACATTTTCACAACTAAGAGTTCATACATTTGGATTTCTTTTTTTATGTATTCGTTTTCTTTGGCAGCTTCTGAAGCTTATGTACAATGCTCCTGCTACTGCTAGTTACCACCAAAGTGCATGGGCTAGGATCGGGCAGACTGTAAATCCACTAATCCAGCGCCACGCTCCATTTCTCAAAACTCCAGTTTCTGCCATTCAGAGATGGTGGTTAAGGTGAAAGTCTTGAGAGAAGAAGCAAAAGGGCTCACAGAAGTGGGGAGAAAGGTGAATGCCATTGCTTCCTTCTGAGACTTGTAATGCTGATTAGGGAAAAGAAGACAGGTTGAGAATTTAATTTCAGTTGAAGTGCTCATCTGACTGCATCTATCTGATTGATCACTTCCAACTAATAATCACTTAAGCCAACTTTCAAGGTCCACTATGTACTATCATTTAATCACTTAATTTTAAGTTATATTTTGCAATCGGCAAGTTTAGAGAAACCTATCGTGCATTAATCAGTTGCAGATTGTTCCATGTGACTTGCTACATGAGACGCTGTTTGTCTCGCAAGAACAACTTTGTATCATTTGGGGCTGTGGCGTGTTAGCCCCTTGAACTTCTTATGAGTAGTTGTCTTGGTTTATAACTATTTTGGCTTAAAATGTCATATGAGGTTTGTATTGAGGAAGCTCTCACTTTCTTGACAGGGACTTGTGACATTCTATGCAATGCCTTCTTTGTGTTTTTAAGTCCCATTTGAATGTGTGTGAACCATTTAAACGTAAATTTCACCTGAAGAGAGAGATAGCCATGGATGATTTGTTGGATGTTTATTTCATTTTTTTTTGACAAAAAATATTGGATTGACAGGCAATTGTAATCCAAATGTAATTTATCAGGAGTATTATAATTTCACATAAGAATTTAAATTATTCACGTTAACAATATCACTTAACAATTTTAGATTACTTAGATTCAATTATTCAGATAAGTGGGTGGTGATGCTGATTATTTCTTTAAAAAAGTTAAAAAAATATGATGAAAATTTTATTTTTTTAAATTTAATAATTAATCAAAACTGAAATATTTTTCTGTCTTTCAAAAAGAAAAGGTAACGTAATATTTTTTTAATTATATTTTATTATTTAATTATTTTAATTTGAAATACATATTTTTTATGTATTTTCAGAGACGAGGAAAAAGAAAATATGGGGAAAAAAAGGGTGATTTCCGTCGTATAATTTACTTCGTTTTGATTTCGCTCTTGCCAAACAATCCCCACGCCGGACGGGATGCCCACCTCGGAAGTCAACAAGTCGGTCACGCCTTAAAGCTGAGCCGTGTTTCTCTGCCAGCCAGCTCTTCCGCGTCACTCGATTACTCTATTCTTGGCGCAGATCTGAATACAAATGCCAAAACCCTCATTCACTCTTCATTGCGTCAAATTCTTCTTAATTGAGCTCATAAGTTGCATCACTTCTCTAGAATCTTCTAATGGCGGTGCCCGTTGTACGGTTTCCGATCTTCCTGGTGGTGAGAATCATCGGTGTTGCAGTTGCCGCACTGGTATTGATATGGAATGTGCACTACAGAGGCGGGTTGGCTCTCGTGTCCGAGAATAAAAGTCTCATCTTTAACGTAAATTCCCTTTATTCCATCTTCTTTTTTTCTATTTTTTTTAAATTTCTAAGGGGATGATGGATGAACGATTAGAATGGAAGAAGAATGTTGTTTTTTTTTTTTTTTTTTTAAATTAATAAAGTGACTTCTGAATGGAAATTTCAGGTTCATCCTGTGTTGATGGTGATTGGCCTTGTGCTTCTGAATGGCGAAGGTATGAGCAGCATGTATGCCACAAATGAGCTCTAATTGTCTTGAGATCATATCTATGTGTTTCAGACTTGTTAATTCATAATTAGAGTATTTATTTGGTGTTCCTCCCATCTCTTCAGCATGATAAAAATCAAAAGAGAAGAACCTGTTGACAGACATCTCATTGATATTTGTTTGGTTTACATTTGTTTATGATCTGATGCCACCAGACTCAGCACCGTGTTGGATACAATCTAAAATTTGTTCTGTTCTTTTGCCAGTATATGATGAAGGCACAAATTGCCTTTGTGGACTTGAGAAACTAATTACATGATTCATTGAACTCTATTACTGCAGTCATAAGTTGCTGGTGGAGTCAAGATGAGCCGTATGTATACATAAGATATTCTAACCCATAAAGCAATGATTTATGATGAGGCATGTAGAGATTGAATCCATATGGGAAATGTGGCTTGTGTTTGTGTTTGATCGAGATGAGATCCAGTTATACATGTTTTGCATTTGGCGCGCTTTTAAAGTAATGTTGTCTCTGTACTCAACGGTAACACTTTGCCTGTGAGATATAAAATTCGTTGATATTGTTGGGCATGTGTTATTCTCATGACAAGTATCATTTGTCCTCAATTACCTGGAACTTTTAGAAGTATGTTTTGAACACTCTGCATAGATTTTTGCAGCCATGCTAGCATACAAGACTGTGTCAGGAACGAAGAGTTTTAAGAAGTTGGTTCATCTTTCCCTACAATCCCTTGCTTTCTTTCTGAGTATTATTGGACTATGGGCTGTCTGGAAATTTCATGTTGACAGAGGCATTGATAATTTCTATAGCCTCCACTCATGGCTGGGCTTACTCTGCCTTTTGTTGTTTGGAATTCAGGTAAATTGATTTAGTACTTTCTTGCCTCCACTCCGAATTAAGCACCTTCATCTTTGCAATTATCTAACTCCCATGGGCTCTACCGTTTTCTGCTTGCAAATTTTTAATAACTTACCCTGCAGTGGGCTTTTGGATTTGCAACCTTTTGGTATCCTGGTGGATCAAGAAACAGTCGAGCTAGCTTGTTGCCGTGGCACGTATTTTTTGGCCTGTATATCTACGCTCTATCGATAGCTACCTGTGCCACAGGTTTTCTAGAGAAGGCCACATTTCTTCAAACACATCAGATAATATCGCGCTACTCAAAGGAGGCTGTGCTGGTGAATTCTTTGGGTATGTTGGTTGTTGTTTTGGCTGGTTTTGTGATTCTTGGGGTTGTCTCGCCTGTGTATGGAAAAGGCCATGTTGAGGAACAACAGAATAGGTACAGCAAAGACAATTTGGAAATTTGATTGACCATTGCAAATTAGTTTGTGTTCTTCCCTGTAAAGAGGGAAGAGAGACAGAAGAGGATTTGTTGTTTGGTAGTATTAGACCACATATACAGAATCAAATCAAAATGGCCGATGGTCATCTTTTTGTTCAGAGATGGTTGAACTTAAATCGTGGCAAGTTAAGCGCGCTTAAATCTGTGAACGCCCGGCAATTGAGCCATTAGAGTCTGAACTAGGGTGTCGATGGGTAGGGTCATAAAGACCCATCCTATAAAAAATATCCAGATCCTATCCAATTCTTTTTTTTATATAAGTAGGACCTAGACCCCTTTATATATATATATATATATATATATATATATATATATATATATATATATATATATATATATATAAATATTGTTAGATAATGTTTGATATTTTTATTTATGACAAAGTAATTTAAAAAAACTAAATAAATTTTAAATAAAATAAAATAAAATTTTGTCCTTTTTATTTCCCATTTTATTCATAGTTTATCGATAAATTTAGAATTATTGAGATTAGTTTACAAATAATTTTTTTTTTATAGAATTTTTAAAAATGATAGGTTGTATCATTTACAAAATAATTTAGTGACACTATTATATTTATATCTACATATTTAATAACAATCAAATTTAGTATATAAAATTTTAAAAATTCAATTTTATCAATTAATAAGTCTTCAAGCAAGGATTATTTTGCCTATCAAGATACTGAAAATATACATGAAAATATATATTCATTTAACTAATTATTTAATTATTTATTGATTAAAAATATACGTGGTTAAAAAATTACACGATAAATAATATTATAATGACTTAAATTTTTTATATTTATTTAATTGAACTAGATCAATTGAAAAAAATAGTTCAATTGAAATGGAGAAAAAAAATAAACATTTTTTTGGTCCAAATTGAATGTATAGATTTATGAATATTGATGGATGGAGACTCATCCCAAATCCAACCTGTATTTTTTTAATGAATTTGGGACTGAACTTGAGTCTAATAAATATTCATGGGGTTTGAGTATAGATCTTTGAATTAGTCTATGAACCCAAATAGAGTTTTACCTCATCCATTATCACCCCTAGTCCAAACTATCTACAACTCATTAGCAAAATTTTACGCACACAATTCGTCAAGGGATTATGTTGGCATTGGTAAAATCCTGATTTTGGGAGTCGAAATCGGTAAATTTACACGAATATGCAGCCGTAACTAAGTCACGATTAAATATCTTATGTGTTGTTTGATAATCATTTATACTAAACGATAAAACAAAATATTAACATTTATACTGAAACATAGATCTACAACCAGCTCAATATTATGAAGTGGTGAACGAATATGATCCAAAACTATTGATTTGGTGATCTTTCTTGTCTACTGCCTGCCACATCTTAGTATCTTACACATGCTGTTTTACCACATGAACTGTACAATTCCCCAAGGAGACCAACCATTTGTGCTGAACCACCTAGAAACGAACAAGCATGTGGTTCCAAAATCATAGCTGCCACTCTATCCACAAAGAGAGAATACCACAGGACAACATATTACTACATTCCAAAAACTGACTGGGGAGAGGCAGCATATTCGCACTCTCCATAGAGTCGGGGTCAGGTAAAAAATAGAAACCAGTTCGAGTTGAGAAATATTCCTTATTCCAGAAGGGGATAGACAAGAATAGATCTAGCAGGAATTGCATTTCACATCTCTATAACCACAACTGATCTCTGCGATATTCTCGAACAATGACAGGAACGCTTGTTGGTGGTACCTAAACACAAAATAAACATTAATCAGTGTAAAAGTTAGTAAACTACTTATTGAAGAAGGAAAAAAGAGCAAACAAAAAACCGAATACGTGAGGGAAACTGGGTTGGAGAAAATGACGGGAAAAGGTTCATTATTTACTTTAATGCAAATATGAAATTTTACGATTAGAAGACCTGGAAAATCAAAATGGAATAGGCCAAAAACTTGAGGAATTCATGGGCCAGAGTCAACAAAAGAACCACACTCGTGCCGATAGATATCACCAATCCAAATTATCTAGATGCTGAAGCCATGGCAATTATCAGGTAAATCTGTAGCATCTAAGTCAATGGTTAATGCCCCTATCCCTATGGTGCGTCTAAAAACAACAGACTTGGCACATGCCTTGTTTAACAAATTGAGTTTGTAGAAACAATCATCATAACATCACGAGTCCCTGCAATTATCTATAAACAACACTCTTGTTGACACTAGCAATTTCAGGTGAACCATAACAGCATTAACATAGCTTAACTCAAAGATGGTATATGCAGACTTGGCAGTTAAAAGTAGGCATTAACTTTGTTCTCAATGGAAGCAGTACAAACGAAGTTTCTTCCAACTTACCATGCCATAGTCTGTTATGATCATTGATACATAATCTGAAGGCGTTGCATCATATCTAGTACATGGAAAATCAAAAGTGAGCCATCATAATACCCAATCAGCTGCATAAACTCAATATAAGGGGGAAAACATAAAACTCATACTCACATCAGGTTTAAGCGCTGTAAATTCTCACTATTGGCCCAGCCATCCAAAGAATTGATTTCCTTTCTGGTATAATCTCTTGAAACCGCATCAGGATCACCTGCAATGATATGTGATAGCAACAGCAGCAGTTAGAACAAAGACAAGCTGCCATCTCTTAAACAGACACCCTGATTTTAAAAATGTATTTCATACCAAGTTCATTAAAGCAAATCGAATCAAGTTGAACCCTTTCATGGAACTTGTATGCTTCACAGCATATCAAAACTGGGACACGAAACTGATGGGCAACCATAGAAACACATGCCGTGCCAACCCTTGAATAGACCGTTCCATTAGACAATACTGATGATGCACCTAGAAAGACTTTCGTTGCTTCATGCATAACATAAGAAACAGCATTTATATGTGTGTACGTACAGCATATACCCTTTCCAACAAGCCTACGGAGCAACCTTTGTCCTTCAAGCTTTGGACGTGAATCCACTATCACCACTCGGAACTGTTTACCAAGCTCATGGGCTTGCACTAATATCATTTCAACAGCAGATGATGATGCATATGTGAGAAGAACATCACCATCCCTAATTTTTGTTACAGCATGCTTCACAATAACCTTATCTGCTATAATTATCTTCTCATTTATAAAACGTTCAATATCAGAGATAAGATTGGCTTTTGCTTCTGACTCGGACAGGTTCAAGGGCAATTTGGCAATTCTAGTTTTGAGAAACCTAATTGCATTACCCATGCTGATTGAAAGGGGTCTACATTCAATCAGAAAAGAAACATAACTATTTATTTTTGTAGTCAAGTCCCTGAAAAGGGCTTTTTCTGGCGGTGTAGAATAATCCTTGATTGACTCTTGGAATGCTTGAAGCATAGCAATGCAGCGGGCATTGCCACCAGAAATTTCCCCAGCTAGAAATTGCAGCCCAACCTGCAAATATAAATTAACTATTAGCACGTACTGCATCGCGAATGAAAAATAACTTTTACCTTGTCCTTTAGTGCTGGACAAAGATAAAAGATTTCATGATTTCGATCAAAAATTAGTTACAACACACCCAGTAAATTGAGTACTCATGCTCTTTCCCACCACCATAATGTCAGGAAATGGAAAGTGCCACAAAAGTACCTTGTAAACGGCAGGATGAACTGAATCAAGTTTGAAGAATTTTGATTCCAGTTCAGGAAGCCTTGTTCCATGTTCATATTGAGGTAGATGCCTAAAGAGTTCAACTCTGTTCCTGGCTTCTGTTTGTTTTACTACTGATCGCTTCTTTGCCTTCTCAACTCTGTTTTCATCATCAAACTGCATTCGTGGATGAGGGGTGTCTTTCTTCCTATCTTTATCTGGTTGTCGATCACCACCTTTTTTCTCAGAAGCTGTAACCGTAGAGTTGTCTTTCTTTTGTGCATCCGCCTTCCCAGGCTTCCCTGTATTGGTTGGATTGACCCTAGTAGCAGCAGCAGCGGAAGCCTTACTTCCTTCACCTAGAAAGAGGCAATTTTCAGGAGTGTGAGTAAGAGCACAATATAAAACGTATTTTCCTCAAGAATGCAGAAACTTGAGCTATCACACAAATGCTTTGAGCTAACATCTGCAAAATATTTCTCACCAAAAGAGAAAAAAAAACCAAAAAAAGGAAAAGGCAAAGTAAAGCAAGAAAATGATATGAAAAAGCTTATACATCTACAGTCCTGGTGTTCACAGAGAATGAGATAAACATCTATTAATACATCCAGAAAGCAATTGGCCAATTGCACGGTCTCTGAGTTAGTTGTGTTTCCAGTAAGAAAGACGGACTTCAAACAATGGAAATATGGCTGAAGAGGAATAGAATGCAATCCATGGCACGGTCTAGAGCATTCAATCAGCTCAAGAACGAGTGACAGATAAACTGGATCATATTGCCACAGGAAAACGATATCTTTCTGCCTAGAAGCATCAGCAGAAGCACATTTGCTTTATGAAGACAAAAGATTAGTTGATGATTCTGATAGATGAGTGATGAAGCAATATCACCAAAATATCAGACTTCTTTATTTTCACAGACAGCCATAAGAATAATAACATTTGGAGTTCATCAGGCCATCAGCATCTTTGGCTCCAACAACGCAAAACTAGAAAGAGGAAAAAATGATCAGCGATGCCACTCTGTATCAGTCATATTCATAAGAATGATCCACTGATTGATGCAGAAATGGAGAACAAACTAAAGAGTGATGTGCTCTGCATGCATCAAAAGCTGCCTGTAACAATATTGGAAGCAAGATGATCTCCATATTTACATAAAGAATTAAACCTACTATTGCACATAAAATATAAATTCACCCAATCAAAACGCAAATCCGACACTAAAATAGTACCATCAACTCCACAAGTACCAACAAAATCAAACATTACAAACTGCTGAATATCTCCAAATGAAAGATAAGCATGAGATATTCACCTTTAGCAGCAGCCTTTGCAGCTCGCTGCGCTTCTTGAATTGCCCGTCGTTCTGCTTTTGTCGTCTTCTCCTTTAACGGCTTTCCACCAGCTGCCCTCTTCTCCTTCTGGACTTCCATATTTGCCCCTCCATCTGTTCCACAATTAAATCAAACCCAAATCTGACACAAGACTCGATTAAAAAAATATCAAATAGAACGAAGCAAATAAAAACACCAAAACAAGAACCGAACATCAACCTGATACATTAGGAGGCAAGGTAACATCATCTTTCTGCTTAGCCACCGGCATATCAAATTCGTCAGATGGCAACGACATAGCAAATTTTCCAGAACTACCCATGCGACTCAACCTGGGGGACAGCGGGTCGTCGGAACAATCCGTGGTTGCCGAAGGGGATAAAAAGTCAGACGGATTGTAACTGCCGACAGCAACAGAAGACTCAGCAGCGCGGGGATCGCCGAGCGGGGAGAGGAGCGGGGCGTGTGGGTAGTGGCGGACAAGGTCGGTGGATGGCTGGCGAGGGGGCGGGATCATAACGGGGGACAAGGAGTTTCCAGGGGGAGAAATGCCGGATACCGGAGGGGACGAGGATGTCGGGTCGGGTGGACCCGATTGAGAGCGCTCGGGCGGGGCCGGCGGAGCGAAGAATCCGACGTGCCGGACCTTGGGGTCGCTGACGGTGCGGGATACACGGCGAGGATCCATTTATCCGGTGATGGGGGGTTAGAGGGTTTAGATGCTAATGATGGGATTGGGAGTTTCTGCACCTGTCGCTGGTAGTTTTGTTTGGGATGAAGGGAAGAAGTAGAACTGTAGAAAAGTGGTGAGGTAGGAAGCAGGGAAATTATGGTGGGGGAGAGTTGCAGGAGAAAACGGTCGAGAGTTGTGATTGGCTATATATATATTTCTGAAAATGGATTCTAAATGTATTTGTATTGAATACTGAGATACGGTACGAGATATTATTAAGGGACTGTTTTGCAAAATCTTCTACTTTAAAAAAAGTGATTTTTTAGTCATTTTAAAAATAGAAATTAATATCCCAAATATTTTAAAAGTGTTTTTTTAAAACCAAAATCTAAAAAGCGTTTTACAAAAGCGTGGGCAAACACTCCATAAATACTGTTTAATATTTTTAGAAATATTAATGATTACAAAAAATAAGAATTTCATATGAATACAAATTATTATGAGTGTAGAAAGAAAAACAATGATGAAATAATTTGTATCATATTATATAATCTTAAATCTTAATTGCACTACATTATATTAATATTTTCATAAATTAGTGTAATACGATTTTAGTTAAGAAAATATTTAATTAGCATATCCATATTATATTATACTATACTATATATTGTATTTTGTTATATTAATCTTTGGATTATGTATATGCGTAGTGGTGCAGAATGAGTATATTAATCATATACACTGGCTTTAGTTGAAGGAGGGAATGAGCATCTTTTCATGGTTCAGTCAATATGTTTGAGAGTGAACCTAAATCATGTGACAAAGTTAAATGTCAGATTTACACACATTTCTCCCAAGCCAAGTTAACAACACAGTTCCAGAAACCACTTGGGACCCGTCCCGCTAAAGTTGGCAAGTTCCATGAAACATACTGAACAACCACCAATATATCCCACCAAAACACTACGATGCTTTCACCACCCAAATATGTTCAAATATTGATAGCATCCATTGTAGTAAAGGAAAAACGAAAAAACATCTAATGTAGCAATACAAGGTCTAAACTTCAGTACTCGACAATTGCTCAATGGTTCACATGAAACTGGGGCATGCTGGTCCTTTTGACAGTCCAAGACGCACTTCCATTCCATGATGCATGTCAACCGGCCGGAATGATTCAGAATCCCTAGGATCTGAAAGCATATAATAAGCATATTAGAACAGGAGTTAGGATCTGGAAAGACAATCAAGACATGTGCGCCTACTTTTTCAAGTATGCACATCATAGACTATCGACCAACTAACATGAGAAACACATTAATCAATTGTAAATGCAAGCATCTCTATAAAATGCATGGTTGAGAACAGAAAAACAACAAACGTATCAAAAGCAGCAAGTGAAGTTCACTAGTTTCCACAACACAGGGCATAAAAGCCCAGGACAAGTAAATATAGAATGACATGAGATATAGAAGTTCGCTGTTCGCCAAGAAGATGATCAAGCACATTCAACTTGTTTCTAGTTAACATAAACTTCATGACAAAATGAAGATCAGAATTTCAGTTAACCTCAGATAGCGAACTATTTCATATGATAACATTGGCATTTATCAAATAGCCATTCCTACTATCACGCAGCTTGAGATGAAGACTTAACAACATTGTGGTTGGTCCAGCAATGGGTGGCCATCAACATGTTAATACATTTTGCATGTAGTTGAATAACAAAAAGCAATAGATAATATATGAATGAATGAATTTTCTTATGATTAGATTTTTAAGAAAATGTTACTCTAAAGTTAAAAGAAGGAAATTGTTACCCACCCTGCATGCAAAGTCTAAAAATGGTTTAAGGGAAATGGAATATGTTAGCTAAGATACCCAATGACCCTAAATGATACATTACACTAATCCGACATAATCTAGTCTCTACCATCAAGGTCAAGATATTAACCTTGAGAAGAACTTTGTCATGCAAAATGTTATGTACTTTAGATAAAGATTTATATCATATTACCGTTGAGATAGTCTTCAAAACCAAAACCTTCCAAAGTTCCAGTCAAGGCCTCTAAACCCACAAATGAAGATGGTATAGCTCCAGGTGGCCGTTGAAATCTGCATGATATTGCCACTTCCAAGAATTATATGCAGCTTACATACAAGATTTAATAATTTAAGTAGCCCAGGTTCAGCAAAGAGACATCAATTATTGGTATCGCTATGATAAACAAAGCCCATCCATTTGAAATTCTAGGAAATGGGACAGGAATCCTAAAGAGTATCATTTGAGGAACACATTACAGTTGGCAAGACCAAAAATCACTCACTAAATGGAAATAAAGAATTAGAGCCATACTCCACTTAATCTGAAATTCATCACGATTTTACTTTCAGTTGGCAGACTTATTGCCTTCCAATAACACCAGCATGCCATCTAAATACAGGAAATATGCACATCCCAACAGGATGATGATCTTTAAACAATTGCACCATCACTGTTGTCAACATAAATCTATAGAACACCTGAAGTAGCCCTTCTAAGCAACAAAACATTTAAAACAAGAATGAGAAACAGGCAAAGGCTTATAAACCCCCAACCAAATTGTAGACTAACAAAAAGAACTAAAGAAGGATGCTCAGAACATTTGGATTTCAGCAAGAAAAGTTTATTTGGTGCCTTGTCAGAAAGGGAAAGCCAAGTTTCAATTACCGAGGCTTTATTACTGTCTATTCCTTCTACCACTGTTCAATTCCTTCAACATAGAGTAAGCAATATAATTCAGTTTACTTATTCAGTTTCTCAATATTTTTACACAATTGCTGCAAAATCTCACTCCGTATCAACTATTAAAACAGCATATCAAAAGCTAAAGCTCTAGAACTGTTAAAAGGAAGTCCCTATTGAACAAGATGCAAGTGCATTCAAAAATCCAAAAGTAAACCCTAGTTCCCAACAACAGATCACTAGCTGCAATAATTCACTACAAGAAGAACAAAAAACAAAATAAAGTAAAAGAAACAAACAAATAGAAATAAAAAGACAGGAAAGCACAAACTTGGAGAGAATCTGGCGGTCGAGCTCCATCTTCATCGGAAACGCCGCTCCATAAGTATTCGCTAGGATTCTCCTCTTCATATCTTCTTGCCTAACCTTCGTCTGTTCATCAACAAGCGAAAACATAAATGACAAAGAAAACAAACAAACAAGAGCGAGCAGATAAATTCTGAAAAACAAAATTACAGAGCGGTAGGCAGATTCAAGGGGGTGAGGTTCAATAATGTCGCTCTTCACGCCGTGAATTCCATATCGGAGTGGATCGTCCGCACGTCCTTCGAGTGGTATCATCTTCGGCGAATCCATTACTACTATCTTTTCAGCTTTCCTGTCCCTCTTCGCTATGGAAGAAATGCGAGCAAATGGCGGAGAGAGGATATCTGACTATGAAGGAGAAAAACTTCTGAGAAATCTTTCTACACAAGAAAAACAATGGTTGGATGAATGTGGGCTCAGACGGCCCAATAAAGGATGGTTAAGTAAATATGGGCTTTTCCTGAGATTTTATATGATATTAAACTTGGGCCTTCAGACAATACACGCAATGAAGTGAGCCATATCTCGGCCCATTGGGTAAGAGTGTCTGCTTATAAGTTGTTTGAAAGGTTATAAATATTAAAAAGTGGTTAAATTATATTTTTTGGTCCTATAACTTAAAGTTATTAGTATTTTTAGTTATTTTTTTTTACGAATTTAGTTTTGAGCATCTCACATTTGTTCATTTTTGACAAACTTAGTCCTGTTTTGACAATTTTTGTTCTAACGACTCATAGTTACACGATAAAAAATGAGATTTATTATAGTGTGAATTGGACCAAAATTGTCGACATAGGACTATTTGTCAAAAAATGACCAAATGTGAGATGCTCAGAATTAAATATATCAAAAAATGACTAAATGTGTAAATGAAGTTACATGACTAAAAATGCTAACGATCTAAAGTTACAGGACCAAAAATATAATTTTGTCTAAAAAGTGTGTAATAAAACTTTTGGAGGATGAGCTTATAGGATCCAATATTAAAAATGTAAGAAGCTTATAATATCCTTCGGAAAAAAAAAAAAAAAGGAGGTTTCAACTTATTTTTAAGAGTTTACAAACCCTTGAATTTTGGTTATATTAGTTACAAAATACATAATTTTATTTTATTCAAACACTTTTAGAGATTATTTATAGAATAAGATCTAATGTATTATAGTATGTACGAATAAGAATTTTTAATAAATTTAGTCAAACACTCTTTGAATACTGTATCATTTAATAATCAAGGAAAACTTGCAATTCCAGACCAGTAAGTATGGGGTAGCAACTTTAGTCCAGCAAAATAAAATTTTGACCTATCATTTCAAAAATCCACTTTAGCGTTTTGGAAAAAATAAGGAGTTCCCAACTTCAATTTTGATTACATTAATTACAGAATTATCATCAATTACTAGAACATTATAAGATACACAATCTTATTTTATTCAAACGTCATCATTAAAACCCTTATAAGATATACGAATTTATAAGATAATTTGAATAAGTGTAGCAAACACTATCTAATTAATGCATGAATTGTTGGTTAAAACTTATCAAAGACTTGAACTGATTTAATTAAATTTGAATGAAGATGCAGTAGTGTTGGAGAGCAGCAGACATTTGAAACGCTGTATGTAATGCATTAATTTGAAAAATGAGTGTAGAATTAAGGTTTGTTTGGGGATGGGATATGAATAATAAAAGTATACTAAATCTGTAAAATATATAAAAAGATAGATAGATATATAGTGTACTCATTCTGTGTGTCAGAAAATAATGTATTGTGGGAATTTAAATAATCGCCAAAACCGGAAGAGAGAAGGAATTGATGTATTCTCAAGTGTACGTTTATCTGTCATGTTCTTGCCTTTCTTTGTGTCTTGTCCTCATCTTTATATATGTATCAATGTTGTTGATGTGCAGGACTATATATATATATATATAGTACAAATTAAATAATTATTGGACATCTCTATGTTGATTTTAGAATAATATCGAACTATGTTATGTATACGTATTGCTATTCAACACCTTTTAAAGAAGAGGGATGATAAGAATATTATCGATCTGTCTTTCAATGGACTTAAAACTTTGCGTTATTTGAAACTAGAGTCACATACGTTTAATTCAATATATGGTTCATTCATAATGACCATTTTTTGCCTTCTCAAAATACGTCTAAAAGTCTTTTGGAAATCTATCAATGTTGAAATACCATCACAGCAAAGAAAAATCATATCTCTTTACTCTGATGAAAACTTGTAAGTATTTTAGACTTGGTTTCCATCCGCTCAATACTGTTTGTAGAGTTTTTATTCTTCAATTCCTTGTTGGTAACTTCTTGATAAACAACACATGTACGTAACTGCTTCGGCTTAAAGCTCTCTAGCCATCTTCTTGGCTTTTAGCATCATCCTAATTGTCATGTTTGGAATTTTTCTATTTTTTCTTTACAGCCATTTATCATCTCCATTCTTTACGGCCAAAGTTATCCAACATTTTCTCTTAATCTCTACTTTAGTATCATCAAAAAAGAAAACATTGTTAGTTACGTTTGTGTTTACCGGTGCAAAGTTGTTCATATCTTTAGTCATGTGGTTGCTTGTTCCGTTGCAAGTTATCATGTGACAATATTTTCAATACTACCTTTTATTTTTGGAAAAGCAATAGAGAGCCAACCTTCTTCTTCCTTATCCTTGGTTGGTAAGATTTCTCGATCTCTTCCACATTATTTTCAGATTGATATTCCTATGAATGTCCAGTCCTTTCACATGCACACCACTAGACATGACTTTATCCTTTTTTTTTTTTTTTTTTTTTTTCCCGTCAATTATTGTTGTTTCTCCTCGGCCTCTTATAATTTGCACTATCTTAAGATCATGATTATGTTCGGTTGTTTTTTTTTTTTTTTTTTTTTTGTCTGGTTTCTAATTCTCCTTTTCCTTGACCACAAGAACGACCATGACTTTGACCTCTTCCTCCTTAAATAGTGGCATTTCCTTTAAGATTGAAGACTAGTTTTGCTTGCAGGACTTGCTCCACCAGTTCTTATTGGTTCCTTTCACTATAAAATAAATTTACTATTGCCTACACTTTTGATGGCTATAAATTAAAAGTCGTAGTAAATAACAGTATTAACCAATTTAACTGAAAAATTACATTTGACTTGCACATGACTCAATCAAATTGTAATTTTAGTCTAATACGGTGTTTGTGTTTTTAGTTTTGCAATTAATTAAGGAGAGTTGACATTTTTTATCCTGCACGGCGCGAATTGATTTATAGGACTAAAATTACAATTTAATTCGATCATGTGTAAGTCACGTGCAATTTTCAGTCAAATTGGCCAAAAAAAATTAAAATTATCAAAACTATAAAATTACAAGATTAAATTGTGCAAATCAATTTATGAAAGACCAAAAATGCCACGTCCTCTAAATTACAGGACTAAAATTACAATTTTCTCGTTAAGAATTAATTAACTAATTGTTCGAATATTTCTAATTCAATTTCAAATCTTTTCACCTCTAAATTTAAACTATATTTTGTTAGACATCGATGAATTTCAAATTCATTTAATACAAAAGCATAAGTACTCTTTCTCCAAATTTTTATATAAAATATAAATCAATTAATCCAAATATATATATTGGAATTGCAGGTTTAGGTTGCAAAAAACTAAAAAACAGTGGAAAATATATGCAAGATTTTGGAGGGGGCAATGATATCTTTTCAACAGACATCAATCACTCTCCAGGTTTCACGCCGCAGGATGTCCAAACTAACCTTTCCTTGCTGCCCTAAATTTCACAGTACGTACCATACCACAATTCTCAAACAGTGGATTTTATGGTACATATTTATCAACGAAAATTCTGAGTCAAATTTGGACACAAGGCTCCATGTAACCACTGAATATGGATCTCACGCAATCATTATACCTAAACATCAATATACAAATCGAAGAAATCGTCATTCAAGAACTCTATAAGTCGCTACTAGTACTACTCTTTTCATTCTAATTCTTGCAGGCTTTTTCCTCCTCCCTCCATACCTCAATTCTCCTGCTCATCTCAGAATTCTGTCTCTTCTTCATCATCATTTCAAACTCAGAAATTATTGATATTAAGGTTTTCTGCTGTTTGAAGCACTGCTAAAACCACTGTTGCTGTACATTGCTGGGAATTAGTAGTTGTAAAAGGTGTTGGAATTGTGTTGTTCTTACACTTACTACTGACTTTGTGTTGTCTGATTCATTTTAATTTGCACAAATTTTAGTTAAGGGTTTTCTTTTTTTTTTTATTAAAAAAAAATCCCATTTTAGTGCTTGTTTTAATTAATTTCTCATGATTTATTTTGACGGGCTGCTTTTTTTCTATCTGGGAGACCTTTTTTCTGTTTAACAGAAAATGGACAATATTGTAAGAGTGGAAGGGAAGGGAGTTTTGATTTCCAGCGATCCAGGTAAGTGCAATCGACATTAAGACCAGCTTTCTTTACAACGTACGTGTTCGGGGTGCATTGTTGATATCTGTTTATATCTATATATGTATGGACGTAATGTTTTGATATATGAACACAAAATCAACACTGCATTTTATCCCTGTTAAGATACTAATATACATAAGACTTTCTAGACAAAAAAGAAAAAGACAACGCAAGTCTTGAGCTCTTGAATAAGTTTGCTGCAATCCCACATAAGGGGTCGCCTTGGGTTCTTTTTCTTTTTTTTTTTTTTTTTTCAATAGAGGAATTTTATGCCTATTAGTGTGTTCATGATAAGAAGGTCTGTTGTATTTAACCCTATAAAATTCTATAAAAATCTTCAAACTGCCAATTTAATCAGCAATTACGGGACAAATGATAGTCGTTGAGCTATATATTAAGACCATTTAACCATAAAAAAGAACATTAGTTAATCAGTATTATAATAGGATAATAATGTAATAAAAAGTTGCACATGTTATAATTCTGATCATGTCTTCTTGTGTGTGTGTGTGTTGTATTGATTGTTGCAGAGTGAGGTTTGACTTATAATAGTGAGACTTGTTAGATTAGTGTGACATAGATAAATTAGCATTGAGAGGATATATATATATATATATATATATATAGGTAGCGGCATATGACTGCGAGAAGGGAGACAGTTGCCTCAACTTGGTAAAGAAGAATATATGCCATATATATAAAAGGCTAGCTGGATAGCTAGAAACTTTTGCTATATACTTAACATAGATTAATTTTCAGTTTGGTTCTTCTGTTTTCGCAAATTTCAGTTGTAAATGTAAAATGCAATCCGAGCGAGCGACGCAATCCATCTTTGGAAATCTTAATATCTTGTAATGCATTATGCAATGTGCAGTAGTAATAAAAGAATTTTGCTTCTTGTGTTTCATTTCTGACAAAAATATTAAGTAAATCCTCAAACATAGAAAGTGAACAATGATTATATTAGACGACATTAACGAAAAGGGATCGACACCCAAATGACCAAAATTGAAATGGAACTAGCATGTCAATAGTGCTCAACTATACCAAGAACTTCTCCCAGTTAATTACATACGCACATGATCATATTTCTCATCTTAATAATTAATCAGCATTTATTTTTATGAAACAAAGTGATGTTCTAGCTCGAGAGTAGGCGACTAGACCCCAGTGCATAAAGAATGCAATTCTTGAACCAATCGATTATCTATTTTAATATCTCGTCTCATCAGACTTAGCATCGATCATTTATCTTGAGTTGTTCTTCGCTATGGTTCTTTGAGTAACTCTGCAGGGAATTAGTGTGGTAGCGATCACTCAAACATGCAATTCCTACTCCTATAACCTACAAAGGACCTACCTAATTTGCAACTTCTTCTTCTCTCCAATCACACAATTTTAATTAAAGAACTAGTGTTCAAACATTGCACTGATCATATGAAATTACGATGTATATATATATATATATAGCAACAAAAGAATACAGAGATGGGAAACAATTAATTAGTATAAGTATATAGGCTAATTAATCTTACATGACAGGAAACATATATATAGGATCCTGCAGCTTAATTATATTGATAACTAAATCATTGTCTACAACTTATAATTAATGGGAATTCACCCACATCAAAAACAATTTAGCACTTGACATTGAATATTAAAAGAGCCATATAATTAAGGAAGAGAAGCGCGATAGATTATTGCTAGGTACGTATAATGAGAGATGTGATAATTTCTAGCATCGAGTGATATTTCAATTTCCTGAGAGGGGTGATTGATTCATGCTGGACTCAAGAAACACAGTATCTCCATTTTAAATAGTATTACAAGAGATTGATGTTTTGCAAGCAAATTTTATATACATATATATATATATATGCCTACACTTTGAAGATCAAGAAATGGAAAAGTTGTTGCAGGTAACTGATCTTTAATGAAGTCTCAAATGTGTTGGACCACATAAATACTTCTGTAATAAACAGCTCTTTTTTTTTTTTTTTTTTGGTGGTTTTCTTGAATCATGATGTGCTCCAACCACCAAATAAACTTGGAACTGTTTATATTTGGGCACTGGAGGTGTTCACATTCATATCAAGTACAGAATGTATCCACTTAGAATGACTTACTATCTCGACGATCTTCTTGAACTGGGGAGACAATATGGTAGGTATACCTACGTACCATTCGATATGTTTCTTTTGTTATAAATTAATATGGATTGGTCGTTTCAGTGGTCGCCCGCCAACTAACTCAAAGTTGTGATAGCTATTCATTTTTAGTCAGATATTTATACTGATGATGGATGTAAATGGAAGATCAGAGTCTATATTCACCATGACTAAGATAATTAATTAGTCCTTGATATATAAGCTGGAGTATTTCTGATCATGATTTTGATGTTATAATTAATTTGGGCCTTGTCTGCTAGATTTCATATCTTGGAATTAATAACATCATTTTCCAATTTATTGATCTCAAGTGCACAGAAAGTGCATCAAATTCAGAAATGTATTGACAAAGACAACTTGAAATCAGTCCAAAGTCATGAGTATTGACTCTCATGTTTGTACTAGGACCATGGGTATAAACCTAGTTAAACCAGAAGAATTGATGTCTTTATGATATACAGTGAACTAACATGGGAAAATAGTACTTAGATGCCCACCCACGAACATTTAAGAGTAGATTAGATTGGAAAATATTTAACTCCAGACAAAATTAATTATATTACATTCTTGAAGGTTCAGATTGCTGAAGAAAAGAGGTAGCAGAACTTACATTCCTCAAGCACCAGATGAACAACATTAATGCTGACCTTAATTAAATTGGCAGTGGAGAGTGGTACTCCAAGATTACTTTCCTAGTTGTTTGAAGTGCTGTAGACGAAGACAAATTTAAAAAAAAAAAAAAATCAATTTTGATCTGATATATATATGTATATTTAGTTATATATATGATTCTTGAAATTAATGGTCTTAATTTATAATTACCTGTGGTTGAACTTGTGCTGATCCAAGATGGCAGATAAGTTGGATTGTGAGGTGAAGCTACTAATATCCCAATTCTCAGTGACAGTATAAGGAGAAGGGATGCTGCAGTTTGAACTCGAATCCCTCGAAACCATTAGATTTTGTTGATGAAATCCGAAAATTGAGGGATGCTTCACTTTCCTCTTGATCACGATGGATTCTTGAATTAGGTCTTCATTTGCAGCTGCAGCTTCATAGGTTAAGGGACAATGGAGATCCATCTTCAACGAGGAGGAATTGTTGCTGCAAGAATTCGAACCTGATATTTTGCAAACTTCAAGTTGATTGTTCATGTACTGAATTGGGATGGAAGGGTTCAGATCATAGCACGCAGCACTATTTCTGCAGGTTTGATCAGTGGTGAGCTGTTTGATGGACATTTTCTCTCTTGTTCTTTCCCTAGCCCTTGCTCTTGCCTTCACCCTCGACTCCTTAGCAAGGTTTACTGCTGTCTGCTGTGGATCCATTGCTCCTTTATTCTTTAGCATAGCTGATTTTCCCTTTGAATCTGCCCCATTCTCGAAAGACTCTCCAGACACTTCCTCGCATTCAGAAGAAGAAGTAGAGCTCTTACCACCGGAACCCGCGTTTCGCTTTGTCTGCATCAGTTCTTTGATGGCTGCCTTTGATTTGGTAAGCAGCCAATCAAGGGTTTTGCTGGGCTTGTCGAAACCTAGCATTTCTTGAAGATCAAAGAACTTTCTTGCGATGCCGATGGACAGCCTAACTCTCCGGTCCCTCGGCCCTTGCGCGGTGTAGATTTTGCTGTGCCGGTCTTTTCTGGGAGTTTGTTTTCTTGAACCCATGTTTAGAAAGGCAGAATTAGGATCCCCTCCGTTTAAGCAGCTGCCGGCGAAGTCCTGATTGAACAAGGTAGCAGCGTCAAGAACCGGAGCGTTGGCAGCCATGTAATGACCAGCCAGCATCTGGTGATGGTGGTGGAGCAAGATTTCGGCGCCATTAAGGTCAAAACTCGAAGTGGAGGCACGAGAATGGATAGAGGGAGAAAGCTGCTGCTGGAGCAGGTAATTGTTCTTGCTGAACATCCTTGTGGGTACTAAGGTAAACCCTATTCTTTCTTACATAAATATCAAGAAGAGAAGTTCTGGGAGTCCCCTTATAATAATAATTGTTGAAATTGAAGCATTTAATTATATCTGTGGAAAGAAATCAAAGCATATGTTGAAGGTATGGAGGGAGAAAAAGGGTTTTCAAGTTGAGGTCAATACCTCTATCAGGTAATCTGCTGAAGACATACAAAAGTTGGCTTTTGCTTTATTTACATATAGAAAATGACTTTGCCTGAGAAAGACTGAAGGCTAGTGTGTAGGGAAGAAATGGAGGACGAAGATGTGATGAGTTGGGCGCCGGGGGAGGGGAGGGGAGATGGGGTTTTATTTTAAAATTTTGTACCACCCTTTTCTTTAAACTCCCAAGAGAATTTGCTGAGATGGGGGGTTAATTCATCACTTAAACTACTCATCTTCTTGCTTTTTTACTACAATTTACACATTAATTAATTTCCACAGTTTCTTGCTGCAGTCCTCACTTCAGCAACGGTCAATCCAGCCTGGATTAATAATCACTTGTTCATTGATTTGTCCTTGGTCATGTACAATATCGCAATAATAATCATTAGGTTAAAGAATATATATACGACCCATCGAAAACTTTGTACGGCATGGGTTCATATTATAATATACGGGTACTATATATATAACTGTCTGGAATTCAAAGTCTTTAACTTTCTGAAAGTTTTATACAATTATATAGCGAGTTCTTCCAATCATCTTCCTAAACCTAACATACTAGACGCGTCTTGCAATTTAGGATTGATGGATTAGAACATATACCTGCGTCCAATTCAAGAATATATATATCTAGGACTTAATCATAGAGGTGGGCAATTATCAAAACAAACGAGAATCATATTATATATATATATATATATATATATGTATGTATGGAAGAGTTAATAATTAAACTAGTGTGTGAAAGCAGAAGCAAGATTTAGGTTATCCAAGCAGGGGCCGTGAGCTTTTTGTGGGTGTGACCCTTGCATGTGTGGGAAAATAAAAGCTGTAATTAGACCTCTACATCTGCCTTTGTCTATCGCCCTACGCAATGGACAAATCCTACTTGCTTAATTTTCCTGTGCTGTCGTCCGAGGGGCCCCATTCGCATCGTGTCCTATTTACCGCGCTTAGGAAAGAAGCTCATCACCATTTACAGTTAATAAATTCATAAATCTCTCCTCTCTCGCTGGTAAGGCCCTTCTGTGATTTACTTCTTTCCCGACGGTAAAAAAGCATAAATTTTTACTTTTTTCCAGTAGATCTTCACCTTTAAACATCTGTTCTTGAAGCTCTTTTGCAGGATAGAGAGTGGGTTTCTTTTCTGCAAAAGAGGGAGAAAAAAAATCAGGGTTTTCTTGCCAAGTTACGAACCCTAATTCTTGAAGGGTATGCTTTTCTTGACCTAATATTCCATTCTTTTCCTTCTCCCTCTTTTCTTGGTGGGGTAAAATTCCGGGTTCTTGAACTGCGAGTCTGAAATTTGCTGTTTTGTGAAAATAGGTCTGTGGGTTGTTGGAAACATGTTTGGGGAGTTCTTAGTGGCCTGAACTGTTAGTTGGAGATGTGTAATAATCTTCTCTTTAATCTAAGAAGATAGAGAACAGAAGCTTCATTTGTTTAATTTGTGTGGGTAAAACAGATCTAGACACTGCTGTCTTAGAGAGAAGGAGTGGTAAGTAGTAAAATGGGTGTGTGTGTTTAGATAATCTGGGAAAAGAGTCAGAGGGAGAAGGACTTTGTGGAGTGGAGATGCTTACTCTAAGAATAAACCCTAGCTGAGTGAAACTAGGTTATACAGAAATTTTTTCAATACATTTCCAGTAACCCTTTTTTTTTTTTTTTTTTTATCCCTTTCTTTTTCTGTGAAGAAATTGCTAAAATGAAGGGATGGATATAAGTTTGAATTATTTTTATTGTTGACAAGTTTGAAGGAATTGTTGAGTGGGTTCAGGTTTCTAGATCTGGGTTAGCTTCATAGTTAATTTCTTGATTTTTTTGTTGTAATTATTAATGTTAAGTCCTTAAGCTTTTTGGTACGTGTTCTATATTGTAATTTTATTATGAATTTTGATCACACTACAAAAAATATAATAATTAATTATCATAGTTAATAATAAATAGTCGGAACAAATAGTTATTAATTACAACTACGTAATATTT
Source organism: Sesamum angolense (assembly GCA_034509725.1). Lineage (NCBI taxonomy): Eukaryota > Viridiplantae > Streptophyta > Magnoliopsida > Lamiales > Pedaliaceae > Sesamum > Sesamum angolense. The sequence goes on along the minus strand of JACGWL010000001.1, from coordinate 5,645,909 downwards.
GTTGGCCATGATTTTTGCAAAAAATGCTAAAACATTTGTCATGACTCTTAGCAGTAGCAAATAATTTTTTTTCTGAGAAAAAAATTAGTATTTGACATGAATTTTATTTAATCGTGGTTAATAATAATTATCTACCATGATTTTTAGTCATGATCACTAACATTATAGCCAATAATAATTTTTTTTCTAGTATCATTAATAATTTCTTTATTAACATATGATAATTGTTAAAACAGTTAGATAATTATAATTACTAAAGTAGATGAAAATTAGCACACGGTATGATCGTACAAGCCATCAACCATATTATGTCCGCTTTTTTTTTAATATTACATAATTACAACAATATCAATAAACGAAAAAAGTACATCAAATCGATCAATAAACTCAAATTATCATAAATTAAAATTTCAATAAAACTCACATTAAGTGATAAGACAAATATACAATACTTATAATAGTGTGACAAATTCATACACGCGTTTAGAGGACTCCAAATCATAATCTTAAACTTATTTATAAAACATCAACTTTAATCATTAAATTACATATAATGTGCTTTACCGGCTGTGCCCTTTACCTAAAATTGCCCCTTAATAGTTTAACCTAATTAATCCACAAAATCTCTAATATTTATTACCAATTGAGAGTAAAGAGTTACACAAAAATAATTTAAATTTCGTGCAATAGTGATTTGTCATGTGAAGGATTTGATTGCCATTCTATGACCATATTTATGTTGTTACATGAGTTGACATATGTCATTAATGCATTAAAAAAGAAAAACTTGAACCGATTATCAGCTCTACCAGATTCATGTGGCTTTATTGCAATTTGGTCCATTAAATATAATGATTTGTCACTATTTGTGCGAATTGATAATTGAAATCAAGTTTAAATAAAATACAATTAAGCTACAAATAACAAATGATTGTATCAAAAAAATAAAAGTATACAATTTTCTAAAATATTATATAGGGTTGAAGAATGTATAAACTAAGAACGCTTGAAAATGTGGATTTACTTTGAGTGACCAAATTTTCTATATAAAAATCTTATAATTTTGTATTAACCTATGACATTTAAGTTGATATATATATTTTAGGATAAATACTATATTTGATCCTTTAAACTTTTATTTAAAATGACTTTAATTCCTCAAGTTCATTTCATGACTTTAGCATCCTTAAATTTTAGTTTTTGTCTCAATATGGTCTCTCTTACCATATTTCGACAGAAATGTGGCCGGATTCTAACTCTTTAGAGGCTAAAATGGTCAATAAATTTTATTTTACCATTTTAGTTCCTTAAGTTTGTAAACTTATCAAATTTATCTTTCTTAAATTAAAAAAATAACTTCTTTATATTTTTTTAAGCTAATATGTCGTAATTATCTTATGTGAATAAAGAAAACTTTAAACTCCTGTAAAATTTAATAATAATATATTGCTTAACTTAAAATAAATCTTTTTCTTTCAGCAGTTAAAACAAATCAAAATTATGAATCAGTTTTAGAAATTTATCTAATATGAAATATAATAAAAAAAACCTAAGCCGGTAAATTTTATTTCAAAAGTTAAAGATAAGTCTAAAAATATTTATTATATGTTTGGATTTTTAAACAAAAAGTTGGTATATTATGCTTTTTAATTAGTTTTTTTTTTTTTGTTGGATTTCATATATATATAATTCATTATAAGAGGCTCTAAATATATAGTTCCATTTTATAAAAAAGATTGTAAATATTTTATTAAAAAGTCTGCACTATCCTCCTTTAAACAAATGGAAAACCCGGTTTGCAGGTTTTGGTTTTAAAATTAAAAGGCACATTTGTTCATTCTCTTTCAATAACGTATCAGATCCTGTCCTGATTAATTCATTCAAACTTCAATAACTGCAATGACCAGGAATTAATAATCTTCAATCAACAAGTTCAAATTCCGTCAACGATAATTAATTTATATAGTTAGCAAAGTTGATGCCAAGTAATCACACTAAAAGTAATTTAACATTTAATTATGGTATTAGCTAGCTACAATTATAAATAAATAGACGTAATAAATAGTTACCGATTGTGCCACGTGACTATTGTTGTCCGTGGTTAATTTTTATGAATATGGCTAAGTTTTTAAATTAATTTTTATTTAATCATGGTTAATAATAATTATTTACTATGATTTTTGTCTAAAACCAATAATAAATTTTCTTCTGGTGCTATGAGATCAAAAATTTGAGTCTCACCATCTACTTTAATTAATTAGCAATTATTAGTTTATTGTAAATTGTACTCGTAGTTATTGATTAATAGATGCCTGATATTAATAGTTGATACAGAGATTAATAATTGAAATTTTATATAATTATAATGAACTCCCTTAAAAAAAATAGCAACATTATGTGATTTGGTATTTTAACTCATTACTTTAATTTTGTAATACTTCAATCTTATTATCCTCTTACTTATATATTTTGATTCCTTATCATCCTGTGATTTAATTTCTTTTTTATTTATTTATTGCCAGTTCAATATATATACACGGTAGTTGTGTCATATGTAAAGAGTATAGAAGATAAAAATAAATTAAAGAAGAGAAAACTGAAATAAAGAATTTCAGGTAATTAATGTAGTATCAGTCTTTGTCACTGTTTCTCCTGTTTCATGCTAAGAGACATGATTTTAATGTAGATGTAGATGTCGGCTTAAATATATTTTTAGTTTTGTAATTTATGAAATTTGCTTTTTTTTATTTTTTTAGAATTGTAAAAGTTATTGGAACATATTGTGTGCGCTTCATGTAATTTATTTAAATTGAAATTTAGAAGAAAAATAACATGGCATGTGATTTATTTTGATAATTTTTGCAAAATCTAATACTAAAAGGATAAAAAATTGCGAAATATCAAAAATTACAGTACTCTTTTATAACTCCTAAAAAAATAAAAGATAAAAAATAATAAAATTGCAAGGGACACGTGATTACTCTGGCAATTCTTGCAAAATTCTGCACCAAAAGTATTAAAATCACAAACGAAAACATCAATCTTCTCACCATATTTCCTCCACCATCAATCGTTATGACATAGTGATTAAGAATTAAGATCGAACATTATCACATCCATCATAGTATATAAATTTGACTTATTGACAAAGTATTTGATGAGGTTAAAAATTCATCTTGATCTGTGCATTGATTCTCATAATTAAATCTTGATTTTTCATAATAGTAAATCATCAATATATAAAAACCCTGTCATAGGACATATGAAATTCTCCTGATGAGCCCGTTGAGTGTCACTCCTATTTTTCCTGCCTGCTTAGCTTCCTAATTAGTTCCAATAATTATACTTTTCTATTTCCTATGGATCTACGTCTTTTGTCTCGCTATTTTTCTGACTTATTATTTATTTATACAAATCGCTTCAATCTTTGCATATTACAAAAATTATTTTTGATAATAAAAAAATAAGGATAATTTGTATAATGATGTTGACATTTTTTAAAAGTATATATATACGTAATCTTTTAGAAACAGGGGTGGTGTGTTGTAAATAATGTTGATGTTTTCTACGGATGTATATATAATTATCCACAAGATAGGTGTAAATTATGTAAACGAATTATATATTAGAGGTATAATTGTAAACAAATTTTCAACATTTTAAGTTGATATCTTACGTTTCTTCATTTAAGTTAAATCTGCAATAGACTCAAAAAATATTTGATTGATTATACTTTAACAATGGATTGTGTCTTAGTTTAATGATTAAGGTTGATGTTTCATAAACAAGTTCGAAAGTATTGGTTCTAGTATGATCAGATGAGGAATTAATGAGAGTTTATTATAATTTATTTCATAATTTTTAGTTATTGATGCATTATTATTACAATCATGTATTTCTTAATTTATTGAAATGTTGAGATAATAATATAATTACCACTTCAGAAAGATTATGCTTTAATGGATTGAGATCTTATCCCTGGTTGGTACTATCTTAACCAAACAAATTCTCAATTTGAATCACAATTTCATAATTGACAGTCTGTAGTTAAATTTCCAAATTAACTTCATTTTTAGAGTCAATTAAACAAAAAATATAACTCTTCTCGAGGCCCCTGCTGACGTTTCTGGACTCTCTAACGTTGTTGTTAGACGCCGCATCCCGATTCTCTTTCGAAGCACGCGCCGAACGCGTTGTCTGTCGGCTTCGCCCGATCCTTGGGATCGAGCAACCTATGTGCAAGTGTCGTTCACATGGAACCTTTTCCCTCTTTAGCCTTCAAAATTTTCATTTGAATATTTGCTACTACCATCAAGATCCGCACCGATAGTTGCTCCGCCAGGGCTCACGCCTAGGGCTTTGCAACGACCGTCGTGCTCCTACTCATTGAGGTCTAGCTCTTGCCCCGACGGCTATATATAGATCGTGCGTTTCAGCGCCATTTATTTTTTGCGACTAGTTGATTCAGTAGGTGAATTGTTACACACTCTTTAACGGATTTCGACTTCCATGACCACCGTCGTGCTTTCTTCATCGACCAACACCCTTTGTGCAATCTAGGTTAGCATGCAGTTGGGCACCGTAAACCCAGCTTCCAGTTCATCCCGCATCGGCAATTCTGCTTACCAAAAATGTCCCACTCGGAGCTATCAATTCCCTGGCATGGCTTAACAGATCAGTCACGTCTTCTTACCTATTTAAAGTTTGAGAATAGGTCAAGGCGTTGCTCCCCGATGCCTCTAATCATTGGCTTTACACGATGTAACTCGCACTAGAGCTCCAGCTATCCTGCGAAAAACTTCATATGGAACCAGTTACTAGATGGTTCTGATAGTTTTTCGCCCCCATGTCACTTGCGATTTTAGTCACAAACGGTGTAAATTGTGGGACGTAAATTATAATTGTTCACACTATTGCAATCAAAGTTGGTTAAATTAATGACACGTGCTCCTTCCGTCAAGAATCTAACGAAAAATGTGAGTAGAACGTAAATTATAATTTTTTTTTACACTTATGGAACTAAATATGATAAAAAAATAAAATAATAAAACTAAAATCACAAACAATATAAATTATGGGATGTAAATTACAATTTTTCCACCTCCAAATGCATATCCCAACAACATGAGACAGACAATATAGTATAGATGTAGAAGGGAGTGGGCGAGGGGGCAATACTTCGGCCGACAACTGATCGTACTGGAGTTCATTCACATTCATATGTTGGGTTTAATTAATAAACATCAATCGACGCAGATATGTATATTTCACTTCAAATCATTACATTTGTTCATCATGTAAGGGAGATGTCGGTTTCGTTTCAGTATACTTTCACCACGAAAAAGGAGGAGACGTCGTTTCATCATGCTACCACCCATGTTCCAATTTCTCTTCTCTTTTTTCCTTTTAATAGAAATGGAGATTATGTAATTATATTAATATAAATAAATTGTTTATTTTATTTTATAGTTAATTACTGCAAGAAATACAGGTTTATTTTGTAATTGATTATCATGATAAAAAATATATTAAAAAAAAAAGCTACAGTAAATAATAGTTAATCATAACTTCACAACAAGTATTGATCATAATTCCAAAACATGATACCAGAATATTAGTTATAAATCAAAGAGATAATTATCGTTTATATTCTCTGACTTTTACACAAGTTATTTCTATTTTAGCATAACTATACATATACTGACCAGAAACATAAATATCAATATTACATAATTCACTCAATTTTTTTTTAAATTATACATATACCCCTCAGGAATGCAGAAATCATTGCACAAACTATCTCTACTTTTTAATTTTGATGTGATTTATATAATTAAATAAAAAATATAAATAATTTATATAAATAAATTATAAATCAGAGATGTAAATTAATGCAATTATTCCTAGATAAAAATCAAATGGAATGTTTACCGATTAAAATAAACAAGCAGCCCATTCAAAAATTATACGTTTGTTATTATAATAATAATTTGACATACCAAATAATGATAATGTACCATAACTTATTGCTTTGTGTGTGTGTTTTGACAGGGGACACATCATATCATTAATGATCCAATAATATTCCAAATCTACGAAATCATTGAAACGAACAAATAATTAAGAATGTAAATATACGTCTATTTTTATAGTAATTTTTTTTATTTTATTTGAATATATTTATTGATTTTAATTTATTTTTTAATTTGAATAAAATGAATAATGTAATGAATTATATACTATAAAAAAAATTTTAAAAAAAAAAAGTCATTTACTTTTAAATTACTCATATCGACTTTAACGTCCACATATGATTATCATTATAAATATGAGCTCCACATACATATATATTAATTTGTTCCTCGATCTCATGGGTTCAACTGTAAAATACGATGTGGCGCTTGTATTTTTTAACCTCTTTAAAATTTATTACTGAATACTCTTTCAGTAGAGTAAATCGATATTCTTAAAATTAGGTTTAGTTACACAAATACTTTTGTTTAATGCAAATATTTACAAGTACATTATTTAAAATTATAGTTGTAATTATAAATACAGATTCTATTTAGTGGTGAAATTTTATACTAATGCCCTCTCAAAGCATATACCAATAAGTTTGCAAAGGGCATAGCATATTCGTGTAATTTGATCAAACCTCAGAAAATATTGATGTAATATATCACTTTTTTTTTTTCTTTTAAAAAAATGAAAAATGTTGAGATTCATCGAATCCGAGCCAAGTTCACGGCCCACAACTGAGTAAAAACAAAAAAATAGTGATGGCCCACGTATGGTATGCAGGTAGTGGGCTAAACTCTCATAGTGGGCCTCCATTGGTTCCTGGGTGGGTACCCAATCAAGTTCATCAGATGAGTAGATGACTAAGGTTGTTATTGAGCCACCATTACACCATGATATCGCTGTTTGGCAAACACGATTTTATCAAATAAACTGAAGATTAATTGTAATTTTAGAGGGGGGAAATCATTGAAATTCAGAAATAAAATTAGGTGATTTTATCAAATATTTACTCTTATTATTAGTGTATGAATATATTGATGTTTCAAAATGAGATACAATTCTAAAAGATTATTTTTAAATAATAAAAAAAAAGAAATCGAGCTTCCATCCAGTAGGAGGCTTTCTTTTCCTTCGTATCTTGCTTTAATTGCAAAACGATAGCTACTACTAAAGTAGAATAATCAATGAAAAACTATTCGTCCTCTTCTAAGGTTTGGGTGTAATGACATATGCACTCTTATGATTTGAAAATTATATGTGCTATTATGATGTTTTATTTGTCCAGTAAATAGATCATTTTTTTAGTCAATTTTTACTCAATTTGTTTTATATACCAACAAAAATAATAATTTATATTTATTTTTATCATCGATTGACTTATTATTAAATTATTATAAAAATTAAATATTTTCTAATCAAACTAACCTTCTAAGAGCGAAAATCTACTTCCCCGTATGTATTAGAGTGTAAAGTGAAGATGTATATGAATCTACCTCCGCTTATGTATTAAAGTAGTGAAGATGTATAAGAATAGTTTGGTTAGAAAATATTTTTTTGAGTTTCAATAAGTATGTAAGTTAATTTGAAGTAAATACAAATTTTTATTTAATTTTTTGTTAATTTTAACAAATTATCTAAATCTTATTAATAGATACATCTATTTATTTGACGAGAAAAGATATAAAAAATAATAAGTGTAATTTACTAAATGGCATAAATTTATATGTATAAATTTCTAAAAAGGAAGGAAATAATTATTCTATAATAAGTCTATAAATTTTTTATTTCAAATACATTACTTTTTATATTATTAAACCACAATTTCGTCGATTAAATTAGATTTTATAAAAAAAAAAAAAAAAACATTTTTGAATAGCATAATAGAATGTGGGAATGGAATCAAAAGTTACCGGCCGCAAGCCAGGGGGAAGTGGCCAAGTTAGAATGATGTGGAGCTGGTGCACGTGGGGTGCAGGCAAAAGCTGCACATTGACCAATCAAACTGTCTTTGATAAGAGGGGGTTGGGATCCGTATGGTTCGAGACTCGGGTGTCAGCCCTGGCCCTACCACATGCGATTAAAACACACACAGTAAACCACCGCTGCGAAAATCTGTCTTGCTAACCCAGCCGTGCGTGATAGTTTCGGGAGTTAGGCTAATGATTCCGACATCAGATTTTTTTTATTAAAATATATATATATATATATATATATATATTTAAGTTTTAAATATGTGCATGGATATTAAAAGATTAAGGAAAAAAAAAAGGAAAAATGTCCAATCGGGCGTTACTTACACGTGCACAAGAGGATTTGATGAACCAGTCGTGCGAGGCCCACAAACAACATTTTTCGATTCGTGGACTATAGCCGGCCCATATATGATAAGGCCAAAATGCAAAATTCTTAGGCTCATTTTGCTTTATATCTTTTAATTTGTTTATTAATATACTTAATTATCATTTTATACATGAATGTAATGAACTGTGTTTGCCAGAAATAAAAACATTGTTATCAATTAAGGGAAATTAATTAATAATCTTTCCCTCTGCTATTTACATTGGAGAAAAATCAAAATAACGAGCGAAAGACCGACTCGGAAAGAAAGATTATTAAAGAAAAAGAAAAAGAAAAAGAAAAGAAAGCCTATAAAACTAGCTAAATAACAAATTCAAAATTGGAGCATGAGTTGTTTGATCAGTCGTGCCAGCAAAGAAGCATGACGACACATCTTCGCAGTATGTAGAGCCTTCCTCTCTGTTCCTTGAGAAACCTGCCCACTCTTCTGCTTGATAGTCTTTCCTTTGACGCTTCTCCTGATGTTCTCATCATGTCCATGGCTGTTTGAGAAGGGATTCAAAGCAATGGAACTTAGTTGAGTTTGGAATGAGGGGGCAAACGGGGTCTTATATAAAGGGTTTAGCTAGAGAGGAGTTGATGTCCTATTTTATGTATTTTTTGTTTAGCCACGTCACTGTTTGTGGCAACAATGTTAATGGATGTAAAAGATGGGTGGTCGGTCCCAATGGATGAAAAGGTTTCATGTGTCCAAGAAAGTTTGAAGTTGCCTTTTTGTTTTCCTTGTTTTTTGTTCCCTATGAAGGAATTGGAATTTTTATCCTTCAACAGATGGGAATCAACAACCATTTTCTTCCTTTTTCTTTCAATTTTACTAACCAATTCTTTCTTAAATAAAAAATATGGCAGGGTGGATCATCCAAATTCCTATAATTGTATTCGAAATACTCAAACAACATACTTCACCCAGAGTACTTTTACTATCGTGGAATGTGAATGTAAAAAGCCACAATTACTATACAAAAAGATGAATCTGTTGCGCGGTCATATGAAGAAGATAATTGTGGAAGCACCCCATCAAAGTATGTGGCTTGATTCAGACTCATTTTGTGTGCATGTTCTCTTCCAGATTATGAAGGTAAAGTCAGTCAAACTTTGCTGCACAGTGGTACAATTATGCACTCTATGCCCATACTGGACTCCTCATCAATAGGAACAGTCAACAATCACATTGGCCAATACTCTATCACAATTTATATATATATATATATATATAACTTAGGGATGACTATATCTACATCTTAATTCATGGTCTATTTATATAAATTATCTTATTTTTTTATATAAATATAAAAACTAACCCGATAGGCAAAAATAAAAAATAATTTGTGTATTGATACTAATGTTTTTAGGGGTGCTTATGAAATTTTTCAAAAAATATGGGTGGTGTGTGTAAATAATATCAACGTTTCTTATAGGTGCATGTGTAATTATCTAAAAGATAATAATAATTTGTGTAGATGAATTGTAGGTCATGAATTTTAAATATGATTATGTCTATAGTTTAAGAAACTTCAAATATATATATATATATATATATATATATATATATATATATATATATATGTGTGTGTGTGTGTGTGTGTGTGTGTGTGTGTGTGTGTGTGTGTGTGTGTGACATTGAAATAAAATAAAATAAAAATAAATAAAATAAAATAAAAATAGTTGAAAGTAGAGCATCTTTATTTGAATTATTATGAAGTAAGTGAGAGTTCCAGACAGCATGGGAATTGACAATAGCGTGAATGGGAGTGATCACCGACTGGTTTATTAAGAAAGTAATGAAGAGGATAATGAGTGAAGCAGGTTCAGTTAATGGGGTTTAGTGGTGAATCCTTATTGGATTTTGGTTTGTCTCAGAATCAATTTCTTTGATTTTCTTGTCTGTTATGCCCATCCATCCCCTTTGCTGTTTGACTGACCCAGAAATTGGATTGCCCTAATAAGAAATATGAACTGGTCGGGCTCAGTCCAGAGCCTAGGATCAGTGGTCCCAATTGGGCTTGTTCAGTCTTTTTTGTTCTTTTTTAATTAGTTGTTGTGGCACGTTTTTCTTTTATACATATAATTAATTATCTTTCACGCTTTAAATACATTGTAAATAAGATAAATATATAAATCAGAATATTACTTTAATTAAAGCAATAAAGTAGATTTATATAATTTTCATTATAAGAAGGAGAATTTGTATATTTCCATAATAACAAGGAATGTCACCGTAATTATCCCTATACAATTTGAGCTTGAAAATCTTGATTTGATAAATAATCAAATTGAGCCCAAACTTGTTTAAGTTGAATTGGACTCGAGTTGAGCTCGAGTGGTTTGATTTATTTTAAATACATGTTATTATTATTTTGAAATTGAATCAAGTTGAAGCTCAAACTCGAAACAAGCCTAAAAACTTATCAAACGAAAATTTAAGTTCAAATTTGATTTTTAAATTAATAAAACAAGCTCGAATGAGTATTTATACTTTAATTTTAAAAAGTTAAATATCGAGTAATTTGATTAATTTTTTCAGCTATAGCTGAGTAGATTTAACCTGAAACACCCCCCCCCGGCCCAAAGAGTAATTTCAAATTTCTGTTCAAACAGATAGGACTTAAATAGGTTTCAGAGCCCAAGTACAAGAAGGGATCTTAGGCCCATTGAACAAAACAATGCGTTTTCTGCTAATAGAACTCCAAGGCCCGGCCCGATTTTAAAATTTACATAGTTTGTAATTTTTGGGCCCAATTTCTTCAGTGGTCTTGTAATTGTTGCCCACGTTCATAAATTTGAATTATAGTCGATTATTATTATTATTATAATTGAATTTATTCACAGTTCAAAATTAAAATATAGAATAAAGAATAAAAATTAAAGGAACTAATCACTCAAGAATTAATCAAAATGTTTATTATTATTTAATAAAATGGCATTTAAATTATTATTATAAATGTAAATGAGAGATTTTCAAACAGGTCAATTTAATTAAACAAAAGGGTTAAAATCGAAAAATGATGGTGATGCCCTACTAAATCAGCTACTTTTGGAAAACAAAAGGCATCTAAAACTGTTTTTGATAAGTAAAGATAAACTACATTAAATTAAAAGTATATGTAGAACAAGTTTCGTAACAACAATCCAAAGCAATTTTCCAAATTCTATAAGTCGCAATTGCCTGCAAAGACTACATTATTATTCTTATGTTTGACGTAATAATTGGAAAAATACTTAATTGTCCAACTCAAGTGAAGACAGCCTCAAAATAGATGTGGAGATTAAAGTCTCTACGTTTTGATTTTATTCTTGTCGGAAAAGCTAACGTAATGATGTCAAAAATCAAATGCACTGAAGTCAGACTCAGACGGTCAGACCACTCTCCATACACACTCTGACTCTGGGTTGATCAAGCTACAGGATTCCCCCCCCCGCAAAAAGCCGCAGCAGCAGCACCCGCCACCCGCCCGCCGCCGCAGCAGCTGAGCCACCAGCTCGCACAATCTCAAACCCCAATTTTACTTCCAATTCCGACTCGCATACCATAAATCCTTCAGACGCCGATCTCCGCTCATACGAAGACGCCTGCCGCGCCGATCCCGACCTCCAGACCTTCGACTCCACCCTCCAGCTCCGGACCAGCCGCGCTATTAACTCCATCGCCGTCGGCCTCGAGGTCCGCTCCCTCTCCCTCGACTCTCTCCGCGAAGTCACTGAATGCCTCCTGGAAATGAATCAGGAAGTTGTGAAAATCATTCTCCAGAACAAAAAGGACATCTGGAAAAACCAGGAGTTGTCCGATCTCGTCGACGATTACTTGGAGAACAGCCTATTAACCTTGGATTTCTGCACTGCCCTCGACGCCTGCCTTAGACGCGCCGGCCATATCGAGTCAATTATCAATGTCGCCCTCCGGAAGTTCGACGAAGAACATTGTACAGTTGCCGGAGAAGGGTCTGCGAAGAATTACTCGAGAACTTTGGAGGAATTGAGGAATTTTAGATTGGCAGCGGATCCGTTCACGCAGGAATTTTTTAGGGTTTTCAGTTCAGTTCATTCTAAGCAGATTACGATGTTGGAGAGATTGCAAGCAAAGAAGAAGAAGCTGGACAAGCAGTTGGGGAAACTAAAGGTGTGGAGGAAAGTCTCCAATGTGATGTTCATAGTCACTTTCGCCTCCGTCTTGATATGCTCAGTGGTGGCGGCGGCAGTCACCGCTCCGCCGGTGGTGACCGCTCTGGCGGCGGCCGCAGCCGTGCCGCTAGGTTCAATGGGGAGATGGCTCAACTCACTTTGGAAGAAGTGCGAAAGGGACTTGAGGGGCCAGAGGGATATAATTAGTTCAATGCAGATTGGGAGCTACGTTGTCATTAAGGATTTGGACAGCATAAGGGTGCTAGTGGACAGGTTTCGAGTCGAACTCGAGGCATTGTTGGCAAATGCTGAGTTCGCGACAAGGGAGGAGGAAGCGGTGGTGATTGTGGTGGAGGAGATCAGAAAGAAGGTCGATGATTTTATCAAGACTATCCATGATTTGAGTGAGCATGCGAATAAGTGTACTCAAGAAACGAGGATGGCGAGGACTTTGATACTGCGGAGGATTATCAATCACCCCAGCAGCTCGAATCAGGACATCGTATGTTTTCGTGATGCCTGAGGTTGTTTGCTGCTAAACATTATGTCGAACATAGGGAATTGATAATTTTGAGCATTGGATCCTGACATTTTAAGATGGACCTTTCCTGAGACGTTGCTAAGAATAGGTAATTGATGTTAAGACAAGATAAATATGTACAATGTAGAGATCTTAATTCTATTTTTCCAACAGAGTTGGATGTTGAGTACAGTTACAGAAATTAAGAGAAACTAGTTTATAATTGATTCAACTAAGAATAACAGTGTGTTCTGTTCTTTAGCTTCCTTCTTTAGACTGCTTTCTTGTTGAGTGACTTTGCAGATCAGGTAGAGTGTAGGTAAAATAATGCATACTACAGACGTATGATGTGAGCAGCGGAACGACAGCTTTACGAGTCTTTTGTAGAACTTGCACTAATATTCCACGAACTGATCTACCTTCCTTGCAAATCCAGTGAATTGATCATCATGTCAATGAAAAAGACAGGCAATCAGTGTCTTCTTTACGTCTGCACCTAAATCCTTGAGTGTTCTTTTGGTAGTTATCCTCAAATTAGCTCTCATTTTGTGTATAGAGATGCCTGACGTACTCCTATAGTTGAGGTCTTTGAGAGAAAACTCTAGATTGGCAGTGACTTAATGAGAAATTACGCCGCATTAAAATTATACCTGTGATAATGTATAGGAATAATATATCCTCTGAGGATAAGAACGATGAAGAGAAATTTGCACCACACTTCCAGAGGCCATCTTGTTGAATCTTTTAAGGGATCAGACCCCTAATTTCTTACACTTACCTATGATGAAATTATTGTGTCTGATTGCTTTCTGAGGTAATATTTCTGGATAATACAGATGTCTAGAATGTGGTGTGTAAAACTTAAATTAAGAATCCAAGCAAACATGAATTGCTACTTGCTAGAATATGTGAAGAAAAGTGAGAATTCTATAAAAAACAATGCTGTGAACTAATTTTCTAACAACATCAGAGGCTTTCGAGGATATCCAGATTGTCAGTAAAATATAATATAGAGCTAGAGTTGGAAACTTACAAATGAAATAAGCAGTTAACTAGCAGACACTATGGAGAAGTGTTGGTGCTGAAGGTAGCCTACAACAATGAACTCTCTTGAAGCATATCAAGCGTTGTTTGTGGAAAACTATGTTTTGCCCTGTTTCTTTGTCGTAACTGCCCCTGAGTTGACTGTTGCTGCCTTTGAAGGAGAGAAAAGGATTCATTGTTAATACAGAATAACAACAATATTCATTGCTAACATATACTGATGTTTAATATGTTGTCAAGTCTTTAATCAGTTGATATAGTTATGTAAGGATAGTGATTAGGAAAAGACACCAAAGATAGAAAGAGGGACATGATTTGAGAGAAGAACTTAGGAAGATAGGGTTGTTAGGGTCACAAATTTACAAGTACAAAGTGGTCACAATTGGTGGTTGTTAGCTAACATCACAAAGAATCAGTTCACCTGTCTGTAGAGACTTGGGATGTGAGAAAAGGATAGATTTCATGACAACAGTATTTGAGATATTCGAATGCCAAATTACTGGACAAGAAACTAGACAGATGAACCCTGTAGATGTCTTAAGCATGGAGGAAACTTTCTAAAGAATATATGCTCTACGATAAATGTGGCGTAAGATTATGTATAGCCAATGCCCTTCATTTAACGTTATCTACGTGTTGATACTAAGGATGTAGTGGATAATGATTTTTTAATGAACCATATTTATGATTATTCAATTATCCATAATTTCACTAAAATACGGAAGCAAGGGAATACCTAAGGAGGCCTAGGTGGCCCTATTTGCATTGGCTGCTACACATTTTGCATCATCGAAGCAAGAAACCTGCGTGCACCAGCTAAGGATGTCTTGTTTTAGTGGTAAGATTAAGGTATTTATGATCAAAAGTTTGTGTACTCTGACTCTCACGAAATTTAGTATTATTTCAAAGTGTATGTGATAAATTTGTTTTATGCCAAAAAAAAAAAAAAAGGGAAAAATATTCGTGCAGCAAGGAAGAAAATGAAAGAGAAATGAATGTAAGAAACGGTAAAAGAAGGAAGAGGAAGTGAAACGAACATACACAGTCACATCTAAATAAAAGCATCGAATTTGGACCATAAATTCGATCCCCCTTTGATTAAATTATTGCAAGAACAAGTTGAATTCCTACGTTTACGATTTTTCTCATCCGAGAATATGTAATGTACCTATCCCAGTTGCAGCCGCATGTTGTCCCCCAAAATCTTATTTAAAGTAAATTGAGTGATCTTTTTCTTTAAAAATCGAGAAATATAAATATATATATATATATATATATATATATATATATATATATATGCGATTTCTTGAAAAATTTACTTAATATAGGTAAGCCACGTATACGAAAAATTATGATTTAAGTAGTAAATTATCAACTTAATAGTTAATGAAGCCTTATTCGATTGGTAAGGTTAAAGCTCATAATTAAAAGATTGCGCATCGAGTCCGATAAATATGGATATATGTTTACTCTCTACAATAATTACTTTTTTTTTTTATATCTCATTTGAATGTATTCATTAATTTTGAATTATTAATGTATTGAACTAATTCTTGAATCTGAGTGTATTTGTTTTAATGAATTATTATTATAAAAAAATAATATCAACTTAATAGAATTTTTCCATACGACTTAAATTATGAATGTATCTCTTTATGATGATGTCCAAGTCCAGTGAAATTTTTTCGGTTTTTTTTTTTGTGAGAAAAAAAATCGAGTGATTTGATCGTGACGTCTGTTGAGAGAAGACACGTTGAGCTGGAAATTCTTTTGATATAGTTCTCTTCAAATATCTAATTGAATGTTTTTTACGCTTTTTTATCTCTGGATTTATTGTGAAGTCACGTAAACTTATCTTCCAACTTATTAATCTTATCAACTCATAATGATAATACCATGGAAACAATCATAATTTTATTTATAACTACCGGATTATGCGCACTTGATACAATTTAGTTGTAATAAGAAAAACCAAAACTACAACATTCATATAATTTGTTTTTGGTAGTGTCCGTATTTTTTGTCCGGATTCTAATAAAATGGAATCAGGTGTTATTGAGTAAAATATAATTATTGTAATAGTTTTTATTAGATATTGATGCTGATATGAATTATTGTACTTGTAATAGACTTATTTTAATTAATAATAATTCATCGCTCTTACCTAAAAAAAAAAAGATCAGGTGTAAATAGTGAATTTTTAAAAAGGAATGTAAATATAATTTTAAAATTTTTATAGAAAAAAATATAATTTTATATTTTAGAGAGAGTCTAACTATAATTAACTCATAATATACATAAATAATCAATATCATAGTTTTTTAGCACGACTGCAAAAATTGTTGCTCCAAGTCGCAACAAGTATGCTTATGTGAGGAGGCCAACAATTGAAAAACATTCAAAATTTTACTTAAATTAAATATTGACGATTGCGTGAAGAAATTTATCACATTTACTACACGAGGATAAATATGATTGCAGACATACAAAATGGCATATTATTTATATTAATATTAAAAAATAATTTTCATTCACAAACGCAATTTTGATATTATTATATCATTTTTTTGTGTGTCAACAATATTTTTAAATAGTTCATATTGCTTTATTTTTTTTAAGATATTATATTAACTTTAAATAGTTCGAATAAAAAATTATTGATATTACTAATATTAATCAAATAATTGGTTAAATATAATAAGTATGAGCAAGGACATTTCAGTCAACTTACATTTTATAGTATAGATATTAGCCGTCATAGTGCGTCAAATTTAATCTAAAAGCTTTTATTATATTTAAGTTGTGGATTAAGTTGTCACTAAAACAATAAAATAGAAAAAAAAAATGAATTATAAAGTTATAGTAGTGATAATCATTTTGTAAACATGGCAATTAGCAAGAACTAGTGAAAAAAAAGTTTGTGCATTAAAGTTATCACTATAACTAGTTATTAGTTATATGTGTATTGTCGCTAATTATTATATCGACAACTTTATATATAATTATTTTCGCTAATAACTATATGTGATAAAAAAAATTATATCATTAATATATACTATTTTATGATAATTTTAAAATTATTATTGGATATCTTGGCACCAATATTATATTAAATTAAAGTGATAAAAATTTTAAATCAAATAATCAAATCATCATTATATAGATAGAAATAAATTTATTCTATTCTTGCATGTATACATCATGTATATATATATCACTTAAAATTATTTGTCTTTATCCTTGTTGGATATTGATGTAGACAAACGTCCCATATCGGTTGCAGACGAGGAGCTTGAGTGGCTTATAAGCCCCAAGACCTCCTCTCCCTAGCGAGGCGCCTTTTCAGGACAAACCCGTGAGGCTCATACGGAGCCAAAGCGGACAATACCTCGCGCAACGGGACACCGATCAGGTCGTATTCCGCATCAGATATAAATAATACATTATTATTCCCATAATGAATAATGTATTCAAATGTGACTTTTATTAATATTTTTAAATATGTTTTCTTTTCAATTATGAGATAAATAAGCGACACGATTATCCTCTTGGAGACATATGATTTTATATTTAAAATGTTTGTACATTCAATTTAAATTTCAACTCAAATTATGAGTTGTAAGGCTAATTTACTATATTAAACATACAAGTACAACCCACACAAATTATATTTAAATTATTATAATTATTTTTATATTTACATTGAGAGTTGTCATATCAAATGAAAACGAGGATCTTCAATGACTAGTTTTTATCAACAGATCTTGCTGGATTACAATAATTCTGAGTTTGAGTTTTATAAATGTAGATGTATGTAATTATTGATTTATTTTTATTATTTAAATATATTTATTAATTTGAATAATCTGTTGAACTATATTGAATTTGAACATACTAAATGATGTAATGAATCATCATATTAAAAAAAATAAATAATAATTTTGAAAATTCTATTTTATAGACGCTTTTTTATGAAATGTAGAGTAATGCGTTGCTATGTAACTCGTGTTCCCTTAAATAGAAAGTACATCAATCATAATCTCCATATCTAAAAAGAAAAAAAAATCATAACCATAAGAAATTATTTATATAATATTCACTCACACACATTCGATATAACGAATAAATATTCCCACATTTATTCACATGTTATTTTTTTAATCAATATTAGACATTTCTTTCAATTAACAAATAAATATATAATCTCAAACGACATAAGTTTTTCTTTTTTTTTTTTAACAATATCACAACATAATATTTTCACACATTAATTTTAATATTTGAGAATTGTTATTTTAACATATAATGCAAATCACATAGACTAAAAAATATTATATAAATTTATTATTTGTATCGGGAGTCGGTTGTTGTATCAAATCAAATTATCGAAAGGTTGAATTTTCAAATTTGGCGTTGAATATCCACTTTAGTGAATATTTTCTAATATAACACGATCAGTGCACTGCTGCACTCATTTTGGAAAAGAAAATTTTAATATTTTCAACTCTAATCAGTATAACGAGTCAGACAAACCTCAATAATAAATTAAACCCAGGAACAAGTGATGAGTTATAGAGATACTAACAAATTATTCACTAAACATTTTTATGTTGTTGGAGAGCATAAAACATACAATATTCAGATAAACAACACCCGATTTTAATCTATTGATGAAACAAATTTGTAGTAAAGCATCACTATGTTGTAACTCAACATTTCCATCAACACGATCCTAGTGGTCACGACTGAGGTTCCATTTATGATGCCATTAGTTCGAGTCTTATCAAAATATGTGAATATTTGTTATATCTTATGTGAATGTATTATTTTTATTATTTGATGTAGGTAAACATTTTATATTGATTACAGATCAGAAGTTTGAGCGGTTTATATTTTCGGGACAAACTCATGAAACTTTACAAAATCTAAATAGACAATAATTCGCGCAATTAAACGTCAAGTCACATAATTAAGGATTATATCCACATATGAATGGATGAAATATTGGTGTAATAAAACAGAAAATGTCCATAAAAGAGAGAGAGGGGGGAGGTGGAGGTGGTGCAGGCAGAACCGAAGGGGTCAACTTTTGGAGTAGAGCTTCCGATTTATGGCGATTCGTCTAAACTCTTTCACACCCATCTACTCGATCGGGTTGCCCCATATGTTATGTGGCGACACGTTTGCGTTATCCTACCAAACTCCCACTATTACCTTCTTTTTTCTTTTTTTAAATTAAAACTAATAATCCAATCGCCTCCCTCCAGATTATTCTATTCCTCGTTGGGTTTTTGTCACGAGTACCTCGGAGCAGTGCACCTCACACACTCAAGGGTGAAGATCATCATCTTGAGAATTTTCTTAACAAGATTCATATTTTTAAAATGCAAATAGGAACAATCATTTTCGATATAATCAGACGGTGCCCGTCCACCAGCCTTAGCCAACCACGTGTGACTGCAGCAAAACCATTTTCGTGAAGTTTTTAATTAACCTACTTATAAAGGTGACGATACATTTGGAGAGGTGCAACTGGGCTACCAATTTTCACCCATATTCTGGGAACATTCCAATTTTGTGGGCCTATTTTTACCATTTTATTTTTATTAAATTATATTAACACCCTTTTAAATCATATTAATTATATAAATACTACCTATATTTTATAAAATTAAATATAATTCTTATGGCTGTAGTTGTAATTATAAATATATTTCTTATTTAGTGATAAAATTTTCCGCAAATCCTCTAAAATACATTATAGGATAAATTACAACTATATAGTTTGAAAATTTGACATGATTATAAACAGTCTCTCATTATTTAAAAATAATTATATAGGTCTTAAATAACTGCTTCACCCTTATTTGATTTTTTAAAACAAAAAGATTGAATGTGCTTAAAATAAATAATTTATAAAGCATATTAATTCATATAAATATTTTATTTTTTTTCAAAATATATAAAAGTGTAATTAATAATTCAAAAAACAACATTTTGATTAGTTTAATATAAAATTTAAATAAAAATCTAAAAAAACTAATGAAATCAATTTATTATTAAACAAATATTAAAATTGAGAAGTATTTAGAATCTTATAATAATAAAAAAAAATATATAATCATATTAAGTATCATAGTTGTAATTTACCTTATATTATATTAGTAGTTATGAAGATGACTCATAATTTTGTGGAAGACATGAATGGTTATGTAATTAGCTGTAAATTGAAGGGTGCGATGTAACCCCAGCCTTTAATTTTCTACCACTAATTTCAATAATTTGATTTTATTTTCGTGTTGGGCTGCGCTGGGGTGGGGTGGGGCCCTACGCCCTATGCCCTATGTCCTATGCCCTATGTTCTATATATAGCGTAGGTCTCTTCTCCTACTTCGCCATTGTTGTAGCGATCCAAAACGCATTTGCAAACACGCCACTAACGCCAACTACAATCGTTTTAGTTACTTCTTCGTCAATGGCGTTCAAGAAAGCCTTAGCTCACCGCCTCCTCAGCATGTCAAGAATCGCCAACCCCGCCGTCACCAACTGCCGGACTTCCTTACCCCGGGCGGCTGTGGGATCCGCCGCGTCCACTCATCAGACGACGCCGAATAGGCTCGCCCCGGATCCTGGAGACGACGGGATCTTCCGCCGGTACCTCCACCGCGACTCGGCGGCGGCGGCTCCCTTGGGGCTGCGGTTTCTTCCCACCGGAGAAAAGCTCCTGGAGAAGCTCCGGGGGATGGACATTGCCAGGGACAGGATTAGGCTTGATGGACTTAGGCCGCCGGCGCAGGCGCCGGAGGAGGAGGGGTCGGAGGGGAAGCTGACGGTGGCGGATGCGAAGAAGATTCTTAGGTTGTCCCAGTTGGAAATGGTCAAGTCGAGGCTGAGGCAGATTGAGAAGGATTGTGTGTCTTATCCGGAGTTTTTGGAGAATTGTGCTAAAGAATGCTCGAATTTGGATCAAGCGCTGGAATTTGCTAAAATGCTTGATGAATCGGGGAGCGTGATTGTTCTTGGAAACATCGTGTTCCTCAGGCCTGATAAGGTTGGTTTTTTTATGCATTCTTGTTTTTTGATTCATCAGTTTCTGTTTAAATTTTGTTAGTTCAATGTTTTAATTGATTCGTGGTAGTATTCAGAAGGCAAAGGTAGAGTAGATATAGTCATAAACTAGAGCAATAAGGTGAGGTCAAACATTTGAACATGGTGATCAAATTTCATAGTTGTTGAATTTTTCTTGTTTTCCCCGAAGTTTATGATTTGGAGACTACCGACAACTGATAAGCTCTTTCATATGTGTTTGTGTTTCCATGTCTTCTTCCACAGGCAAACTGAAACAATGTTTGGCACTCAGATGTCTTAGAACCAGATGGTGACTTTTATTAGGGTGGATCACTGTTCATTGCAGATTTTCTTTCCATTCATTCCCAAAAAAGTTAAAAAAAAAAAACACCACCACACCTCTTGAAAACCTTTGGATTTTGCCCTAAAGAACAACAAAAATAAATCTGAAACATAGATTTCTGTGTGGTAAAAGGGACGGGAGAAAAATCTTTGATTTTTTTGAGGTGGGGCCGTGGGCAAAGGTGGGAGAATGAAAAGGACATCCAACTTTTGCGGAGTCCTGCAAATGTAAGCAATCATGTCTTAAGAAAACTCCAGAGAGTTGGAGGTGAATAAGTGAAAGATCTTTGTGGAGGTGAAGCAAGAAGAGATTGCATCATTAACCAGTACAATTTCTTAACAGTGTTAATGTAGTAAAAATTCCTAGGATGTGAGAGATTGCAGAAATCAAACTATTGGTACACAAGGACAAGATTTTGGTTCCTTGTCCAAATAGGGAAGACAAGAGTGCAAGGTTGTAGTTGTGAGTAATTTGAGTTTAACAACAATCAGATGTTAAATCTATGTGTAAGAATCATACAAGTAAAAGTACAGGTGAAATGGAGCCATGTTTTACCCAAATGTTGTGTACAATTTTGTCCTTACAGGTGGTGAAAGCCATCCAAGGATTGTTGCCAGTGTCCTTAGCCCCCAAATCCTATGATCCCAGAATGAAAGAACTCCAAGAATTGGAGAATCAGAAAGCAGAGATTGACAGGAAAGCGGAGCTGCACGTACGGCGGAACTCATGTGTGGATTAGCCTATCTGGTTGTCCAGACAGCAGCATTCATGAGACTGACATTCTGGGAGCTCTCTTGGGATGTCATGGAACCTATCTGTTTCTACGTTACATCGTTTTATTTCATGGGAGGTTATGCATTCTTCCTAAGAACAAAGAAAGAGCCTTCGTTCGAGGGGTTTTATCAGAGCCGATTCAGCGCCAGGCAGAAGCATCTGATGAAGGCTGAAAATTTCGATGTTGAGAGGTACAATGAGCTGAAGAAGGCTCTCTGTTCTCAGACATCGGCAGCCCAAGAAAACGCTGTCTCAATAAGTTATCCAGTTTGTAGTGATGCACAGAGGATGTAGAAATTGTGATCTTGTTTAAAATTAAGAAAATGAGATTAGAAAATGAAGTTACAGGAATTTTTGTTTTTGGCTTGTATCCTTTGAACTGAATGCTAGATGTCTGTGTCTTGGCGGCTCCTGTAACCATAATGTACAGAGGCATTATAACAATAGGAATGGGATTTCTTCAACATTGGAAGACAAGGGGACATTAGTTACTTCCTTGGATACCAATCAGTCTTAGATGTTTATACACATGCTGAATAATGAAATAAATCGATTTTTTTTTTTCTGAAAAAGATTAGAGAACTTATAATTTCTAAATTGTGAAAACTCAATTTTAGGATAAAATTTCAAGAGTGCACTGTTTGGTGTCTTCATACCCACCTCATCTCGTAGTAACCAAGAAGTTTTCGTGATTTATAAGCCTTAAGCTTTTTAATGATGCGTCTTTTAGGATAAAATGGTGAACTCTCGTATATAATTACAATAAATAATACCTAATGTAATAGAGCGTTGGTGGAATTGCACGTTGTGTCAAAATAATTTTTTATTTTATTTTATTTTTTTGTGTATAATCTCCCTTGTTGCAAAGTCGAAATGTGGGGCAATTATTGAGGGGGAATCAAAGAACATGACATGAAGATTGCAATAAAACCAACCACCAAATGGAGGAATAATAAGAACTTGTTCCTAATTTCAAACATATCATACAACTAATATGTGGAATCGATAATTGTAGCTATATAATCTCCCAATAAATCAAGATCCCTATTTGTTCTTGTTTTTTTTTCCACGTAAAGTACAACCACTTTTAATTGAAAATATATTCTCATTCTTTGAAAAAATTAAAACTATATCCCTTATTTTAACGCCCAGTTAACGAGCCCATTTTCATTCAATTTTTGTGGTATACGGACCAAAATATCCTTTTTGAATTATGAATAATTTTATATATTTATTAAATTCTTTTAAAATATTTTCATGGACTAAGATGATTTACTCATCTTCAAATTTTACATTTTTTTATTTAAAAAAAAAATCAACAAGGATATAAAAAAAAAGAAAGAAAGTAATTTTCACCTAACCATCTAAAAACAACATAATTATATTCCATTTGAAGGGTATTTGTTCCGATAATTTTTGTTGTCTCTTAATAGAGTCCTTAATGAGATAACTTCCAAATATAAGTTGTTCTAGCTTGTGAAGGTAACAACTTTTCATAAATATTTTAAAAGAATTGGACATATCAAATAATTGATTAAACCACACTCAAAATAAGTTTAAATGATCGAAATATCAAAATATGTCAAATATATCCCAAATTCACCTCTATTTTTGTAAATAAATATCAAAATATCCTAAACATCTAGCTCAAAGTAATAAAAAATGTGTAAATAAATTATAACAAAAATGTAAACAAAATAGTTTAAAATTTTTGTTGAATTTTGGAACGATCAAAATATAGAAAAGTAAATATTTTATAATTTTTACAGGATTTTTTTATTATTTATTTAATAAATATTCAGTCACTCAATTACTCCGATACACTCCAAGTAAAGGGTCCTTATTGTTTATGGAATACAATCCCAAATTATACAAAATGAAGTCAACAAATTGCAGTAAATGAGAGGAAAGCGCGTTTCGCTTTCATATATTAGGCCAGCAGTTCTGAAGCGGGACATCATCAACAATTGGATTGGAGTGGGGAAAGGCGCTTCTACGAAAGCACGATCCTTATTTTCCATTTCTGGGGTTACCTTTTCAACGTGAGGCTGTTATTTTAAAGCTTCAAATTTTGCTTTCCCACTACTTTTGGACCGTTCCAGTACCTACACTTCAGTTCCGTTTCCACTTTTCAAACAATTTTACGTGACTACCTTATCTTCCTCCTTGATTCAAGTTTCGTTTCTAATATTTATTTATTTTTTTATGTAAGGGTGATGAATTATTATTAATTGAAATAAATCGATTACAAATACAATTATTCACGTTAACATCAATATCTAACAAAAACTATTGAAATAATCATATCCTGCTTAATAACACATAATATTACACTAAACAACAACTCTTACTATACATGAGACAATATTCCACGCACCTAGCGAGGTTCAAATTCATGATCTTTAAGATCCTGGGGTCGTTTCTAATACTTGTTTTAAGTTAAAAAATATTTAAAAATATTTTAAAAGCATTCCAAAACATTTATAATATCAATGAAACATTAATAATAGTTATGTTGTACAAATTTATTTGATTAGTGAAATTTACCATTCACCAAAAAAGTTAATAATAATAAAGAATATTAATTGTCTATCATATATGCCAACAAAACTGATTTATTTTCATGTAATATAATATACTCGAAGTTATTTTCATGTAATATGATTATATATTCGGAGTTACTATTTGATGTAGTCTGCTATTGAAACTAAACAATAATATATAGTATTTAATCTTTTAACTGTGTTTTAAGATATTCTTATTACATTGATATATACATATAACATCATTAATTTATCATATAATTAAATCAATTATTATTAAATTAAATATTTAGGCGTGCCATAAAAATTTATATATTTGTAACTAAAATTATGTTATAATTTTTTTAGAAGAGCAGTATAATTATTATCTACTATTACTATTAATAAGGGATAACTACACTCCATCCCCTAAGGTTTGACGTAATTACACGTAAACTCCATATGGTTTGGAGAATTACATATAACACCCCTGAGGTTTAGATTGCATCTAACAAATAAGTCTCCAATTAGTCAAAATTTACTGAATTTGCTGATATTACCAAAAAAAAATGAATAAAAATTGATATTTATCATTGTTTGACTTATTACCGACTTATTGTAAGTCAAATAATTATTTTCGGACTAAACTACCTTTATAACAATAAAGATATACCTACTCACATGTATTAACACATGACGAATGATGATTAATTGCTCATTAAATAATTTATTTGATCTACTATAAGTCAATAATAAATCAATCGATGATAAATATAGATTTTTTTTTTATTCTTTTTGTTAATATCAGCAAATTAGGCGAATCTTGACCAATGTAGGAACTTATTTGTTATAAGAAAGCAAACCTTAAAAGTGTTAGATGTAATTTTTTATATCACAAAAAAATTACGTATAATTACACTAAACTTTAAAGAAAAAAAAAGGGTAAATTACATCTACCTCCCCTGAGGTTTGGCATAATTACAAATACCCCCTCGTTATTTGAAAAATTACAAATACCCTCCTAATTTTAACGACCGTCTAACAATTACCCCAATCTTTGCATTTTTTATAGTGAACTGACCAAAATACCCTTATGAATTAAAATTTATAATTTTATTTATTTTTTAAAAATATATTTTTTTATCGACTAAGGCGATAATTTTTTATAATATTTAAATTTTTTCATCCATCCATCCCAATTATTTTTTATAAGATTTTAATTTTTAAAAAAAATAAATAAAAAATATTGTAAGGGCAAAGTTGACATTTATATGCCTCCATCCAAGGATTACATAATTTTATTAAACATTAGGGGGGTATTGTAATTTTTTAAACAATGAGGGGTATTTGTAATTATGCCAAACCTCAGGGGAGGTAGATGTAATTTACCCAAAAAAAAAAGTGTAATTATCCCAATTAATAATTCACTATAAGGTGAACATAGACATCCATTAAAGGAGAGATGTAAAGAATTATGGTGATGCCAACTGGTTGACCCTAAAATTGAGGAATGCTATAAATAAATGATTATCAAACTTTGAAGATTGGAATTATGAAGACGGCCATGTATGTATATTACAGCTTCTTTGTTTATTATATTCTGATGTTGTAATTAGTCCTTTTATTCTTATCTTTATAATAATAATACTAATTAAATGTTTTTGATGAGTCATGGAAATCAATTAGGTCTACTAATGTCTCCAAACATTTTGATTAAAAAAATACAGGGATGATTGCACCGTCCTCTGATATTTTTTGTAATTATATTCAAACTCTCTTTGATTTTTAAACTTATATTTAATATATTTGATGTTTATTTTTGTTCAATAAATAGATTATTACACAATATTTATAGAATTTATTGATATTAATAAAAAAAAGTTATTTTTGCCATCGATTGATTTATTATTGACTATTGCAGGTCAAAACAACTATTTTGATTAAGTTATCGTTATACATCTTTACACACGCTAATGCATGTAAGAAGGTACATCTTCACTCTAATAATATGGTAACTTGGTCAGAAAAGATTCATTTGACTCGCAATAAGTTAGTATTAAGTTAATTAAACAATATGGATTTTTTTTCATTTAACTTTTTGCTAATATCAGTAATTTCTGTAAATTTTGATTAACAGGGAGAGATTATTTATTGGACAGAATTAATATCAAGGATGCTAGATGAAATTTTTCAAACTATAAAGAATTTATATGTAAATACACCGAACATCAGAAGATGACAGTGTAATGGTCCCAAAAATATATAAACTTGAGGCGAGATAAGGATTCACTATGAAAATATTAAAATACTCCCTCATAAGACAATTTTCTAGGCAAGATAAAAGATTTGTGTGCCCGCCATAGGGTTAGGTTGGGTCCAATGTGATCTAAGCCTACCTGAGATCTGAAAAGTAATGATCGTTCTCCTCTCGACATGACGACGTCCCAGATAATAATAGTTGAGTTTGTACATGTACGTACATCTGACACAACAAATACCTTGGACCGTCATAATTTGAGGCACGACATCTAATCTTGTTGTAATTTTGTTCTAGCACTTCGAATTATATTCCTGAATCGAACTCAAACTGGTTTAGACATTCGAAAAGTTTTGTTGGGAACCTCTCGAGTCTAATGTTGGATACTTCTTTAGGTATTCTCATATTTCAACTCAATACGTGAATCACAAATTGAGACTCCGCAAACTCTAATCAAAAAATAAAATTAAAACGTATTTGACACTCTAAAGTTATATTTATTGTGTTCAAATTCTTATCAAATATGGTGTTGGATACATGGTCTTGCTCCTAACGTAACACATCAACCATTAAATGAATTCCTACAAAGTCAATATCTTGGATGGTATACATTGACATGAATATTTCAATAGCATATTCGAGATATCTTCAAACTTGACGAATATTTAATTATACCATTTCAACCGTTTAGCATAAAATCATAATAATAATAAGTAAAAACTATAAATTTCAACTCCAATCAGCTAAAGTAAACACAAACATGTGAAAATAAATCAAATATAACTAAAATAATAAAAATTAAGTTAATCATTATAAACTAAAAATTAAAAAAAAAATATTTAACAATAATTAATCTTTAAATTTGATAATTTTATTTCATCTTCTTTTTATGGTATTCCGAGTTTTATAAAAATATAAATTATGGGAAGACGATGAAAATAAAAGAAGATTTAAAGAGAATTTTTTGTTGGGAAACTAAGAAGATTTTGGATGAGGAGAAATGAAAATTACCCTAGTCAAGTTTTATATCTATTCTTACTCTTATATTTAATTTTTTTAAAAAAAAAAAAAGAATTATTAGGTATCCTATCGAATAGGACTCCCTACCCAAAATCCAACCCAACCGAATTTTAAAAATAGGTTGAATACCCATTTTTTTTTTAAAAAAAAAAAAGATAAAAGGAGAAAAATTGAAGCTAATTGAATCGGGTCGAGATGCGAACTACCCGGTCCAAAAATAAGAGCAGGTTATAAAAAGGTTTAGAGACAGGAGTACGAAAATGTCTGAGTACAACCCAAGAAAACAGGTGGCCCAATGACAATGTACTAAGTTGGGGTGAGCTCAACAATTAACAATAGCATTGCGCAACTATGTTCTTTGTAATAGATTGGACATCCTATTCACTTTACTCAATTGAATACTGATCAAAAGCGTGGTGTTGAAATTTTCATGGACATCTTATTTTAAATTTGAGTAATTGGAGTACTTGAATTAAATAACATCTTATTTTAAATTTGAGTAATTGGAGTACTTGAATTAAATAGGATAATCAAATATATTGTATTGTTATTATTATTATTATTATTTGAATAAATCGTTTATCATGAGTTTCAATCATCAATAATCAACATACGTCAATTAATAATGTTGAATATGTATAACTAACACATACGTCATGGTAAAATTTTTGTAGTCAATATAATTAAAATTGAAGAAGTTTGTTAAAATCATACTCTTAAAAAAAAAAAAATTGCAACGATGTCTCTAAAGCAAGTAATATATTATTACAATATTCGGCACGCAATACAACAATATTTCGGAATCAGTTAACGACTTCAGGTGAAACAAAAAACAACATGCACATACTATATAAAAATAGACTAATACCTACATACGTAAAATTGGAACTCACGACCTCTAAAAAAGATAAGTTCCACCTATCTTTTTTGACTCGCCAAACTTTCTTACTAAACTTTTACATTTTTCAAACATCTTATAAAATTAACTTCAGTATCATCTCATCTATGTCAAATTGGAGCACTTGTATGTAAAAACATGAAGCTATCGGAAAATACAAAACTCTATTCAGGTTCTTGTTCTTGTACAAAATTACCGCCGTCGAGATGGACCACCTAAGACTACTGCCGAGAACCATGCTAATCAACGCCATGAAAACCCATCATGACAACGTCAAATTCTCTTCTTGTTATTTTCATAACACGCCGTTGTCGGTCTTAGGGCCACATTTCCAGCAAAAGCTTTACACAGGGCATGGAATCATGAACACACGGATTTGACATCATTTTCACGTTTCGAATTATGATTTTCGACAGCACAACATTTATGTCATAGATTAATTGTATATAATTTTAATCTAATCAAATTAATTATAAAACAAGTTTAGTATAATTATTATGTGATTAATTATTTTTTAAAATTATATATTAATCACACAAATAATTCAAATTCAACTAAATTCAATTTAAATTAGAATTTCTCATACATTTTCCTAAAAAGTAGGCACTGCGGACAGTCAAGTCTCAGCAGCGGAACTGCTAAGACTGGAATGCAACAACTATGACTCAAAATTCAGTTTGGATTTATCGTGGAAAATAATGATGATAGAGTATATTTCTTTGTCTTTAAACAAGAATTGTAATTGGTACAGTTCTCCTCCTAAAATTTGATGATACGAATTTCGGAGATCACCTAAAGACAAAAATAAATAAATAAATAAAAAAGTCTGGGGTTTGGTCTAATCTTACCCAAAAATTGAGTTTTGGAACAGTGTATTTGTATATAGAGCCGGTGGAATTGGAATGGGTAGGTGGGGTTGGCCAGCTTGGGTATTAATTAATACGAGTATATATGACATATTTACATGATGAGTGTGCACAATTTATTTAAAATTTTAAAAAATATTAATTAAATTAATGAAATATTAAAAACTATAAAAAATGAGAATATAGTAAAAGAAATGAGAGAGGAAAAAGAGACGTAGAAGATGAGAAAAGAGAAAATGGAAAGTTAAGAAGATGAGAAAAATGAAAAGTTCATAATAGAAAAAGAAAAGAAAAATAAATTATAAAAAAATAGAAATTTGATATACAAATTTTGATTAGTATTTTATATTTATATTTTAAAAATATTATAAAAATATTTAATTTAATAATATTTCCACTAATATATAATATATATTCATACACAATAATTAAACTTGTATGATTGCAAAAATAATTAATTTATTAATTAATCAAATAATAATATATATGTGGAAGAAATAATATAATTAGATCATATAGTACATAGAATATAGAAAACTTAAAATATTAAATATGTAAAGTGTAAATTTAATTATTGTTAAAATTTAAATTATTTAAAATACTAATATCATCTTTAAATATACAATATTAAATAAACTTAAAACAATAAAGTTGAATTAATATTATTATAATAAGGGTAAAGTAGTAAAAAATAAAGTTGGATTTATTTATAACAAACAAAGCAGCTAAAAACACCCCCAACGTGCTTCTAATTTTTGGCGTAAAAGCGCGTCGTTTCAAAAGCAGAAGCCAATATCATAAACACTTCAAAAATACTTTTTTTGAGTCAAAAATTAAAAAGTATTTTTTTGAAGCGTTCGCAAACACTCCCCATATATAGTATATATTAGTTATGAGAGTAGTCGTGATTTGTGTACATGATTTAAAACTTTTAGTATAATTATTTAATTAATCAGAATTAATAAAATGAATTAACTTTAAACATGCATGAATAAAGGAAATTGTCAAAAAATGAGAGTTGATATAAACCCTTCCTACTTAATTTTGGGACCTAAGAAGAATAAAATCCTGCTCATTAATAGTCCTAGATGGTACCGTATATAAAGTAAAGATAAATTACGAGTTTTTTTTTTCCTTCAAATGTTTGCATCCACCTCATTCAATTTTCTTATAAATTTTTTATCTTTTTTAAAAAATAAGAAAAATACAGTAAAAAGACAAATATTTTCAAACTCTATTCAAAGATTAAATAATTCTATTAAATAGTGGGGAAATATTTATAAATTTTTAAACAACAAAAAATATAACAAACCTCGGAAAAACTCATCGTAATGTACCCCTCAAAGCAATTGAATCTCATAACTTACCTATATCATTTAAAAAAATAAAAATAAAATCATAACCCACCTAAATTATCAAAAAGAAAATCTCATAACCTCTACCTCGTAGAAAAGGAATAGTACAATCTCAATGGTAATTGTGAACTAGCTAAGTAGGTTAAAATGTTAACTTTTCTTACTTTTTTGGTCAAAACTGAAGGTGTATAAATTTCATTTGAGAAATTACTAATTACATGCAATTTCATCCCTGCAGACCGGATTGAATTTTCTATCACAAATTTAATTACTTCTTTTACTTTATTTAACATAAATATAAATATTCCCCTAAAAGAAAAAAAATACATTATGCCATTTTTATATACAAGTCGAGCATCATAGACATTTCAAATATTCCATAGA
The DNA here is from genome assembly GCA_034509725.1 of Sesamum angolense. Classification (NCBI taxonomy): domain Eukaryota; kingdom Viridiplantae; phylum Streptophyta; class Magnoliopsida; order Lamiales; family Pedaliaceae; genus Sesamum; species Sesamum angolense. The sequence goes on along the minus strand of JACGWL010000001.1, from coordinate 5,614,360 downwards.
AGATGCCAAAATTTGAGAAGATTCCCAAGTATTTGTGAGCATATTCTTCCTAACCAACTACTCCCTAATTGAGCACAAACGGATACATCAACTTTTCAATAATTAATTATTAAAAATGAATAAATCTTTAATTGACTTTATATAATTAGTTCTATAAAATGTAAGTGGGATACTATAATTATACCAACCAAACAAGGTCTCAACGTACAACACGAGGGAGGGAAGGGGGTCGCACTCTTTATTTATATAAATTATTCATATCTTTTGAATAATTACTAAGTGATAATTGTATTTGCTTTTCTGATATATGATTTGTCTATACACTTTTTTCAATTTGTTTTGAATAACTACACAGACATCCATTAGAATATGTTTATATAAATTACTCGTGTTTTTTTTAAATATTTACATATATATCCATAAAAAATATCAACATTATTTTCATAAATCATTCTCATTTTTAGAAAATTATGCACACACTCTAAAAAAAACATTAACATCATTACATAAATCAATTTAATTTTTTTGACCGCTTGAGTAATTTTTATAATTATACAAAATAAACATGAATAATTTATATAAATAAACTATAAATTAGATAATGTAAATATAATTATCCATGGGAGAAATACACATATACCATCGAGAGCACGAGATGATTCTTTTTATGTATTGAGAATATAGTTGAGGAATTAATTTTGCTCCTAAAATAATAATAAAAGAAAAAAGCTAGTTCTAATTTACTAGAAACCAAAAATATACAGGAAAAAAGACCCCCAAATAAAGAAAAGGAGATCAACCTTCTTTGTGTTTGACCAGCTCTAACTTTTCAGTCACGTGACGCCTATCATCACCGGAGGACGACGCGGCGCCGCTGCCGCTGGCTTTGGCCTTTCGTTTCCGGAGGTGCATTCTGACGTAGAAATTCAAGAAGAGAAAGAGAATTGCTCCGTTGAGGACGGAGTTGAAAACCCACGCGCCAATCCCATTGCAGCCCCCCTTAATAAAGTGCAGCAGGAGCACGCCAACGTGGCACACCAGATTGCAGCTCAGCAGAACCATCTGACAGTTGACGACGAACGGGAAACACGCCCTCGGCAGGCCGATCGCCGTCCAAAATCTGTACCCATACACGACGGAATATACCAGCGACGTTAACAGAATCGCCAGCACTTGGAACGATTGCGAGAATTCCAGCCAGAGAAACGACATGAATATCAATATCGAGTGGTTGAACAATTTGAAGGAGGAGAGGTTTCGGTAACGGAGAATGGTGATGAATGTCCGGATTGCGTGGAGGAAGCGCGAGAGGTAGTAGATGTAGGACCAGAAGAAGACGCGTCCGGAGGGGCGCGTTCCGAGGGGGAAGCAGAGGAGCCATTGGAAGGGTGTGGTGCGGGAGCGGCGCCAAGACCACCGTGTATCCCGGATCTCTGCGGATGCGGATAGGAGGATGCCGGCGAAGATGGTGGCCGAGATGAGGGCCATTGAGAGGGAGTGGACCGCTGGGAGGGGGCCGAGAGGGACGGCCCGGCTTCGGCGTAAAAGGAGCAGGAGGAAAACATGAAGAATAACGGCGGTGGCGATATAAAGGGCGATGGAAGAGAAGAGGAATGACCAGGTGGAACCCCAGGATTGGGAGTGGCTCCACCGGAAGCCGACAATAGAGGGATGCTCCGAGAGGTAATACGTGAAAGTATGAAATGACGCCATCTGCCTGAGAAGGCGTCGATACGCCGGAGCCTCGTCAACAGAGGACCCGACAATTCTGACCGGCTGATTGTGCGGCGGAGACGGCGGAGGAGTACGGAGGTGAAATGTCTTATTTTCCCTATATAAAAAAAAGAACAGAAATGTTTTCTTTTTGGGTGAAGAGGATTTGGGATTTGGAAGAGACAATAAACAAACAAACTGCTCTTTTATTTCCTTTTTGTTTTATTATTATAATTTTTGAGACTCTGAAATGGAGAAGAGCAGAGATGGTTTATCAAGGGCTGTAAATGATCGGTGCTTATGTAGAGGTAATAATCGACTACGTGGATGCCTCTGATTGGAAGATGCTTTTCCTCTATTCGCCAATCATAAATTCTATAAATATGTCTTATTACAAACTTACCATAACCACGCTTTATGCGTGTTCTTAATTTTATCAACTATAAATTCTAAATATATACACATTATTTTTTATTCATAAAATCAGATTTTTTATTTTTGGGTTAGGGTAACTTCAATAAGCTCTCGTAAAGTTTATTATACTTACAAATATCTTATTATTATTTAAAAAATTATAAATATTTTTTTTTGAATTAACAATTGTCTAACAGATACACCATAATAATAGACTGTCAAGATAAATGATCTCTAATGAGATAATTAAAATTTGGTGCCAGTTATTATTAATAAAGTCACAACCCCTCCTTTGAAAATAAAATCTTATCATAGTAATATGGTAATTAAGGAGAGTTTATAAGCTCCCACTTTCTTATTTTTAGAGCTTATAAGTTATTTTTCTAAAATATTTACCAAACACGTATCATATTATAAAATCTCAAACATTTTATAAAACACTTTTAAAGAGCTTATAAGCTTACCCAACACCCTCTAAATTCAATCAAAAATCATATCTTGCTAAAAGCTATAATTTGTAACTTTTAATCCCACCACAACTAATTTGAATAGAGTTCCCCGTTATGTTGCATTAAATAATCTTTTAGTACATTCATTAACTGTAAAAATAGGGTTAGTTTTGAAATTTAACGACAATATGCATTTATATTGGCCCCATTTACTTTTCAAGATTAAGCTTGATATCCGATCTAATCCTAATTAATTAGTTGTTTATTTTTATTTTATCTGGCCTGTGTTTAATTGCCAAGGCCTGCTGCTGCTAGTGATTAAATGGTCATTGAAATCCCACCTGTTGATGTGAGTTTGTAATCACTATCTACATGGGTTCAAGTAATTATTTTTTGCTTGTTCATATTACTTCCCAAATTTTTCATTACTTATACAAACAAGCCCTTCTCTTTGAAGTTTGTCGGCCATGGGTTTTAATGGGAGAATAATTTTGCAAATTAATAAATTGTCACTTATTTTATTTTAAAAAAATACTACAAATAAGCATAAAATTATATTAATACAAGTCAAAATATATCATGTGATAGTTTTATTTTATCTTATATTTAATTAATTATTAATTTATATTAACCTAATCACATCACTCTAAGTAAATGAGCCTGAATTATGAAAATTGTTTTTTTGTTTAATTACTTATCTCACAATTAATTATTATTGGAAATTGGTATCCAATCAAAAAATAGGCGTGTTGTACATCTCAGTCCAGAGTGTGGCCCAATACACTGAACAGGCCTCGGCCCAATACAAAGCTTGATTTAGTTGACTTTTTGCATCGAATGGACATCAGAATTTGACTACTGAGCAGAGGCCGAACGCGACCTAACCAACAGGCAACAGGAACTCAAACGTGCTTGAAAATGTCACCTAGTCAAAAATTTCAGTTATCTTTCAAAACTCCTTCTTCATGTGTGTGTGTGTGTGTGTATATATATTTATATATATATATGATGTATCTACATACGCGCTCGCGCGCACACACACCCACTTGTGTCTTTTCCTCGGCGACGATCCATTGCCTTTCATCTGCTGTGCTGATCAGTACGTTGACAACGGTGAGTTTTTGTGATGCAATTTCTTTCTAATCTCTTTTTGGGTTGATTGTGGCTGTACTGCGATTTAGTTCTTAACCCATTTGATGAAATGAGTCTGTGGTTCGAGTTCGCGAATTGGGATTTTAGTGTAAAGGGAACGTGAAGCTGTTTTTGTGTGGATGGGTGGGATGGAAGTTGATGGAAATTGATTCATTGGGTTCTGAAAACCGAAGGTTTTAACTTCATTGGTTGATGTAAATTCTCATTTAGGCTGTATGAAGTTTTTAGTGTTAAGTGATGAATGTTGCAGAGGGACTGCTTGTAGGGCTATGTTTTGGGATTACTGATTCGTTGGCCTTCGCAAGAAGCAGCGGGGGTGAAAAGTGTGGCAATATTAAAAATCATTTGGAATTGCCTGTCCAGCTCTGTAATTCAATTGTGGGCTTAGTTGTTGATTCGGTGTACACATGTGGATGTTTATTCCTTTTGTTTATATTAATGGGGATGTTGGTTTTAGTTAAGTTTTTGTCGTTCTTGATTGCTTGTGATCCACAGGCAATCAGCATTGATGGCAGAGACTCGTAATGTGACCACCACGGTGCCTGAGAACTCGTCTTCCACAGTGAGAGACGACGGTGAAGTTGGCAATTTTGAATGCAATATTTGCTTAGATTTAGCTCAAGATCCAGTGATCACCCTCTGTGGGCATCTTTATTGCTGGCCATGCCTTTACAAATGGCTGCAAGGTCACTCAAACTCCCACGAATGCCCTGTTTGTAAGGCCCCGGTAGATGAGGAAAAGCTGATCCCTCTATACGGCAGGGGGAAGACGTCAACTGACCAAAGATCAAAACCTCCTCCTGGTACTGAAATCCCAAACCGACCAGCAGGGCAGAGACCTGACACGGCGCCATCTCCAGAAGCAAATAACTTGTCTGATAGGCAAAGTTCAGTTTCCATTTTCACGAGTTCTCAAATGCAAGCGGATATGGTGGGGTATCAGGGTATGGCTATGGATATCCTAGCTCGTTGCAAGATCTTGAAGGCGGATTGAGCACTGAGAGTAGTCAATCTGCAGGGTCGAATGATGAGAGCTTGAGGAGGATTCTTCTGTTCATTCTTGTTCTTGTGTTTTTTGGTCTTCTAACAATGTAATGTAATTTGCTCAGTTGTGCATTGCTGCTTGGAAGGTGGGATTTGTGGGTAGAAAGTAGCAAAGGGAATTCTCTGCTATAAGCTGGTGTTGCATTTCATTATGCAAAATCCACGTTATTGTATATTTAAGAACTTTTTTTTACAAGGAGTGTATATGTTGTAAGGTGTATTACTAAATGTAATATCAATTTGTAATAAAACAATCAAACTAACAAAATAAGCCTTATCGAATCGAAATTGGTTTGAAGTCACTTATTTTACTCTGATGTTTTTTAGGTTGAGGTCAATGTGATTCAATCAAACCAAACTCGAACAAGAATTTGGAATTAAAATAAAACATTATTGAGATATGCTTGATTTTGAAACATTCAATAAATTAATAAATTTAAATTAATAAATATGTAAAAACCAAAAAAAAAAAAACTATTATAGAAATAAATATACATCCACATTGATGAAATTTAAAATCACAAACTTTTAATGGTAAAAATTCAACCTAATAACTAGCGAGAATTCTTAACGTAAGAGTTAATGTGGAGGGCCAACTACTTGTATAGATTAAGTTGTTATCGTCTGCACGTAAACAACATGCAGATATTAAAAGCTCGCAGCCCTTTGATGACTTTCTTAGTTGTGGTTACCCCTTCCCGCCGTCGGTTGCTAACCGTAGCCAAAAAGTCTTTAAAATACAATAAAAACTTGAAAAAGGACAACATAATAAGAGACAGAAATTTGAGATTGCTCCATCAATCAGCCAATCAAGAATTTTCTTCTTTTAATTATTTTCCGAATTCCTTACAATCATCAAACTAAAATTTCACTAGTGGGCTAGCAAGCTAAGTTTATTTTTTCTATTTATCAAGAAAATATCAGGTATAAAAATTTTATATTGCATATGTATTAAGTTTAACGCATCCGTATTTGAGCCTTAATTCAAATTTATCAATTAAACTATCCTTATACATCTCCACAAGTTAATGCATTTACAGAAGAGTAGTTTGGTAAAAAAAACAAAATATTTAATCTGCAACAAGTTAATAATAAGTCAATCGAGAATAAATATAAGTTTTTATTTATCTTTAACTAATATAAACAAATTCAATGAATTTTGAATAATGAGAAATCTATTTATTAGAAAAAAAACAAATGCTAGGTGAGATATAAACCATATTCATTTTACAAATCATACAATTTTTTTGTGTAATTCCAACAAAATTCAAGAAGAATAGAGTAATTATCCCAAACTAATATGTTCAAGAATAAAATAGACCAAAGACATCCCGAATTGTTAAAAAGAAGTCTTAAGTATGACATGGTTCAGCTTATGATCCTATCAACAAGAGTTTACATCAATTGAACCTCAATCATTGTGGCTCACTGATTAAGTTGAACATGGCATACTCAACATGTGAGTTCAAATCTTTGCAAAGACATTTGTTGAGTGAAGGTGAATCCTAACTTTGTGTGTTGATTCTCAAGTAATTAGATCTTGATTCTTGACAACAATAAATTAATTATAAAAACTCTGGTTGATGCACATGATACAGGCGGAATCCTCCTTGGCAATGTTTGTGGGGTTTCGTACCTGCTTTCCCATTTTTCTCACCAGAAAGAGAGAAAAAAACACATCAATTGAGCACATTGTAGTGAGTCAATCTTTTGTATGGGACCAAATTCCGTACGTTCCCAAGTGTTGTAGTTTGCTGAATTCCAACCCAAAGAGGAAAACTTGGCTTATTAGTGAGTATCATGACCCTGGCGACTCTTGCATGAGTGAGCTATCCATGTTGTCAATGATGCTTCGCAATCCAGACCTGTAAGTAGGATGAATCAACTTCACGCTCAGTTCTTTCTTCATACGAGCATTGGAGACTCGTTTTTCTCCCCTGGGAGCTTTCTCAGTAACAAGTGATTCTGCTCTTTCAGGAGATTTATATTGTTTTCCATGGCTCCCTGGAAATTTTCCCTCGATCAACTTCTGAGCTAGCTCAAATACTTCTGTTCTCGGAGCAGGATCATCGTCCACTATGTTGTATATCTTTCTGAGATGAAGCAAAAGTGAACAGATGTTACATTTGAAATGATATTCAAAGAAAAGAGAGTAATATTGGTTACAACAGAGATACACTGATTCATCATGACTTATGCCTGGTCACACATGTCCACATTTTTCTACCATTTCACTCGCATAGAAACCAGAAGGTAGTAAAGATTCATAACCCACCCAGCAGATGGCCTCAAAATACTGGCATGTAATGCTTGGCATATGTCAGCAACATGAACACGAGATGTATAATTTTTTAACACTCTCTTTTTCTGGCCCTTCGAGAGAGATCCCTGCTTAAGTATGGTATCGACAGCACTGTCAAAACAGAGACGTAAAAAGTCATTTTCAAGTCAAGTTTAAACTTTATATGCACGTCAGAGCACAGTCTTTGTTACATAACACCTTCAACTGAATCCAACAGGGAAAAATACAAATTCTGTTGATATTTAAAATACTTGTACTAACCTTCTACCAGGGCCATATATACCTCCAAGACGAAACACTTGTGCTACAATACCAAGATTATGGCCCAAACATAACCATTCTTCCTCAGCAACTAAACCTTCCTCTGGCAAGTTCACTTGCTGGTTTTACTGGGTAACTGCCACGAGATGTTACGCGTTTCTTGTGAGGTTGCCCGCTCCACAGGCACCAAGAAAAATAAATATCAAATGAATGCTTACTCTTCATCTACCCATGCACCACCACAATCTCCATATACGCCTATATGAAAAATGAAAGACCACTAATACCATGGCTTAGAGTAAGATTATGAATTTTGAAAGCAAGAAAAGTACACGAGACATACTTATCCAAACATAACGAAGAGAGGGCAAGGAAAAGGTGAGGGTTCGATAAAAACAAGACACAGCCAGCACATAAGATTTTGCATGAAATAAAATCTCAGATTAGATATTGGTCTACAATGTAAGTAACATGGGGAAAAACATGATGAAGAAGCTAGTGTGAATACAATTGCGTAAGATATTTGTTAATTTATACATTTTTTCATTCTTTTCTATTTTATAAGTATAGTTCAGTACCTTTTTGATGAAAAGAAAAATAATCATTTCAATCAATCAAGCTTTTCCTTCATTAAATCCTAGCTTCACATCACATTTCTTCATTTGAATTTTACTGCAGTCAGACAGATATTATGTATCTATTTACTGGTTTACCAAATAGCCAAAAAATATGCCAACTGCACAACAGTAGATTCCTAAATTCAGCATGCAAATTGGATTTCCTGAAAACCTGATTCCGCTGTAAAATAATGTAAAATCAATTAAAAAGAGATGGCTAGTACAATTTTATTGCAGTATGGATTTAAGAGTTGCATTTCCATATTGCTAACATCTGTATGCACTTATAAGAAACAGTAAAACAGACATACTAGTTGTTGACAAGTAAACCAGCCACCGAAGTTTCCCTCCCTTCAATATGCTTTCTACGAGTCTTTTATGACGAAGCATCTGCAAAATGTCGTACCAATTAAAAGCTTGGATAACAAGAGAAAGAGCACGTAACCATATACAGAACTCTATGCATACGTTCGAAATAACATAGTCTGTGCACTAAACATACCGGATCACCAAGGGCCCCAAGAGGAGGGATGGATACGACAAGATGCGTATGATTTTTCAGAATCTCTAGGATTTCAAGTCTGCAAAAATATATAGTGCAACAGAGTTTGTCACGCAGGCAAGATACACAGAATTTTACTTCCACTAGTTGAATGTCGTGCATAACATAAATGAATAGAGTGAGAAAAAAACAAGTTTAACATGAAAAGGTAGGCCTAAATCATACAACTGGGAAAGCTTTCAGTCAGAGATTAATTTGAAGGAATGCAAGTGGTCGGAAACAAGGGAACAAAATTGTAACAATCCAACATATAATTCCCCAAGAGTATATCCGCTTGATAAACATTACAAACCACAAGCAAGGAGATTGAATGAACTCAGAACCCCAAATCAATTAAGAGGATTTGAAAGGGAAAAAAAACACAACTGTGGATCATTTGCATCAAAGACATAAGTCTGATATCCCAACTCTTCGAGCATTTTCTTCTTGGCAATGCTTGTACAGCTCCCGCTCACCACCCTTCACCACCAACACAAATTTATAACTGAATAAACTGGAAACTAAAACAATCCAGTGAAAATTCGTAAAGTATTTTACTAGAAAACAGTCGAATCCGAAAGAAACACAACCCCTTTACCATCCTTTGGCGCAAATTGTCCGACGAAACCCATTCCGAGAATAAACATCCGGCCACCGCTGCAAAGTTCAGCCGATGTTTTCGCATCCTGTGAGAGATTGCATCTCACTCTTACAGGGTGAAACGCTAACTTTTGCTCAAATCGGAGATTAATCGGCGGCGATTGCGTGGGCACGCGGCAAATCTCCATCTATGCGATGTTTTTTGGTGATGCCGCATAACACCAAAGATATCATATTAATGTTTTATTTATTTAATTTAAGAATATAATTCCAGAATCTAACATTGGAATTGGATATAGTACTACTCGATCAATTTCAAAGTATTCCAATATATTCAGGGGATACTTGGGGGATGCGGAGAGGTAAAATATCAAATATAAAATTCATTCAAAATTTAAATTTTGATCGGAATGCAGTGTGTATGTTTATCGATTATGGTTGAAACTTTTCAATTTTTAAGGCACAAATGTCCTATTCCAGTTAAATTGAAATTTTCGACAATTTTATCCATAACATGTTTCTTTTTTTTGGTAATTATAGAGCTCAATCACCAAATCGAATTTGGGTAGGAAGAAAACTGTAACAGCCTGTGGTTAGAGAAACTCAAATTTCAATTTTCCCACTTTAGCATAATGATGTGGCATCCATCTATTTATAATGACTAAAACTCTATTTAAGCAAATGTGAAAATGATCTTACACGCCCAAAATTTGCCTTCTTTTTGCAATACTAGACTAGGTTTCAACATGAGTTAATTAAATCATTTTTTATATTTCGACCGTCTTATATAGCCCCAAATCAATGGCCTATAATCACTCACTTACGCTGATTGGCCCAAGTGAACCAAAATTAAATTCTCCAACTCGGCCCCAAATACTAAACACGTTATGCAGTTCACACATTTAATGTACTGATTTTATTATGAAAACGATTATTTTATTTGCCTTAAAGTACGAAACACGTTATCTTTCTCAACTTGTGATTGTGTTTGCAAGTTTATTGAAATAAAAACCTAAAAATTAATTGTCGAAGATGATTTTGGCCTAAGAAGCTAGTTTGGAACTCAAATCACATATGTCCTTGATTAAATCTTTTCTAAATAAAATATCAAAATTCTAACTATATATCAACAATTTTATTACAAACAAAGAACATCTCAAAAGATAATAATTGCTTAAAGAAATGTCTACATATCACAATTAAAAACAAAATAAGTATATTAGTATAAACAAGACCTATCTAACTTAGAAATCTTTATTAAATTAAAAATTTGGGACCTTAACTTAGATTTGACAGAAGTGCCTGAGAATATGAAACCCTAAATCACACATTTGCATCATAAATCGACCTTCCTCGGATTGAATGATCAAATATCACTAAATTGCAACAGTCAACGTCAAGGTCAACCTTTTGGGGCCCACAGAAATTTCCATGCAACTTCTTGTACAATTTGTTGTACGTAATCATAATCTCGTTACCCGCCTACATAGCAATTTCACTGCAAATTCCAGTCCAGCATAGCTTCCAACTTTACACCATACTATAAATACTGCACTATCAATCCCTTCATGAACGCATAGGATAATACGTATACGTATACGTATACGTACATTAACAGAAGCGTACGTACATCCTGTAATAAAATTCCACCATGGATGCTGTCCAATGTTTTTGCACGTTTTCTCCCAAGAAGCTCAGCAAGCTGAAGCCGAAGCCAAAGCCCAAGCCCAAGCCCGGCTCGCCTACAACCCCTAAATCACCCTTAAACATTACTCCACCGCCGAGACAGAAGGAGCTGCTGGAAGTGTTCCGCCGCTTCGATACCGACTGCGACGAGAAGATCTCAGCCGTCGAGCTCAGATCGTACTTCGCGTCGATCGGCGAGTACATGTCGTACGAGGACGCGCAGGCGATCATTAGTCATCTGGACTCGGACAATGACGGGTTGCTTGATTTTGAGGACTTCTTGCGGCTGATGGAGGATAACGGCGGCCGAGAGGGGGAGGAGGATTTGAGGGCGGCTTTTGGGATATTCGAAATGGAGAAAGGGTCAGGTCGGATCACGGCCAAGAGCCTGCAGCGGGTTCTGGGACAGTTGGGGGATCAGAAGTCGTACGATGAGTGTGTGGCTATGATTGGAGTGTTTGATTCGGAGGGTAAGGGGGAACTTGGGTATCATGAGTTTCAACAAATGATGGCGGCCTGAAATTAAAATTTTCAAGATTATATTTACTTTTTGGAAATGAATATATATATATATATATATATATATATATATGCGCACGCAACGTGTTTGTGCCTGAATAGTTATTGAGTAATGTTTTAGAACTATATATGATGCATGGATAAGGAGTGATTGGCGTACAGTTAAAAAAAAGTAACTAACTAATCACATATTAAATGTATCACACTTATTTTATAATTAATTTGGTTTGACCAAATCTAATTTTGATTAAATTTTTTTGGATACAAATATGATGATATGGACACTGCAATACGAAAAATTTCAAAAAACTAAAATGCATATGGTATAATATATATATAATATATATATATATATATATTATTATTAGTTGGATAAAGTGTGTATTTAATCAACTATTCATAGTATCATTTTGAAATAACAATCAGTTATATAATAGCAATTTTTTAAACAAAAACACAAACAACTACGTTGTAACAAATAAACAATACAACAGTTAGAGATGTTGTTTTACTAAAATACAACTTAAATAGAGAACTTATAGTGAGCGTTATATCGTAACAACTCTCGATCCGGAATTGCAAACTAATCCAATCGCTAAAATTGTTCTGCTTGTCTTGAAGAAATTATACGTCCCATCTAAAGTGCACCAGGTACTACGCAATTTCTTCCAAGATAAGACGTTTTTCGTTCATTCATTATTTGCTGTACTGACGAACACCTCGACCAACACTCAGAAACCTTACTGAAACAGAAGCTAAAAAAACTTGTGAATTTCGTTGTTGTTGTGTGTTTCAAATTAAGGATGAATAGCTTTTTATAGGCTCTAGCAACAACAACAGATTTAAAAACATTAAAAATAAAAAATAAATCCTTAGGAGAAACATCTAAAACGTCTACGATTTTAATTTTCAGTTTTAGAAATCAATTTATGATTCGGTCGTTCCAAGTTTAAATTGAAATATTTTTGCTGCAAAAAAATATATTTTGAGATTGAGACATTTGCTTTTGCTCGCGTCTAAAGCCAAGCCTGGCAGGCGGTGGCAATGCATATGTGAGGCAGCCCTATGTACACTCTAGTCTCCATAATACTTTAAACATAAATTAAATATTGAACTTAATATAAGGAATTTATTTTTACATTAAACTTCCAACGTGGAAAACAGAATGAGTTTAAAAACTCCCACACATTCAACTTGTATACTCATCAATCCCATCTTTTCCCATCATTTCTTATGTGAGACAAATGCAGTTTCTCTCAATTTCTCAAAGTCTATTCTATAAATTACTATGTAATCACATCCATATTTTTATATCATTTTATGTTGTAACAAATTAGCACATATTATGCCAATTGCAACATTATTTTATAGGGTTAAATGCAAATTACCCCCTGTGTTATACGAAATGAGCAAATTACCCTCCTGTAAAAAAAAAAAAAAAGTAAATTACCCCCTGTGAAAAAAAAATAGAGCAATTACGTCCCTCACGCGAATTCGTGTATTACACGTGCTTTTTGTTTATTTTTTTATTTTTTTATAAATTATTATAAATAATAATCATCTAAGGGGAATCGTTATTCAAATCTACAATTGACTCAGATTTTGAATTATTCTAATTTACGGTTAATTTTAAAAATATATAAAAATGAATATATAAAATATATTATATATATATAATTAATAGTATATATATATATTATATATATAGAGAGAGAGAGAGAGAGAGAGAGAGAGAGAACAGGGGATGGGGGAGGGCGAGGGGGATGGGAAGCGACGGCGAGGGGGAGGGGAGAGGGGAGGTGATGGAGACGGAGAGGGGAAGGGGAGAGGGAAGGCGGCGGCGCTGGCAAGGAAGGGGATGGGGGGTGGCGTGGAGGCGGCGAGGGGGAAGGGGATGGGCGGTGGCTGGTTTGGGGGTTGGGGGTGGCGTAGGTGGGTTTGCTGGTGGCTGGTTTGGGGGTGAGGGGTGGCGCAGGTGGGTTTGCCGGTGGGGTGGCTGTGGCGCGCGTGGGGGTGGGTGCTGGCTGGTGGCGTAGGTGGAGGTGGGTGCTGGCTGGTTTGGGGGTGGGTGGGTAGGGTTGGTTTTTTTATTTTTTATTTTTAACAAAAAGGTATTAAAAATATTATATGTTATATATAAAATAGTATATTTATTCTTTAATATATATTTATATATATTATAAATTAAATATATAAATATTGTATAAAAATAATTCTTTTGGAAAAAATTCACTCACACTCTCAAGAGAGGAGAGTGCATTACACACATACCTTTAAGGGGTAATTGCTCTAGTCTTAAAAACACAGGGATGTAATTTGATATTATTTTTTTCATATGGGGTATTTTGCACATTACCCATATCACAGGGGTAGCATATATTTTTTCCTTATTTATATATATTCTTATAAAATTAAAATATGTTAAATTTGCCACTATAAAGTAAAGAACAAAAAATAATATTAAATACTATGAACATATTTTAAGTTAAAATTCTTAACCCTAAGTACATGACTTAAAAATTACATAATTAATTTATTATTAAAAGCAAATATAGCTTGAAATATAGATTCAAACTTTTCTTCCACTGAATTCTCCAAATGAGATAGATGATGGCAGGAATGATTACAAAAGGAGAGAAATAAAACTGATAGAAAGAAAATGAGTTTCCACAATCTTCAAAAGTGAAAATTAAATTCTTTTAGCTACAATGCTTCTTAAAATTGTAAAAGATTCTATGTCTTTATATCTGTTTGGACATATTAAACATGTCAAATTGAGTGTCTTTTTATTTTCTTTTAGCTGCCATGCTTCTTAAAATGGCAAAGGGAATCCTAACCATGTCTTTACACGTGTTGGACATATTAAATAACTTCTCAAATTGAGTGTCTTTTTTCTTTTCTTTTAGCTATGAATTAGAGGTGTCAACATGACTTGAGACCCATGGGTTCAACCCAACTCAACTAGTTTTGGGTTGGGTTGGGTTGGGTTGGTTAAATTTTAAAATGGGTTGATATGGGTTGGAATTAAATAAAATTATATTTTGTATGGGTTGGATATGAGTTAAATATGGGTTAGATATGTGTTGAAAATGGGTTGAATATGGGTCCAACTCATAAACTAAATTAAAAAAACCATAAGAACCCACTAATTCTCTTTTTTATATACACACACTCTCACACATCTCTCACATACACAAACTCTTCTTTTCATACACACACTCTCTCACATATATTTCACACACTCTCTCTCTCTCTCTCTCTCTCTCTCTCTCTCTCTCTCTCTCTCACACACACACACACACACACACACACACACAAAACACGTTGCTCTCTCATACACACACTCTTACATCTCTCCCACCACCCTCTTCCCCACACACTCACACACTCACACACTATATTTTTTAATTGTTTATAATGTTATTCTTATTATTTTTAATTATTTAGTGGTTTTTATATTTTTCTGTGATTATTTTATTTCATATTATAGCTTATGATTCTGAAGATGATGAAGAAAAAAATGAAAATTGTCTCTCAACAAATATAGAGAATTTAGTTGCACGACTTGGTGTTCATTCAAGATGAGCATTTAAAATGTTATGAATTATTTTGATAAAATATAATATTTTGTTAGACAGAATCTTAATGTACATGGTCATTAGATAGAATGATGTATAATACAAGTTTTATTGTATTACATTGTAAGTAGTAATTATCTTTTTCAATAGTTCAAGTATTGTCCTTTGTTCTTTTCGTTGTGTGAACTTTTAAAATTTAAATTAATAAAATAGTTTATACTAACCCGACCCGACCCATTTGCAACCCAGCCCATTTTGGACCCGTTCATTTAGATCCATTTTGGACCCAACCCATTTTGGACCCGACCCGTTTGGACCCAACCCAAACCCAACCCAACGCCCCATTTGCCCCCCTACTATGAATCATGCTTCTTAAAATTGTAAACAGAAAATTCTAAGAATGCCTTTACACGTGTTGGACATATTAAACATTATGTCCCACATCATGTTTTCTTTTCTGTTCATTTTTTTTTTAATTTTTCGATATGCAAATACTATGTCCTTAGTGTTTGATACTGTCCAACACAATTTGGAGTGATTTGTTGAAGTGCCAGTGCATTATAGATAGAGAATATAATCTTCTGTAGCAGTGGAAAATGATCGGATTTGGTTTGAATTCAAATTGAGTTTGATCTTAAATGATTTGGATCAGGTTAGTATTACCTATTTGCTACTTTGAACTCTACCATAGAAGTTTCGATATTTCAAAAAGGAAAATACTGCAATATTTTAATTATACAGAAATCACAATTTTTGTAATATAATAACTACTAAAGTTGTATCATACGTTATTTCTAATTGATAACTACGTGCATTAATTGAGCTAACTAAATACTTATTGAATTTATTGAGCTAAATAAATGAATATAAATGGATTCATGAAAAAAAGAAGCAAAAAGGGGTTGAGAAACAAAATGATTTTCCATTAGGGCTTTTTGCTCTTCACTTCGATTGCATTTGGATCGATAGATTTCAAATTTTTTTCAAATGGAGTCATTTGAAATCCTTCCTTCAAATTCAAATCCATCAATCCAAACACACCCTTAGATTTTTCAAAGTAACACAAGAGAATGAGGGTGATGAATTCGCAGTTGTAGTTGAAAAGGAAGAATGAAGATTCTTCTGTGTGAGTGGGTAGGTGCGTGTGTTTTAAACAAGTACAAGCCTCCGAAACTTGAGCTTATAGAGTGGTACTGCACAGGCTGCCACGGCCAAGACTTAACTGGGAATCATTGAAGGCTGAAGGATTGCAAAACAAAATTCAACAGACTGAACCGGATTTCTCAGTCTATCCGGCTAGAAAACTATGTTCAGAAAAGGTCTTTTCTCCCCATCCACACTAACATAGATTGTTTACATTTTTGTAAGTGCAGAACAAGAGAGTTTCTGTTAACTTCTCATTACATTATGTTGTATAACCTGTGCGCATATGACTGGACTGAGAATTAGGAAAGCTACTATGAGCTCTGAGCGGAATAGCAACACCGGAAACGATCAACGAGCTATGACTGGACTTATTACAGGGAAGACTTCCTCAGCGTCAAACTTTGAAACCCATGATTTTTCAGATATCTGAGGGGATGATTGGATGAGGACACAGAGGTTGAAAACGATTTCTGCCATTCTTGGTCTCTCGGAGGACTTCTCTGATGTACATGCTCTCGCCAAGATTGCCAAGCTCAGAGCATCATCAATGGAGTAAGTGCTTTTCAAGAACGGATCCATCCACCTCCTCAGCCTCTCTGTCCTTTGATCTTCAATATCCAAGATTTCCTTTACTTCTTTCCATAACATCACAACTTCACCGTTATCCTTCGTCTCCATCACCTTCTTGCCTGAAAGTAACTCCAAGAGCACAACTCCAAAAGAAAACACATCAATGTTTAGCATGATGGAGCAAGTAGCTGGTCTGGCTGCAGAGAAATTTGCAATCTTGGCTTTAAAGTTAGAATCCAGTAGAATGTTGCTTTTCTGATATCCTTGTGAACGATACTAGGTTGACTATGTTCGTGCAGGTACTGGAGACCGTTGGCAATATCTAGGGCTATAAGCAACCTTTGGTTCCAACTGAGAGATTCAACTCTGGCTGAAGAAGCTGAAACTTTTGGGGACAGCCACTTATCCAACGACCGATTCTCAACATATTCATAAACTATGTAAAAGTTCCCATAATCATCGGAGGAAACTCCCATTAACTTAACTAAATTTGCATGACTCACTCTCTGTAGTATTTGGAGCTCCTCTGTTGCATCTCTTGTTTTCTTTACCGCAAGAACCTGATCATTGATCATGGCTTTGTACACCGACCCTCCGATTCTGTAGCGTTCGCTGAGGTTCATAGTTGCCTTCATAATCACATTTAGGTCGTACACTATTAGCTTGCCAAGATAGCCTGATACTCCAGGAAGTACCTTATCCTGAATAGTCTTCGGCTCAAACGGTTCACCTTTGGGCACTTTGTAGGCTCGAATTAGATCCGAAGTTTCTAAAGAAAAAACATTGCGAGCCAAAGTTTTCTTTTTCTTGTATAAGATGTGGAAGCATGCAACAAGACCTGAGAAAACAATCAAAAGAGCTATAATAGCACTTGAAATTGCTATTAGGACCCAATGGTGTTTTGATTTCCGATTAGCAGCTGAAGAAGGAAAAAGTTGTGAAAGGATAGGCGACTTCACCGGAATCAACACCGGGAGGCAGGTTGCAGCACTGAAGTTTCTGTTATTGTTCTCCATCACAATATCAGATGCTGATGCATTAAACATAGTACTCACAGGCAATATCTGATCACCAGGCTGCCATACATAAGTGATAAGGTATCTAATCCCCTTTTCTGTGTATGACTTCTTGAGGCACTTACAGAGCAAAGGAAAGACCACCTCCACCCCAATCGTCAAGTTGTTTGGATTCAGCATGGGGTTCATCTCCTCAACCACATAATAGTTCGTCAGATTCTGGAACAGCTTGATTGAAACTGAATAGAAGCTGTCATCCTTCTTGATCCCATAGTTGATGTTGGAGTAATAATGTGTTCCATTGGAAGTACATTTGATGGGTATCAGTAAAAGCTGATCCGGAAACAGTGAAAGATTCTCCGATGCGAGACTACTGGCTGATGCTATATCCATTCTGCTTATTCCAAACAGATCAGATATACTTCCAAGATCAGAATAAGGCTGTCTTGCACGATATGTAACATATGTTTCGCATGACAATGGTGAGCCTGCTGACCATGTAAATTCTGTGCCTGCAGTATTATTAGGAAATTGAGCAGTTACTATGGAGATTGCAATATAAGAAAGAGAGAATAGATTCTCAGAGATGTGATAAGAGAGATTGCCATTTGCCAGGGGTTAGATTGTAACAGAGGTAGTATATAAAATCTTAGACTTTGGTTCTACGCATATTATCAGATTTTCTAGGGATGAGTTAAATAATAGCTAAGAGGCTTTGTCCCAAGCTTTGCTCATAATATGCTTCCTATTTGTCATCCTGATGATTAAGTATTTGTCATTTGTTAACATTAAGACACTTAAATTATTCAAAAGGAAAATCAACTTAATAAAAGAAGTCATTACTTTCTAATATGCTTGCAGATTCCATTTCTATCATTATCAAAGGAAGCATTCAAGATTAGTTTTAATAAAGAACCCAAGTTCAGACGGCAAGAATTCGTTTGCTTCTGAATTATATAAAAAAGATATCAGCTAAAGGATTAAAACAAGAGGTTCTTGATGGCTACAACAATTAATTTATTATATTTGGGAAGAAGCATGGCATGTATTTTACAAGCTGCAGGGCTTTGCTACAGTAGTCATTGTTACTCTAAAACCCAAATGCACTAGTTTTCTCAAATCTAGCAAGTACGATAGGCAACAGTCCCTATCGACTTTGTCCTCTTGCCCGAGGATCAAATAGAACAGACAACTAAAGATGCTTGATTCAACATTATTTTTAAGTTAATGAACATCTATTTTTGAGTAAATAACCACAAATTGATTTTCTATTTTAGAAGCCGTAAAAATGATATCCAGTACTTAGATAAAAGTTAAAATGTCGTGAACAATAAAACAGCAGAAGTCAAGAGGACTAACAAGTTGATTCTGGTCTTAACAAACTTCAAATTCTGTCACGAGAAGCATCTCTTCATGCTGACACCGTGGTTCCTGTCTCCCTATATTTGTTTGCTGGGACTTTCTGTAAAACTACAGGAATACATTTTGTATACCCTTATAAGATCTGCAGTGCTCACAGTATACAAGTGCCCTGGCAAAGCAAGTGGAATGTTGTCACAAGTTTCCTCACTTATCTCTTCTACTTGAGCTGCCTCTCGGAGCTTGCCTTCCTTCCACAGGCTCTTCACAAGTAATTGTTTAGTGGCAGCATCAGGCATTAATCTTGAGTTCCTCATATCCTCGAAAATCCTTAGTGCAAGAGAAGCTCTTTCACACTTGCAATAAGCGCAGACGAGAATCTTGTACATGTAAGCATCAGGCTCCAAACCACTCTGTCTTACCATTCCAAAGAGTCTTTGCACAGTTTTAATATCACCTTGGAGTGCATAATGATGCATCAATCCAGAAAATGTCTGTAGATCTAGACAAATCCCGAGTAAAATCATCTCCTCAAGTATATCAGAGGCTTCAGTATTCATCTGGCACTTTGCCAATGTCCTCAAGAGAGATGAATATAAAATCAGCAGGCTACTCTTTGACAAAGGACCACATATTGTCTTGACATTATGGAAAATGCTTAAAGCTGCATCACCCTTCCTTGAAAAGCCATAAAAATCAATAATCAATCTGATGGTGCTGAGTGACAATATCATACCTTCATGTCTTACCTTACATAAGAGTTGATCAACCAATTGCACACATCCATGGCGAGCCAACTTGGTAATCATCCTTGATATTGTGTAAATATCATGAACAAACCCAGGTTGATGGGCAACCCAGCAAAAGAACTGCCATGCAGTTTCAGGTGATTTGAAACACCTAATTAACTTGCAGACTAACCGACTAGTCCACAAAAAATTTGCATCTTCTAGTGCTGACACCTCTTCAGGTTCCCAATGTTTCAAGGTACTGGCCAAAGCAGCTGGATCCAGCCATGGTTTCAATTGAACATCATCCTTGTTACCTTCAAGATGACTACCAGCACCCTCGTCCTCATCATCAACATCATCTTCAGGACTGACCATGGAATAACCAATACTTTTTATCCTCTCATCTGGCATCATTTCCCTAATTAATTCCTCCGTCTCATCTGCAAAGCCTGCCTCTTTCATCCGCTGCAAAGATAATAGCATAGCTCGACCAGGCAATATCCCATCAGCTTGCATCTCACTAAGCAAAGTCGTGACAATGTTTAACCTGTCAGCGCCAGTAAAAGCTTCAACCAACATTGAATATTGCTTTAGCGTACGTCTAATTCTCATAAGCGGCAGCATTTGGAAGACTTCCACTGCTGAATCTAATTTCCCAAACTTAAGGAGGTGCTGAATAATAACTGTATAAGTTCTACAATTTGGAAGTGCCCCTTCCTCAATCATCCTACAGAACACCTTCACAGCCTCTGCATCCTTGCCCTTCTCAATACAAAGTTTCATTACGATATTATAGGACTCCGTACAAGGATGCTTATCCAAGGTTCTCCTCCACTCGTCCCAAACACCGGTAACCGAACTCAGATCACCTGCCTCTGCATACCACCGCATGCGATCCATGAAACTAATATACGCCACATTTACGAACTTTCCAGCATTAATGGCATCAATCAACGCTTCAAGTTTACCTATTTGCCCAGATTTGGCGAGAATCTTGGCCAATGCGTGAAGGGTATCTTGAGAATGAGAAAATTCTTTAACCTTTTTAAGAGTTTCAACCAAATATAGAGCAGAGCCCGTGAGGGGGCTGATCGAAGCGCATTGGACACAACAAACGAGTCCAACGAAGGACTGCTTAAAATGTTAACAAGAGAGCTTTCTGCTACATTCGAGCGGAGACACAACCTTATCGAATCAATGAACTTTGCCCTTTGCAGATACAACGACACCTTGTTCAGCTTTCGGGTGGTTCCCGAAAAATGGCATGATTGCGGAGCCAATTTCTTAAGAAAGGCACTTACAGAGTAGATTCTGCTGGAAAACATCAAGCGATGATGAAACTGCAAGCAGATTAAGATTAAAAAGAAATAAAATAAAACGGGAAATTTTGTTAATTCACCAAAAGAAAATGAGAGAAAAGCGAGTGAAGTCTCGTGGGACAAGAATCAAACATCTTGAGTGCCTGAATTTTGAGAAACGGAACAACAAAGTTTTCATGGGATAAACATCAAATCTTGTCTATGACAACATTTGTGTTGGAACGCAGAACCCAGAAAATTCGAGAGCTTCTGCACTAGCAAGAATCAAGGGTACACGAAGCGGCTGGTGACGTGACGAGAGCTATACTATGGAAGAGCAAGAGCAACTGGTCCTCCTCTTCACTTACCTTAATTCCCAGAAAGGTCATATTGGGCCTTGGGCTCAAAAGGTCAGCTTTGCCACATAACTATTCAGCAATTTGCTCATTTTAATCAGAGTACAGCAATGAGGCTGCATTCGGTTTCATGCATTTCAACTTAAAGTTTGGACAAAAAAAAGTTCGAATTTTATAAAAAATTGAATTCATCGATATTCAATAAAATATAATTTAAAATAAAAATTAATAATCCTTTTTTTTAAAAAAAAAATTAAAATTGATCAAACAAATTCGAAGAATTTATTATTAAGAATTTCAAATCTTTTATTGCAAATACAACCTAAACGGTGAGATTTATTAAGTGTTATTATTTCCACGAAAAGAAACAAGAACATAAAAGTGGCAAATCATTAAATAGATTAATTTAACTTATTTTATCCCTAACTATTATTTTGGTTTTTTATTGAATTGCCAATCTCATAAAAAAAGGATAGCCCAAAAAAATAGCTACTCAATTGAAGATCAAATAAATTGTAGTAAAAAAAAATCCATAATGATCATAACTTTTATTCCTTTTATTGATGAACAAATCTTTTCACCCAAAATCAAAATACATTATTTGGAGTGTGTATAACCTAATTCAGACCACGAAAATTTCGTGTATCGTTTCACTTTTCTTTTTCTTTTTTTGTATTTGTTTCACAATCTGTCTTGCAATTCAGGGAAAGCATCCAGTGAGCAGAATGTGATCAAGAGTCCTCTTCAGGCCATACTTGAGCACTGCCTGATTGCCTTCCCTGAACCCGTCTCCATACGCCGCAGACCTGTCTTCTTCGATCTGGTGCATGAAAAACTCACCAAGTTTTTTCTCGAATTCAGACCGTTTACCCTTCTTTGATGATGGTGGTGTTGAGCTAGAGGACGAGGAGGCGGAGGCGGAGGCGGAAGAAGAAGATGATGAAGAAGTGGACGCGATGTTACTCCTAGAGGCAGCAATGATTTCAGAATCCAACCACATGTGAGCCAGCACTTGGCAGATCCCTTCTTCGACGTTTGGACTTAGAGTTGGGTAACCTGGAAAGCCGACTCAATTGTTAGCTCAAGTCAGGCATCATTTGTAGAAACACAAGACTCCAGAGTGTAATGGAATCATGTTATATTGAAAGTGTGTGTTAGAAAGCATCAGTCCCTAGTATTCTGCTAAAACAGAGAAATGGATTGGAAATCACCTCTAAGTCTGAGCCAAGCATGCATCATTTCATGAGCCAGGATGGATCCAGTCAATAACCTGAATTTATAACAGAGAGTTTATTGTGCATGGGAATGCAAGATCATGGTCAGGATTGAAGAGAAACAACTGTTACCTAGGAAGACCGTATAGAACAAGAATTGCTGTTACTTCACATTTTCGGACAAGCCTGTAAGGCTCGGTGAACATGTCTATTATCCGATAGCCTCCAATTTTTGGCCTCCTCGATATCTGCAATTGTTGGTAAGAAAAGAGATGATACCTCAATCTCAGAAAAAAGTTTCAAAGTAAGCAACTTGAAGTATGTGCTCATACCGTTCTAACAATTTGCTCTTCTGACAGGCAAAGTCCCCTAGTCTCGGGCATGTGGCGATGACCCTGGCAACAGAGAAAGAATATGACAGAAGTCCGTGAGGTTTTAGTTTTAAATTCAGCAAAGCTACATCTAATTTCGATAAATTTTACGTTTTTCTCTCCTTCCATGGCTTCGTTCAGTGCTTGTCGCTCGACCAAGAGTAGTGGAATCTGCTGCTCCACCTTCATGTTTAAACCTTCATAAAATTCTTGTATTTCAAGGTACAGAGGTTGACATTCGTGGGTGTCCATTATCGAAGAGTCCAAACATTCCAGACATAGTTTCCTTCCATCCTCAAGATTCAAATATCTACAATCTACTGGCTGCATTACACAAGGTTTTACATTAGTCCACCATATTATAGTAGATCTGATTATTTAAGGTTCAAGAAATTATCTTAAGTAATGAATTCCTCTTTCTAAAGGTTTGTTTTCTATTTTAGTCTTAGGCAAAACAAAGATTTTATATGGTCCAAAGAAGGCTCCTATGTCGTACACGGTTAGACAGAACTCTTCAGGTGCAGGTAAAACATTTCATACAAAATACCCCTTGTAATAAATGTTTTCCCGACTCACCTCCATTCTTTCGCAGCTGCAGCAACGAGGTGTTGCATCGTGCTCGTGCAATGGGCAGTACTTTTGAGGCCAGAAAGGATGTTGTCTATATTCAATTAGCCCAGCAGCATTCATCGGGATCTACTTCAATACAGGAAAATAATGCAATAATTCCATCTAAATCAAACTGTATACACTGTGCAATATATTGCTTTGTGAAAATTACACTTACAAAGTTTTTGCAAACATCACATTTGGGATGATGGAGGTCCTTATAGCAAGATTTATGGTAAGGGCGATTTTCAGATGTGGAAAACTGAAACAGAATTTAAGATGTCAGTCTGCTGAAATAACAGGAAGACATTCGAAGGAATATACAGTTTCAACGTCAAAGAAGCATCTAATGATTGTTTGGGAACCAAAATAAGATAAGACCTCTAGTATGGGAAGATCGGTTCAGCACCTCATGTTCAGAAATAGGCTGGTCACAAGCATGACAGCGGAAACATTCTGGATGCCAAACAGCTCCCATGCAACTCAAATACCTTCCGTGGCCAATTTCGCTATTGCAGCCAGCGCACGTTCTGCAATGAAGACAATGCCATGTTTAGGTGATACGCAAAACACTACTATGCTCCAGTCGAGCAAAGCAGTGCACATAGAAAGGCCATAAATGCTAACAGGTAAAAGTAGATACTAAGTTTAACTAATCCGGAGAATTCTGGGATGTTTAGATTATGAAACTTTTCAATTTTTTCTCCATACATTCTGTCTTAATCTCCTATGATCAACTGTAATGTTATGATTGCCTCACATCACAGGATTTTAATCATTCTACGGATGCCAGAAGGAAAATGATTCAATCAGAAAACCTCTAATGATACAGGTGAAGCTCTGATCAACTGTATGTAAGAATAACTCAGAATTACATATATAACATTGATTAATCAAGAACTATGCTTTCGCTAAAGGTCTTCATAGATCATCAAATATGCAGGAATATACATTTGATTGATGTAATAATATCACATGTAATGCAATGAAACAGAACGAGGGATCGTGGAAAAAATTTGCATAGAAGGAGAGCTATCTATTACCTGTATCCTGAAGGAGAGAAGAAGGGAAAACGTGGGAAGAACCTTCCATAATCATGTCCAGGTGATCGAGGTGGAGTCTGTCGAGGTGGGGACTCCATGTTCAGACTTTCTTGAAGTGCCTTAGCAAGCTGTTCATCTTCTTCCAATTGGGACTCATTCTCTGATAATCAGGACATTGGGATATATCAGCAAGATGTCTCTATAAATGCAATCCAGTGCCTTAGTCTTTGACAAGTTTTGTTCAAATTCGTATAGCTAGAGCCAGAGGTATCACAGTCCAGAAAAAGTGATCAGCAAAGTTGAAAGATTTCTACCTATTACATTTTTTCCTTTCTCATCTTCTTCAGCAATGGAAAGGGCTATTGCTCTATCGATTTCCTCTTTGTCAAAGTCAGACAATTCGTCCTATATTTAGTACTCAGATAAAAGTCGACACAATCAGATGCTGGAATAATTTCACACACTATAAATCATCAAACCAGTGAGGATCAAGAACTAGCAGAGGAGTGATTACCACTGAGGCACGGGCCGTTTCCGTAGTTGTATCACCTTCATATATCCCATGATATTGTCCTCCCGAGCATTCCGAGCATTTGTGGCTGGAACCTTTGAGAATCTTGGTAAGCCAACCCATAATGCAAATTGCTATTGCGTCTGGGCCGGCACGTATATTCGGCACACCTAGTGTTCATATGAAGTATAACATAAGAATATAGACTACCACAAGGGGAAATCTAAATCATCTTTCAATCAAGTAAATCTTAAGCATCCAGCAACTCCAAAAATCTGAGTTGAAATAACGTTTTCGAAAAGGTTGATTCTTGAAAGTTGGTTGGCTCTTTCAGATTCTTGATAAGAAAAAGCATGCCCATAACCAGAAAAGGAAACAGAGAAAACTAATACAAGTAAAAGAAAGTGTCAGAAGCTTTATCACAAAAAGTTGAGAAGTATCCGCAGAATTTGAAGGAATCGGATAAACCCTTGATCAGATAAAGCACACAATCCAATTCACCAGTTGAAAACATGTTCATCAACAACAACTGCTCATTCTTTCTAAACCACAAGAACACCATCATACGTCAAAACAAGAACAGAAAAGGGTAAGTACCTCTTGAATTCTACCAAGACATAAACCCAAAGACGCAAACTTTCTTACCACTATTGTGTAATAAACGATGATGTGAGAATTACAAAGATAATCAAAAGGGATGTTTCAGTTTGAAGATTTTGTAAAGCACTTCCCCAACTGGGACCGGCTTTTCTGCCTTTAGTCCCACTTCTCCGCCATAACTGTTTAACATTTGCAATTGACAAAAACGTCATGATCAAGAAAAATGAGGCTGTCTTCACCTTCATGACCGTGGCATCTTTTGGTTCTTTCTTAGAAAGGGGGGTATGCTCAAGACCATACAAGCAAAATACAGCCCATTACTTCATTTGTTTAGTAATGTTGGCTTGACTTTTGAGTTTTAATTACTTCTAAATTGCAATTTCATGTGGCTTAGAATCATTTTTTACATTCTTTTTTGCCTTTTTGGTTGGACTAAATGGAAAAAGCAGGGATGGCATCCAACTAAATCACCTGTAAGCATTGCGTTTGTACCACGCGTGTCGGTTAGAATTTTTATAGTCGACTAATTGTTGTCAAGAATCAAGTTTTATTTCAGTGAGAAAGTGATTGTGTTGTGTTTGCAAGTCCTTATAGCTAATTTACTATCTCAAAAAATTAAAATTTAACTAAATTAAAAATAATACATAAATCAAAATATACTTTAAACCTCCGTTGATAAGAATTTAAATCTCGAGTATTCGACCTTAATCATTATTACATATTTGTCTTTTATTATCTTAGAAGTGTGTTCGTTGGCATTTTGCCCCTAGTGGATGATCTTGTTTTTTTTTTACCTGAAAAATAGAGTGGGCATGTTTAACCACCCTCGAAGACAAGGGGGTGGTCCAAACCAGGAATTAAACCTGAAAAATAAGATGGGCTTATGATAGCTGCTGGTTGTAAGTTCATATTACTTTATGACAAGTGGCTGACAAAGTGGAATTGACCCATATATCGGTCGCAGTCAACCATCAACACACGATGTTTAAATTATTATTTTTTTTACTTAAATATTATGAATTCGAATATTACAAAAAAATACAAAATTTGTCGGTTTATATGGGTGCATTATGAACCGAGCAACAATCAATTTATAATGCATGATAAGATGGGATTATGCTTAAATTCTAATGTCTTGGTGAGGTTACCTTAATAAAGTCGAAATGCATCCTAATTTTTATTGAATATTCTAAAAAAAGAAAAAAGAAAAAAACACAAATAAAGATCACACACACACACACACACACACACACTCTAGAGTGTTTCTGCAAAGAATCTGCTTCACTTTTTTGAATCTCCAAGTCATGTTTCCCTTCTTTCTCACTCAAAGGCAACTCTGATCAGTTATCACTAACACCACCAAGTTAACGGAGAAGGACAATGGTTGATGTATATATGTATGTATGATCATGATCAACCCACTATCATAATATTTCATTTAATTGCTTCAACTATTTTTAATAAATAATTTTCTTTTTCCTTTTTGGATAGAATTGTGGTTAATTAGGTTGTCACATTTCTAATACTTATATTAAGTTAATGTAATTATAAAATACAAGTTTGGTGAGATTTTAATGTGAAATACTAATAATATTGGCACGTGCTTCGAAATAAAGGGTTTAAGTGGCCTATAAATTTTAAAAGCTCAAATCTCTAGTAAAATGTCTTTTAAAGAACAAGACTGATATTTTGATTAAAACAAACAATACTTCACATATTAGGATCATCGCACGTTAACTCATATATTGATACACTGTTATCAAATTCGACCCAGATCAGCCGGTTCGACTAGTAAGATCAGGAACCGAACCTACGGTCAATATCCCGGTATAAGCATAAAATTCGAAATGGTCAAACTCGAGATGAGTTGGTCAAAACCCGTTCAAATTAAAATAAAAATAAAAACTAAAGAAACAGAAACACAGATAGTGGGCCTTCGTTGTGGGCTTTGTGGTACTCTCTATTCAATTTTAGTCTTAGCTCCTGGGCCTTGTTTTAATTTTAATTTATATTAGTTTATATTTTTTAAAGTTTTAACAAAGTTGAATATTAATTTTTAACGGAGTTGGATATTTAGCTTATTTATTTTGTAATTAAGAATAAATTATAATATTTTATATATTACTTTTATAAATTGTATTTATTTTTGTGTGTTTCTTCTTTAATTTTGTTGAAAATTATTGGTGTTGTTAATTGAATAAAATTTACTTCAAAAAATTTAAAAGCTTCTTATTTGAATACATTAAAAGTTGTTGTAGGGAATAATGCATTGATATGATATATATTATATATATATATATATATATATATTGTATGGTTCGAGTCAACTAATTTTTTCAATTTGATCCATCAGTCGAATCATTGACCCAATAACTCTTCCGTCTGGTTTTCAAGATATTGCTTATACATCAAGCTCGAAAACCCTCAGAGTGTGTTTTGATTGATGGATTTGGATTAAAAGAAAGGATTTGGAAAAGGATTTCAAATTACTCCATTTGAAAGGAATTTGAAATCCATCCATATTAACTAAAATTTAGTTTAAAATTAAAATGGAAGGATTTAAAATCCTTTGGATTTAAAATTATCCAAAACATGTCCAAAGAATTTGTTATCAAGGATTTGAAATCCATGATTTCAAATCCTTCAATCCAAATGCAACCTCAATTTTTTATTTTTCTATTTTGCAAAAATTCTTTTTCGTGTTTTAAGGTCAAGAGAGTAATATTTACATTATCTTTTTTGGTTTGTAGTTATTTTTGGGTCCATTGTGGATGGGTTAGGCCCATACTTAATGGGCTGAATTGTTAAAAGTTGTGATCCAGGTCCATCCATCATAGCCCATGTTCCAAATCCTATAATAAATATACAAGCCCATTCTGAGAAATTCATATAATGCTGTTGAATTGGGCTGCTTTTAGATGTGAACTCTCTCAAATTTTCACATGACCGGAGGGACGTTTGGGTGAGCTTTATAAATATTTTATAACTTATAAAATTATTGCAAGTATTTGAGTTTTTTTTTTTTTTTAAATAAGTTTATAAAATCCAAAAATAAGATAATAAAAATTTATAAACTTCTTTCGAAAAAAGTAAGGAGTTCTTAACTTTTTTTAAAAAATTAGTTCATTTTTTAAAAATTAATTATAAATTCGCATTAGTAAAATATTATAAGCTCCACTGTGTTTATTTATTTGAACATTTCAATATTTTTTCTTTTAAATAATATCTAACATCTTATAATTTAAAAAAAAAACTTTATAAGTGTATTAACTTAGCGGAGGCATAAACTTTATTCTCATCAAACCATATGTATATACATATATATTTCCTTTACTTATTGTTCAATTTCGATTTCTTTCGAGATTCTAAATTCACAAGGGTATATTTTCAAAATATAAAAAGCAAAATCAAGGAGATCATTTTTTGGAAATTCGACCCTATACATTTAGGACAAAAACAAATAATGTCGTGACAACCCTAAGTAAAGGTAAAATTAACATTTTCACTTATTGTTCAAGAGTTATATAATTATATTACATATTTGAAGAATATTAATGATTTTTTAAATAATAAAAAAATATTTATAATTATATCAAATATCAAATAAGCTGAACTGCAAATAACACCACACACTCAGTTGCAGTCTTGATTAATACACATTTCGAAACCAGAAACTAATTATTTTCCAAACTTTACAAAACCTACTTAAAAATGATTTGTTTTCATTTGAAGACTATAAATCCATGATTTGATCATTACAAATATAATGGTGATATCAAGATATCTCTATCTCTCAATGCCTAAATACAGGCTGTCATCACCTATCTTTTCCTGATACGTGTTGAGCTGCGGAAGCCAGTAGTCCCACCAGGACCACCGCTCTCACGTGGCTCCGGCCACCCCATGCCGGCCGCGCCACCTCAGACGGTGGAGGACCACCTCGGGGATCAATTCATATCGCCGATGCCCATCATGCACACAAGTGCTCTTGCCTTTCAATTATTTCATGTCCTTATCCTCATGGCCCCCCATCACCTTAATTTGTCCTAACCCCATTTTACCTTTGATGTGTTTTCTCCTTTTGCCCTCCCCTTTCCCCTATTTTTCAGTCCGAAAAATTCTACTTTATATGAGGTTTAAATGACACTTGTCGTGTGATTGATGTATAGTTTTGAAAAATAACCAATCATGTGGCAAGTGTATTATACTTGCTTTGTGATGAGTTTGATTCGGTCAAACTTAATTGAGTAAAAGAAAATTATTTTATTAAACATGTTTATTTTCAATAGGAAATTATAAACATTACTAATTGAAAAAGAGATTTTTGTACGAGGTATGGTGGTAGAAGATTCTTACTCGTTCTCACTTATCGTGGGTAGTTGATGTTGCTGGATGGCGCTCTCGTTCAATATAAGTAGCAAATGAGGAACTTATAGGCCCTTTACAAATTTCAAGACAAACCTCTTTTCTCTTACAATATGTTTTTTTCTCTTTTCTCTTGAGCCATAATTATATTTTAAAGGGTGAGATTGTCATTATAACCCTACCAAATACACAATAAATCAAAATGATATATTTTCTAACAAAAACAAAATTATATTTAAAGATGTCATAATTGAAGTGTACCAGAAAGAATCATCCATTTCATTTGACCTATCTCGAGAGTGGTAATAAGAAGAAGAAGAAGAAAAAGAAAAAACTTGGAAAAAAGTGGAGGCATACCATGAGAATGTCGTTTGGCCCTTTACTTAATGTAACCATCACACTGAAAAAGTGACACAAATGAGAACGACATTACTGTGTGTTTTCCTATGAAACAACCCACCAATTTTAAACATTTTGGGCATTCTTGGATTATGTACTACAATGTGGGTTCTGCCTTGCCTTTTCTTTTTTCTTCTTTTTATTAAATAAATTATTTTTTTTTTTTGCCCCATGTTTGACTTGCATTGGTACTATAATTTGATTATTGTCGAGCTAAAAAAATTGTTTGAATTCTATTTTAATTAAATTGAAACGAATTTTAATTGAATTAAACTAGGTTAAGCTTGAGTAATTTAAGATTTTTAGATATATTTTTATTATTTTTTTACTGATAGAATTAAGGTTGAAAACTGAGATTGTAAGCTTATCAAGCAAAATATCATGTTCAAGTTTGATTTGTTAAGTTTAATAAATCGAATTCGAATTACAACTTTTTATGTAGGGTTTAAACTAAATCAAAGTATTCGATATTCAAGCTCATTCAAGCTTTTTTTTTTTTTTTTTTTTTAAGATTATTGATCGGCTCGTGTTTGATTCAATTAAAGTTCGATTCAACCAATAATCTAAGCAAACTCAAACACAAATTTTCAAGCTCAATAACATTTGAAACAAAGTTAATGAATAATATTGTGCTTGGCTTGACTCGAGCTGTATATATAACTAGTAAATTTATGATTGTCAATCTCATTTAATGTAAGAATATCATAATATATATCAACTCGAGAAAATAAAATATTTCAAACTGGTAAATATATAATTCTTTCTTTGGTCTAAGTTTTGGAAGAAAAAAAAACAAAAAAAAAAAATATTAGGGGCCACCAAGGGCAAATAATATATATATATATATATATATTATATATATATATATATATATAATTAACCCACTATATCTATTTGAAAAATATACGTAATCTTAATTTATTTCTATATTAATGTAAATAATAATTAATTAAAAAAATCTTAAATTGACTTGTTCATGACACGAATGACACCTTTGGGATCGACAATAATATTTAAAATTATCTTAGTGATTAGTGTATTAATTTCCAATAGCAAAATTTTGGACAAATTGATGTGGTAGATGATTAAAATTAAATATGAAGTAAATAACATTAACTCGAGGTTTGGTGGGGGTGAAGTCATATATATATATATATAGACTTAAATATTAAGCAAAATGTAAGGTTACAAGTTGGTTAAACATCAGTGATAGTATGATGGGATCCCACTGCCACTGATTGAATTGTTAGAAATTTGGCTGGTTGAGGTATTACATCATTAGGTACAAGGTACCTCTTTTCTGTAATTGTTTTGTACTTATGTAAAACAATTAAGCAATCATCATCCAAATCTTCTTGCCCCTTTTCATTTCACATCCATAGCTACTCCTTTTTGTTGCTTAATACTTTCTTTCTTTTCTTTTTAAAAAAATAATAATATTGGATTCAATTATTATATTATTCAGTGCATTCAAATTAAAATATTAATTTTATATATCCATATTTGCATATCAATTAATATATTAAAAGAAACAAAAAATTACCTTTTGAGACCTCACCACTGGAGCAAGGTCAATTAAGCATTCTTTTTCGATAAGATTCAGTTCATTACTACATCATTCAATATATTCAAATTAAAATATTAATTCAATACATTAATATTTCTAAATCAAGGAACATAAGTATATGTATATAGATATATATATAAACTAAACAACGAAAAAATACACTATTGTAAAAAATAAACTGTATACATATGTTTGTGGGACTCGGACCACAATCTTTTAATTATAATACCTCAATCTTACAACTCGGGCAAGGCTTGATGGGCAATTAAGCATTCTTGAGAATCTATAACTATGATGAAATTGAAATCCTCAAAGTCTTACATATAAGATTTTAGGTATGGTATTAATTAGAAAAAAAAAAAAAAAAGCAAGCAATATCATGTGGTAGTGTAAATGAGTAAATTATCCTCCAATTAACAAAAAGTAATTTACCCTTTTCAATTTTTAAAAAGATAAATTGCTTTATTTTAAAAAATATAGGGAATAAATTACTATTTTTTTTTTAATTATAAGAAGATAATTTCTCATTTTTAATATTACAGAATAAATTGCATTAAACCCTGTTAATTAATGAGGAGAAGACATGATTTTCAATTCCCTTATCCTTAGAGTACTCAAAAGTCTTTGAGCTGCAATTTTACGCAATTATTCATGGTCAATATTCTGAATAATACTCCAAAATTAATTATGTTTGTTAATGTGGGTCATCACTAAGAATCCATACTTTGATTTTAATCTTATCTGAAATCTTAATTTTTTTCATATATTTATGTTAATCAATATAATTTAATACGTCTATCAGTAATGACACCTCCCCATGAGTAGTTAACAATTAATTATTAAAATGAAATAAAATTGTAAGAGAATTTGATGAGAAGGAATCTGTTACTCCATTCTCGCAAAAATAATATAATTTTAGTTCTACAATTTATGGGTGATATTTTTAGTTCTAAACGAATTAATTTTTATAATTTAGTTTTGTAATTTTAAAAAACTTGGCAATTTGAGTTATTTTCTGATCAAATTGCATTTGGTTTGTGCATGATTAATTTAATTAAATTGGGATTTCGGTAGAAAATGATTAAAATTGAAAAAATTTAAAAATACAAGACTGGATTACAAAAATTGATTCGTATAGGATAAAAAAAATACTACTCTTAAATTATTGAACTAAAATTTTATTTTTCCGGGCTTTGATATCAACCTTTGGCTCAGTACCTATCCGTCCTGAAAATCTTGCCCAAGATTCTCAACATTACTCCAAACCTTTTGGAACTAATTTTTATTTTTTTATTAGAAACAATAGTTACATATTTATATTAATTAAGAAGTCAACACGTCTTCAAATAATTGTACATCTATTAATAATTAAATTAACAATTACAAGAAATAATGAAAAAATAAACTTACACGTTACAAAGATATCATACTTCCATAAAATTTAGTTTCTATTAAGTCAATACCTTATTGCACTACAAAAAATACATTATGTTTTATACTGTAATGATCACAACTTAAAAATTGTAATAAATTAATACTGTCCATTACAGATAAATAAAATTATATATTTTGACTATGAATAATGAATATTTGTTAATATAATATTAACTATAGCTAAAACCTTTATTATAACTAATAATTTTTTTTTGCTTTACTTATAAAAACAACGAATAATAGTCATTGCGCATGATAAATAATAGGCCTGAGTATAGATGTGTTTATCCCTTATATTTATAATGAATAATTTATATGAGAAAGGGAGAAAACTGATGAAGAATTGGGCAATGATTAGCATATCCAAATATATATATATATAATAATGTGTAGCGATAGAGCTGCTCATGACTCGGACCTTTCTTACACAATAATCAATGCTATGCCTTCATTTTAACCTTTTTACGTAGTTTTAGATTCCTTTTTGTATCTCAATTTACAATGTATGAGACAAAACATTGCTGCTAGCTAGCTACTGACATCACACACATCTCATCACCCCTTTGTAATATAAATCATTCTTCTGATCGGCAATGGAAGCCACGTCATAATCTGACAAGTCTGATTTTCAATTTTTAATGGTTATTTTTTCCTTTGTTAATGATAAAACCATGAAAAGTCTCTCCGTTTTCATTTTTAGGGAAAAATAAACATCTTTTTGCCCCATAACTTATTATCTTTAAATTTTTTATTTAAGATTTTTATTATTTGTCTCGTAATTTTTTAAAAAATAGTACTTTTAATTTCATAATACATTTTTTTATTATATTTTTACGAAAAAAGCTATATGATCGTTAAGTGTATGAAACTTATAAAAGTATTAATTTTTAAAATCACAAAACTAAATATGAAATTTTCGTAATCAATAAGACAAAAAGCATAAAAACCCTAACGGTAGCAAGTGACATTTTCCATTGAAATATTTAATAAAGAAGTGTTATGGGATCAAAAGAGCTACTCTTTTTTTATAATTACAGGACATAAAATAAAAATCTCATAAGTAATGGAACAAAAAAAACCCTAAGTCTCGGAAAGAAAAGTGTTATTTCCTTATTTTTATATAAAGTTTGAAGTTTTGTCTAAGTGGGCAATTCTCTTAAATCTAGCAAAGGAAATGTGGAAGCATGTTGGGGTACAATTAATAAAAGTTGGAAAAATTGGGAAGAAATTAAAATTAGGGTGGTGAAGTTATTGGAATTGTGGTCACGGAATAACAAAATTTGTCATCTGAATTACGCGTTCCCAAAAGGTTAGAAGAAAAGGCAGAGCATCCGGTAAAGGAATGGAATCATTTGGTTCATGTCAAAAGAGGACACTCATAAAAGTAAAGATCAACCTGATTTCAATTACTCTTTTCATCATACTTGATTCATTATATTATTTAATATATTTAAATTTAAAAAATTAATACAATGAATTGATAATTCAAATACACAAATATTTTTAAATATGATAAAAAAACTACTATAAATAAATATATATATATATATATATATATATATATATATATATATATATATATGCATATTCGTGATATTCAAACTTATAATATTTTTAGTTATGAGCCTTCGTTCACATCCTTTACATACATCGATACACCAAATAATATTCACTAGTTTTCTATTTTAATATTGTTAATTTGGATTTTAATTTGTTATAAATATAGACCAAATTACGGGAATTAAATTCAAAGTGTTGTATAGAAATTCCAATGAAGTCCCTCGCGTATGTGGTCAAAATTGATGAATCAACATACAACATGAGTATAAATTATGAACATGCCACACCTGTCATATTCACTTTCAGTCTCTATATCAACCCCAATGTACAGGGGAGAGAAGTATTTTTGGTCGAAATAGCAAGAATCAGAGAAAAAATTATTACCCAAATCTAGTTCGGCCGAATCAAATAAGTGTATCATACTTGCTCTGTGATTAGTCACTTTTTCTAAACCGTACACCAATCACATGACAAGCGTATTGCACTTACTATATTATTAATTCAGATTTGATCGAATCGGGTCTATGCAAGAATTTTTCAAATCGGAGTTCTTTTTTGGATTTTGGGATTTAGATTATTTAACTTTTGTAAATTTTTTCTACTTTTGATTGTAATATCAGCCGAGATCTCATGATGTAACAATATATAAATGCAACCAATTTCTCAATATATACATACATCCATGGTAGGAAGGGGGGGGGGGGGGGGGAGTGATGATGGGGATGGGCTAGTGTTGAATGCATTTTGATGTATGAGGGGGGCCTCAAACAAGTATGTTGGCATTTCATCTTTAACCTTTGCATTCCATCATTTCATTTTCCTATGACTCTAATGGGCAAAAAGAGACAG
Source organism: Sesamum angolense (assembly GCA_034509725.1). Lineage (NCBI taxonomy): Eukaryota > Viridiplantae > Streptophyta > Magnoliopsida > Lamiales > Pedaliaceae > Sesamum > Sesamum angolense. Next base: position 5,578,486 of record JACGWL010000001.1, on the reverse strand, counting down.
TTATAAGCTTCCTCGTACGAACATTATGTGTTCACCATTAATCTTTCCCTTTCACTCTCGTTTTTCCCTTAAACAACTAGACAACCTACGTTTCAATAGAAAGCCCCACAAACTATTTTCCCTCACTCTCAAACCTACCTACATTTTAGTTTGTCAGAAAGAAAAACATGCATGGCGGAATCACTATTACTTTCAATTTCCGACACAAGGTATACTTCCAGGGTGGTCAGAATAATTAACCCTTCAAATTTTTATTGGATGAATGGTTTCAGATTTGAACAAGAATTCGTAAAAATGATTTTAAATGACCCAATAGAAAAAATATATTTTATGCTACGGTTAATCAGTATAGTCAAAAAAAAAAACAGTAGCAAATACAAATTAACCACGGCTTATAGCTACCGCCATTAACAGTGGTTTTTACAAGTATTTTTTATATATACGTTGCTTTTCTTGATTTGTTCACTAAAATTTAATTAAAATTATAGTGATGTGTATGTCTTATAATATGTAAGAGACAGACCAACAAAGAAAACAGACGTAGCCACCTGCTAGCTTCAGAGTATATTTAATCCAATAGTACAATTGGACAAGAAAACAATATGATCGCTCACTCAGAGATTTCAAATGCCTAAATTAGGACAGGAGTTCAGACATTCTTAGATTGATTCTACGTACTTGGTATTACAATAGTTTTTACCACTGTACATTGACTCGATGTACATTGTATTAAGTTAATTTTTATAACCATTAATTATCGTTTGTGACTCTTGCAAGCATATAAAAAAAGCGTGGTATGAGATGGAGAGAAAAAGAAATTTGTATAAAAAAAAAAACTTATAATTATTAAATTATAATAAATATTGAGAAGTAAGGTTAGAGATAAATGTGGAGTAGTGGCTAGTTAAGAGGAAAAATATATAATTGTGAGATTATTAAAAAATATTGAAATTATTAATTTGATCAATTTTTTAAAGAAAACATATAAAATAAAGGGTAAATTGAGGTATTCAAAAATTGGTACGATAAATTTTTTATTTTTATGATAATGTAGATATATTGACTCTATGTACTTGGTATATATTGCCAAAACTTTTTACCACTGTTTAAGGATTTTATTATTAATTTCTTTTAAACTTTCTATAATAATAAAACAAAGACGTGCACTTATTGTCGCTGTCATCTCGACGTGATAACAGAGTGATTTATGTGATGTATGAATTTTTGATTTAATGGGTGTGCCTTATTTACTTTAATATTACAAAAAAGAATTTATAATAAAAATATTATTATTTTTAAATGCATAATACTTTTATTACAAGTTGTGGACAATGTTCGCGATTTCAAGATTTTTTTTAGAAAGGACAGTGTCGTGGATCCAGTCTGCGATTCTTTTTTTTTTTTTTGAGATATATATATATATATATATATTATATGTCAAAATTATTTATTTATAAAATCAAATATTTTTTCAATTATAATTAATATTACAAATTATTTATTAAAAAAATTATAATAAATACAAATACGACATATATTTTATTTTAATTTTTTTACAGAATACAGTTCTTACATCATTTAATATAGCAAATTCTAGGAGTGATTCAATATATGAGTAATTCTCAAATTAAATTTTTAAATTTTAAATCAACAAATGCATTCAGACAAAATAAAAAAATAATAAAATATATATACATCTACATTCGTAAAATTCAAACCCACAGTCCTCTTGATCGTGATGCAATTACACCACTTAAGTAATTAATTAAGACCTCATGAATTTAAAAAAAAAAAAAAACTCAATATTGATAAAAAGTAATTCTGGTTCTACATAAATTCTTAAAATAAATTAAAACATAGTTTGTATATATATTAATGGCGTGTATAAATATGTCGTCCAGTCACTCATCTTCGTGCAGATAAAATATTATAATCATTTAAAATTTCATCTTAAAATCATGTAAGTCAAATATTATATTTTAAATTTATGTGAATTCAAAACGCTACCCAAACTATATCAGCCCCATGATCTAGGTCAAGAATTGGTGGAGAGGATGATAGATGAATAGTACAAAAGCTTAATTGGGTGCAGAGTAAATGATGTGTTGCTATCATGTTTATAAAGAACGGGCAATAGGTCATATACATATTAATAAAACATTGACTTTGTCTACAATTAGTCATTTTTAATATTAATTACCCCTACTTACCAACAATTATTATTACTCACCAACGACCTATGTAGTTGCCTGATTTACCACGATTTCAAATGACCCTTTTGCCATCGACATTAATATTCATTTTCTTTTTTTTTTTTTAAATAGAGTTCCTATCAATTTCCTGAACTTGGAAATTATCAAATATTGGGAAGAGAAGTGAAGAATGTTTGTGCCACTAATCCAGTTTAAGTCACATTAGAATTTTAATTTGTAATCAATTTAGCATATTGCAGTTGATTATGATTAAAATAGGTATAAATGATGTTCACATTTTAGTGTGGCTACAAAAACATTTACTTTTACATTAACGAATGCTTTAAATTGTAAAGCATTTAGTATTATGTGCAATTATTGGTAGAATTTAGGTTATGGCTTAATTTTGTACACATTTATATATTGTGTTATGGCACGATACGTACACTAAACAAGTTGTCGTATTTGATTTATTATTTCAGCCTGTTATGCTGCTTGTATATACTTAATATTAGTTGATCGCGTCCGAAGAAAATATTTTAAAATATGATATTATGTATTACTATTTGGGATAAGCATAGAAGTTAGATGTGATACAGATTAATTAGTGCACCATGATAAGTTATTTGTTATTTTAATGTGAGGATTTTGTGAATTCTGCATTCATTTCTTACACATGTTGCTACTACACCATGTCCCTCGTATGTACGTAAAACACACATCAGACTCATAATCTAGTATTTTTGTTTATGATTGATTTGCCAAAGTTCACACCGATCTATTATTATGATCCATTATTCCTATTTCATTTTGTAGTGTATTATCAGGAAAATATAATTTACGTCCCAAAACTTATATTATTTGTGATTTTGATTTTATTGTTTTACCCCTTATCGCATTTAGTCCCATAAATGTAAAAAAATTACAACTTACACTGTTTGAGACTAAAATCGTAAACGGTATAAATTGTGAGAAGTAAATTGCAGTTTTTCACACTATTGCAGTTAATCTCGTGCTTTCTTCTGTCAAGAATCTAACGAAAATGTGAATGAAACGTAAATTGTAATTTTGTTTACACTTATGGGATTAAATGTGGTGAGGGGTAAAACAATGAGACTAAAATCGCAAACGGTGTAAGTTGTAGACGTAAATTGCAATTTTTCCTATATTATCACAACAACGCACCCCTAATAGGGGAGTAAAAACTCGACCTTTAAAGAAATTTAGAATCGTTTTTTTAAGTGTATAATGCAATGCCCCAAAGCTAAAAAAAAAAATTTCAACCTGAGAAGTCATACGAAATTCTGCTAAATGAGTTGAGACTACAAGTTTCATCGAAGAGCGTAATACAACACCCCGAAACTGAAACATCCTTGACAAAAATTTTAATTACTTACATAACTTTGTATTAAAATTACCATACATACTAACGAATCACGGAGGCATTATCCAGCTCCCTAATGGGCGAGGCCAAGGCTCCCACTAGAAAAAAGAAAATTACTATTGGCTACAACACTACCGACTAGACCAATTAATTAATCTCTGTTAGGTATCTATTAATTTTTTTTGTAATGAACTGACAAAAATATCCATGTATATTATGAATTATGTTTTTACTTATTTTTATTTTTTTTTTTTTTTTTTTTATAATTTAGTGGATAATTATTTTTATAATTTTTCAAATATCCATCCACCTCGTTCAGTGATTTTACAGTTTTTTTTTTTTAAAAAAAAGTAAAAAACACAGTAAGGACAAAGTTGATAAATCTATAATTTTATCCAAGAACTACATAATATTTCAAACAACAAGTGAGTATTAATAATTTCATTAAATTTCAAGAGAGATTATTATAATTTAACCTAATTAAAAATTTAATCTTATAATAATATTGTTATATTAAAGAATACATCACAAATCAAGCATAGAAGTCACGTTTCTGTATCATTTACACGAGTTAACGGTCACGAAAAACACGCTATCTAGCTATTATACATACGATGAAATTTCGAATGAATTAATACCCCTGCATGCATTTTCTTTTATCGCATTTAATTACGTATACTATTATATGTTGTGCTATAATTTGTTTATTAATTACCAGTTGAATAATGATGTTAATTTAATATGCAATTAAATTGGTATATTTAAGGTGACGAATTAATATATTAGTACAATTTTGATTAATTAAATATATATAAATGGTGGTATCCAATAGAAATTTGACATTTCCTAAAAAATAAAATAGAAATTTGACATAACAAGACAAAAGTTTGAGGTGGGAAGAATAGCATGTGGAAAGTATGTATATAATTATTGTTGGGAAAATGACCTCAAAAATGGAAAAGTAATGACCATTCCTACCCTTTCATTAATAGAGTCCACTCTTAATTTCTTCCTCTCGACCATACTATAATATTATATTATAAAGAACCAATAATTATATAGCTGGAATTTTTATTATAAAATAACATTAATTAATATATGTTGTTTGATATATATATATATATATTATGCAATGCATATATTTAAATTTTCGACACATGATTGTATATATTAAATAAAATACATTAATTATAGAGATAATTACACTCCCCTCTCCTGAGATTCGGTATAATTACATATTGATCCCTTGTGGTTTGAAAAATTACATCAAGCACCTTTGAAGTTTTCTTTTGTCTAACAAATAAGTCTCTCAATTAGTTAAATTTACTGAATTTGTTACTATTAAAAAAAAATTGAATGAGAATTGATATATACCCTCGATTGATTGACTACTGACTTATTGCATATCAAATAATTTTTTTCGAACTAAATAACCTTATAATGGTGAAGATATACCTCTTCACATGTATTAATGCGTAAAGACGTATGAGAGTAATATGGTCATAAAAAGATTTATTTGACCTGCAATAAGTCAGTAATAAATCAATTGGGGGTTAATATAGACATTTTTCTGATTTTTTTATTAATATTAGTAAATTCAGTGAATTTTGACTAATGGGGGGACTTATTTATTAAACAGAAATAAAATCTCAATGGTGCTATATATAATTTTCTAGGAAAATAATATTTTTTGTTCCAAAGTTAGGCCCGTTTCACTTTTGATCTTATTTATTACAGGATTAGCACTTTTAGTCCCATAACTACAAATATTAGCACTTTTTGTCCTCATTCACTTTATTTGTTTACAATTTCACGGCGTAACGCATGTGCCTAGAGCGTGTGATTGTTATGTATTTTTGGCTGGAGAGAAAATTGATTTATTTTCCAGCTTGGGATCATTTTTTGGAGAAAAATATAATATGTGAGGGAAAAAAAAATCTTGAAGCAAATTAAGACAAAAAAATATGGCGATTTTTCTCATCTCACGAATATTGAATTCTATTTTTTATAATTTGAAGTCAAATAGAAATAATATAAAGAATCATGTCTTCCACAAGTGAATCAAATATGTCAAATAAAATACTCATATGCTACTATTGAAAAAAGAGCAATTTATTCCTCCAACCAAAATACTTAACAACGTCGTATTAAGCACGTGACTTATATCGTTAAATTGTAGATGGAAAAGTGCATGAGGACTAAAAGGGACTAAAAGTGATATGGGCCTAACTATGGGGCTAAAAATGCTATTTTTCCTAATTTTTCAAACTACGGGGAGTTTATATGTAATTACACTAAATTTTAGGAAGGGGAGTGTAAATATTCCTTTATTATTATATATATATATATATATATATATATATATATATATTATGTGGATATAGAAATGAAAATAAGAACACAAAATACTAATTTGAAATACGGGTCTAAATAAATAATATACAATTTGAACAATTTATCCTATATATACACTCACGTATGTACGTATACACATATGATAGTTTAGTAATTTTCTTTTTCATATTAGAAATTAGTATCGCTTTTGCAACTGATTAAATGACGTTGTTTTTTTAACAAAATTCATCGAAATAATCTCTCTCTCTCTCTCTCTCTCTCTCTCTATATATAATATATATATATATATATATATATATATATATATATATACCTAATTAATCATAATTATAAATTGCACATTGCGGGCTCATATATACCCTATTATATATATTTCTACGTATATATTAATTAGTAGATTTGTGATTAATTAAGCATGCAAAAAATATTGGAAAATAGTGAATGATAAATTAAATAATAAATTTATTTTATAAACTTATTGTAAATCGTGACAAATGATTGGTTATGATATGGGACGCATAACAAGTTCGTGACACGTGGATGATGGTTGATGGCGCTTAATCATCATCCAATCGTATTTAATTCAACCGAACAGTTGTGTCGTTTGGTTGAAATGATGTGTCCGTTGGGTGAAACCCTTTGAATGAAACGATGCGTCCATTTGTGTGAAGTGGTATGTCCTTTGGATGAAATGGTGTGTCTATTCAGATGAAAGGATATAACCTTTCAAAGGCATCTTTTATGATCGGACAAGACCATTCATTGATGCCTTTCCAACTTCTATAAATAGATCCCCCCCATTTTATTTCATTTATTCGATAATTGAATCATTCCATAAGCATTCTTAAGCAACAAAAGCATTTTAAAAGAATAGTGTTAGTAAGAGAGTTTCAAAATATTGTTTGGTTTCGCCGTTTCTCAAAGTTTGTAGTGCTACTACTTTGAGATTTTAAATCATTGTATCTTAAGAGACAAATTGCCATTTTTCGTGAGCACCAGAGCGGGACAATAATTGTCTTAAAAATAAAGAGTCTAACTCTTACCTCGACTTCATAATACACAAAATCCCGCATACAAATTCTCCCTACAAAAAAAATATCAAGAATATATATGTGTGTGTGTGTGTGATGATACATGTTCAAGTACATCCATGAGTGAATGCAATTAGGTATAGTGCTGCTGGAGTGGAGCAAATCGTTGGTAGAGAAACGTCTAATCCCCCTAAATATATGTTGTCCTTTCCCGCAGCTAACCCCCTTTGAAATTTTCTTCCTCGTACTAGCTAGGTTTCTTAAATACGGTACAACCCCCCCGATTGCTCCAAGGGGCACTCTCGTCATTTCACATTCCTGATTATTGATTCAGGTATGTCATCTTTGTCTTCAGCTGGATCAAGAAAAACTACTTCTAAACTTTCTTTGTCAAGTTGGAGAAGAAACTAAAAAAGTAGTAAACCCCCCCCCCCCACCCCCCATAAAAAAAAACTATTAGTTTTTTCTTGTTCTCTCTTTCAAGAAGGCGATTGCACAGAGAGAGAGAGTAGAGAGAGAAGGAGGGAGAAACGACAGCCTCAGAAACAGCAGAAGACAGAGATAGAGAGAAAGAACAAGAGAGGAGAAATTCACGATTCAAGGTTTTTTCTTTCTTTTTGTTTTTTCTTTTTATATATTACTTTTCTGGGATCCCACTGAAGAGGAAAACGATGTCTGAAGGGTATCAGAATGCACTCTTTTACAGTTACCTGCTGCGACTATAAGAGGTATGTAACCATGAATTCATGTAAAGCAGAAATTATCATTATTATTATTATTATTATTTTTTGTGTGTCTGTGTGTCTGTCTGAACCACATTAAAATTTTATATATTCAATATATATAAAAAAAGAGACGGTCGTTTGATGCTTTCACTTTTACTCCTCACTTCACATTTCTATGATGAACTAATTAATTACCTGAATTTCCGTAACGGGTTTCCTTCCGGGTTCTTGATGGATCCATGGGCAGCTGAGCAAAGGAGAAGGTGAGGCGATTGAGTTAACCAGAGATCGATGATGATGGTGATGATGAAGAGGAAGATATGGGAATAGCAACGCCGCTGTTTCATTCTGTTACCTCGCACAGCTCCAAAGATCACAATTCTCTTCAATTCTTGGACAACGCAAATTCTATGTCCCAGGATTTTCACCAGGGTATTTTCAGTTTCTCCAATGGATTACAAGAACAGCAGCAACAACAACACCTAGGACAGCAGATCCCAAGAGATAAATTGAGGGTTATTCAAGGCTTTAATCCTCCGCCGCCGTTAGTAGGCGTTGAAGAAGAAGGAACCGGAGGCCTCCCGGTTTATGAAACCGCCAGTATGTTGTCGGAGATGTTCAATTTACCCAGCGGTGGTGCCCCCACTGCTACTGAATTGCTAGAGAACCAGATATCGCAGAGTTACCGGAATCCGAGGGCAGCGCAGCCACTCTCCTCCGCAGATTGGTATTCGCATGGCCAAGGTTTGATGGTGGGTGGGGGTTTGGGAGGCTCAAAGCATCAGATTGTAGTCAGTAACAGTACTGCTGCTCCTCACCATCATCATCATAACCAGATTTCAAGAATTAATGGCGATTCCATGCAGCTTTTTCTCATGAACCCACAACAGCAAAGATCTCCCTCTCCATCTCCTCCTCCTCCTCCTCCTTCCTCCACTCTCCACATGCTGCTCCCACACCCCTCTTCTTCTTCTTCCTCTCTCCAGGCTTTTCAGACCGCATCCGGCCAATTTACATGGATCTCCAACGGCGGAGATGTAAACAACCCTAATGAAATTCCGGGAGTTGTGGAAGGCCTTTCTTTGTCGCTGTCTTCTTCATTACAGCGCTTGGAAGCCGCGGCAAAGCCTGAGGAACTGAGGATTGGAGAAGGAGGGCTGATGTTTTTCGGGCCTGGCGGAGGCGGAGGCGGAGGGGGCGCGTTGCATTTGCAAGGCGGACTGAGTCAGAACCACGTAGGGCTTGGGTCTTCGTTCGATGGGGTGAATATGCTGAGGAATTCTAAGTACGCAAAGGCAGCGCAAGAGTTGTTAGAAGAGTTCTGCAGCGTGGGTAGGGGTCAGTTTAAGAGAAGCAAATTCGGTAACAGTAACAGAAACCCTAATTCAAACCCAAGTGGCGCCGCCAGTGGTGGTTCCGGTGGCGGAAACACGTCTTCTTCAAAAGATCTTCCCCCCTTATCTCAAACTGCTGTCTATGCTTGATGAGGCATGTATCAATCTCTCTCTCTCTCCCCTCAATTTCTCTCTCTAGATTATACTATCTTCCAACAATCCATTCTTTATCAAATCCAACGGGAAAGATTCCGGCCAAGTTTCCAGGATTATTTTATTGCCGGCCGACCAATGAAACATGATTGAATTTAGAAATTGAATAATTCAAAATTATATAGTTATTATACCTACTAAAATAATTTTTAAATCGTAACAGGGCTAGTGGGTATAATTAGGGCAAACTGGGTTTTCATCTTACATAGAACTCAAGCGACCAACCACTTGAAATTGCACGTTTAACCCAACAAATGTTTGTTTCCATCTGACGACAAATTAATAGTAATAAACCATCATTACAGGTAGAAAATGTATGTCGTTTTAAGGTTTAAGAATGTTGCAACTGCTTCAAGACTTGCTTGATTTTTCAAGTCATAATCTGGAAAACTTAATACGACAGGGTTGACTTGAAAATTTATGTCCATCGTGTTCGGCAGTATTCTGGAAACCGACAAACATATATATACATATATATATATATATATCATCCCCCAGATCACATCAACAATCATTTCATTTGAACAGACTCTGATTCACACCAATTATTTAATTTTTCGCCGACTCTGGACATTTCCTCAGTGAGTGCTGCAATTAATGTGTTAAGTTTTATTTTTAAAGTATTTTTTTTTAATTTTTTGATAAATCAACACGTATATATTTATTTTGTTTGTTGTAAAAATACAGAAAGACAACATATATACTGAACTGTGTATTTTGTAAAAAATACAACAGACAGATGACAGACATTCTTGTCATATTTGATGAAATGTTGGGGCAAGATGACCAGTGTCTTATCATGAATAAATGTTGCAGGTGGATCGAAGGTACAACCATTACTGCGACCAAATGCACATGGTGGTGAACTCATTCGACATGGTGATGGGCCTGGGCGCAGCGATGCCGTACACCTGTCTAGCACAGAAGGCCATGTCCCGGCATTTCCGTTGCCTGAAGGACGCCATCGCCAGCCAGTTAAAGCTGCGGTGTTAGGGGAGAAAGACGCGGCGGCAGCGTCGGGGCTGACGAAAGGTGAAACGCCGAGGCTGAGAATCCTGGAGCAAAGCCTGAGACAGCAAAGATCGTTCAATCAAATGGGAATGATGGAACAAGAAGCGTGGAGGCCTCAGCGGGGCTGCCTGAACGTTCTGTCAACATTTTGAGGGCATGGCTTTTCGAACATTTCCTGAACCCGTACGCTTTCTTTTACCTCAATTAAACTCTCTTCTCTTATCTTCCAGTAGTCGTTAATTTGCAGTGAAAAACTGAATGCAAACAGGAATTAATCATTACTGCAGATTTCTGTGATAAGACAATTCTCTTTTTCTTCATGCCACTCTTTATTTCTTCATGTAAACATCTTTATAAAAAGTTAACTTAGCACATTGATAGTTGAAATATTTTATATTGTAATTATAGATCACTAAAAAATAAGTAGGAAAAAAAAGAGAAAAAATCCTTTTCTGAAAATTTTCCTTGGCAAGAATTTCTCAAAGTCCCACTAGACGCATGAATATTTATCTCATTTTATGTGAGTGTTTTGTAATTTCCACACACACACACATATATATATATATATATATATATATATATGTTAGGCCCACTTGATCAGTGTAATAAAGAAGCATGACTGATAGAGGTTGTTAAGTATAATAATTTAAGTATATATAGTAAAAAAGATGAAACTTTATTACTCCAGTATAGTTCAAACTGCCACAATTAAAGAATTACAATACTGTCAACCTTCACAGAACATGTAAAAGTGAGTATGAATAAACATAGACACAGTAACTTTAGTAAATATTGTCTGAACTCGCATCTGGTAATGAGTGAAAGTACGATGAAATATGTTAAAAGAAAGGACAGGGCATGCTGCAGGTGCAGGGCGTGCAGCTGTTTCCTTTACTTCGCAACTATTGCTGCTGCCACTTTTAAATTGATCTATATGTATATATGATGATCCCTCTTAGATTCTCACGCCCATGCACGAAATTTACAGACCAAAAACATACATATAAATCCCATAAATCTACGGACAAGAATTCACAATCTTGTGCTTCAGTTTGTCTGATTTAGGTAAGGGAGTGTGATACGAATGTCCTTTTCCTTTCTTGTGCTTTTTTCCTCTCAGGTACCCGACTGATGCAGATAAGCTCCTGTTGGCCCGACAGACTGGTCTATCAAGAAACCAGGTATTTTCTTTGTTTTTGTTTTACTCTAATCGCGTTTTTCTTAATTATGTTTCTCTATTTCACTATAATAAAATGAATCAACAGTAATAAAAAAAATTTGATGCTAAAATCAGTGTCTAGCTAATTAATAAATTTTTTTTTACTAAATTCGTTGCTAATTAACAAATTCCATTATTTTGCAATAAATATATATAGTTATTATTATCGTTGTTCTTCTAGTGGTTTGCATATGAAGAAAATTGAATTAGATATTTTTCTTGAAAATTTATATTGCATTTCATACTGCAGTTGAACATATAAATGTCATGTGTATAAATGTAAAAAATGATAATATATATGACGTGTATAAAAAAAATCTTAAATGTGACATTATTTTTATATATATGATGTGTATATATATATATATTAAGTTGAATAGAAGATATAAATAGAATTTGAAATCGAGAAATCCAATTCATTTGACGGGTGGGTATAACACGTTTTTCTGTATCATTTATTATTTTCATGTCTCGGGGTTGGGTAGGATGACGGTTGATGGTGATCCCAGGTAAAAATCTCATGGTAATGAAAGAGGTTGTGAATTTTGCATGGATTAGGGTAATTCGTAGTGTGGTTTCTTTTTCTTTTCTTTGAAGAAAGTTTAGAATTTTCTTTTTAAATTTTTTTTTCTTTTGTTATTGTTGTTGTTCTTATATAAGTTAACTATAAAAATATCGAATAATGAAAATTAAGTTAATTATCTCAATTTAAACAAATTATGTTATATTAATGTGATATGATTTATTTTAAGGTGCTAGATATAGTTGTTTCTTAAATAATTCGAATAATGAGATTATATATAGATCTTATTGTAGACTCCCAAGAAAACATTGTAAGAATGCAAACATTTAGAATTAGTACATGAAATACATATTACGAGGAAAGACAAAACAAACTTTAAATCATTGTCCAAAAAGTACCTAATAATTAAGAGACACATATTTGTCTTATATATCCTAAATTAATTAATTTTATGCTGAATAGAGCCAAATGGGTAGCAACATCATTCAATTCCCAGTACGTGTTCATCTGATCCATTTTATCAATAAAATAATAATAACCCGATTAAAGTACACACAATCTTAATGGTTTAACGGTCGGGTAACCCCTTTTTCCAGGTTTCAAACTGGTTCATCAATGCCCGGGTCCGGCTGTGGAAACCCATGGTGGAAGAGATGTACCAGCAAGAAGCCAAAGATGACACTGAACAGCAAGAGCGGGACCAAAGCAGTACCAGTACTGGTCCAGCCCACAATGCACAAACCCCAACGCCGCCTCATCCCACCACCACCACCACCACCGTCGCCGCAGCATTTACTTCTCCACCAGGAGGAAGATCCGAAATCAATGCCCACGAAAACGACCCGTCATTCGTCACAATTAATGCCCACTGCTTCTCTGAAAACCAAGCCAAGTTGCAGCACGTTGCCAAGAACAATGATTCCCTCCCTGCGGGGGCCACCCCACTCGCCGCCGCCTCTTCCACCACGGCGCAGCCAGCTTCTCGCGCTGCGTTGAATGCTGGTATTGAATCTAGGGTTATGAGGTGCGGGTGACGTGTCACTCACTCTAGGGCTACGTCACGCCGGAAATCCGACGGAGAAGGGCTCCTTCACCGTTAGAGATCACTTCGGCTGCTAGCTCTTGAGATTTTAAATTATATATACGTACTTACGGTACTTAAATAAGAACATTAATTATTAATTAATCTCGTCACTTTTTTTTTTTAATTAGGTTTGGTTTTTCTTAATTAACTAGGTTTGGTTTTTCTTAATTTGTGCTAGACAAAACACATTATATCCAGACTAAAACGTAGAAAGAAATGTTAGGAAAGGTGTACGAGGTACTATTGTAATTGTATAGTTTTAACTTTTAGACCGTTATAAATTTTCTTTAATATGTGTATTTGATTAATTCCTGGATTACTATTCCAGCATGCAAAAATCTTTGCAATAAATCACTACGATTTAAAAATCGTAGTATGTAAATATGTTTATCATCACGGTCAGGTAGTTTTATTTATGACCAAAATATTTGTCACAGTTCCCTCTCTCATCCATAAGTTGGGATTAGCATCGCGCGACCGGTCTGCAGTTGGCATTGTAGTGTCTGATATTCTTGTGGCTGCTTCCCTTTTTACAGTTGCCAGTTCAATTTTGTCCGACGAGAGTGTAACTCTGTTGCTCATTTGCTTGCCAAGTCTGGTTTTGGCTCTCCGGAGGATTGTTCTGTGCTACCTTGTGCAGCTGCCTCCGTTGTCTATGTGGATATTCCATCTTGAATGAATATAATATTTTTCTTTTCAAAAGAATATATATTTGTCACAATTTTTAGCTATATACTATAGCAAATGTTTGACCTCGCTTAGAGAAATAATTGTTAATAGTCGTTGCACAATCGTGTTTAATTAATATCCGCCACAATTTTTTAATTTTAACAATATTAATTAAACATAATGAAAAACCCTATTTTTTCAAGTGGTTGTGAGTGGAACCCATATCTAATCTATTATATATTATTATTATTATTATTATTATTATTATTATTATTATGTTATAAAAAAGTTTTAGGTGGTTCCATGCATCTCCTATGCATTCATATCATGTATGACGGATCATAACATGATTTAAGCATCATAAGTGGGTTGTACGGTATTTACACAGTATCCATCAATGCGATGATGATATCAGTAGAGGAAGTCTAACACATGCAAGAGATAAATATAAAATTTTGTTCTTACCAGTTGAGTAATATGTAATCATAATATAATTTTAATCGAAATAGTAAGCAAGCCTAACTGAAAATATTATATTAAAAAAATATATCTGAAATTTCTTTTTTTTTTTTTCATTGATTTATAACCGGGTAGGGATCTGCCAAAATCCCTGACAACTTTTATTTAAAAAAAAAAAAAACTATACCTAAAATTTCTAGTTATTTTTTTTGTGTGAAGGAAAGATGGAAATATATATATATATGTATGTGTGTGTGCATGTGAATTGTGAAGTCAATTTCAGAATGGAGATTTGATACTTAGAATACCTGATGTGGGCAGTAGTTGTTATGTTTGCCACAACTAATTTCTTACATGGACAGTTGCTTAAAATTTAGAAGAATTATATGGAAAGCAACAATCACCTCCCACCACATCTGTAACTCAGAAAACTACAATCCCATCTCACAAACTTATCATCTTTCTGATAATACTGTATCAGATTCTGCCCCAAATTTAGTGTGGCAGACCTACCTAGTAGCATGTCCTAAGGATTATGTTGCGGAATTTGACGATTTTTTTGTCCTCTATCCTAATATACCATACTTTTTGTAATATGGGATTCAAATATTGACATATTAAGTAAATGATAACTTAATATATGGGGCAAAATATTTTTTTAATCCCATAAAAAAAAGTGGAATTTGATTTGGTACCACGACTATGACAGGTTATTAGAAGATTAATGTGTTCATTACAAATAAATATCTTAGATATTTTCTAGAGAATTGTAGAAAAAATTCTAGATAATTTTTTAGCAACATTCTAGAGTGCTCAAAGCTTCTTGAGCAAGCTTCTAATTGTAGCCACAAATACAATTTCAAGAAGCTTCTATGAGCTACTATAAATAGGCATATAGTATGAGGATTTGTAGTAGTGAGAAAGAAAGCATTGCAACTAACTACAAACTATCATTTTTCAAGTTCTAGCTCTCTTGCTCTTCTTTTGTTAATTTAGCCAACTACTCTTATTCTAGCCTTGTCTCAAATCTCAAACCAACATTCCTTCAACCATCAATCCTTTTTTCAAAAAACTAAAATACTTACAGTGGTATCAGAGCCACGTCCGACCGTATACTGGGTGTGTATTCTTATCTTAAATACTTTCGTATCAAAACTAATTCTATTGTCCAACCAGCATGTCCTCATTAGCCAAACAAATTTCAGTCCCCATTTTCTCCGGCCAAAATTATGATTACTGGGCTATTAAAATGAAAACTTACTTTCAATCTCAAAAACTATGGCAGTTAGTAGAAGAAGGGGTTACTCTGCCGGAAGATAGTTCCACTTCGTCGTCGGCCGAGAAAGGTAAATTGGAGAATAAGAAGGCAAAGGATTCAGAGGCTTTATACTACATCCAAACAGCAGTGGCAAATCATATTTTATCCAAACTCTTAGAAGAGATTTTGAGAATATGAAAATGAAGGATTCTGAGACAATTGATGAGTATTATACAAAAGTACGTGAATTGGTGAATCAACTAAAAGCCTATGGGGAAGATATACCAGAAAAAAGGGTCGTAGAAAAATTGCTTATAAGTGTCACTGAGAAGTATGACCCAATAGTAACAACTATTGAAGAAACAAAAGATATCACCACACTAACTGTCACTGAGTTAGTTGGGTCACTTGAAGCATATGAGAAAAGGCGAAGTAGGCGTGAAGAAAATTCTCTTGAAAATGCTTTCCAGTCTAAATTAAATATGAGATCTCAGAATTCTAATAGAAAAGAAGAAAATTTTAAAAGTACAATGGGAGACAAGAAGAAGCAGAATATGAGACCATGTCGTATTTGTAAAAGAACAAACCATCTTGAGAAGGATTGTTACTTTCGAGGAAAACCACAATGTCGAAATTGCAAGAGGTTCGGATATATGGAAAAAGATTGTAGGCTCAAAGGAAATCATCAAGCTAACTGCATAGAAGAGAATAATAGCAGTGATCAACTATTCTACACATGCAACTCAGTAGCCGAAACAGGGGAAGCTACATGGTATATTGATAGTGCAGCTAGCAATCATATGACATACAACAAAGGAGCTTTTCAGACACTGGACGAGTCATTCAAGACCAACGTCAAACTTGGGATAACCACATCATGAAAGTCGAAGGAAAAGGATCAGTCGCTATCAACACAAAAAAGGTACGCGCATCATTAATGATGTTATGTACATCCCTAACCTAAGAACAAATTTGTTCAGTGTTGGCCAAATGATGGAGAAAGGATATACTCTACACTTTGGAGGAGATTCATGCACCATCTATGACAACAAAGATAAAACTCTTAAAATTGCGGAAGTAAGAATGAAGGAGCATAGATGCTTTCCAATACATCTCCAATATATGGGCCGCACAGCTATGAAAGCACAAGAGGACCAGTCATGGCTATGGCACAGGAGGCTTGGTCACTTCAACTTCCAAGGCTTAAAAATACTACATCAAAAGAAAATGATGACAGACTTACCACAAATCCAAGCTGTCGACGGAGCTTGCGAAGCCTGTCTACAAGGGAAACAACACAAGAAACCATTCCCTTCAGGAACCTCCTGGAGAGCTAAAGCAGTATTGGAACTCATTCATACTGACGTTTGTGGTCCAATGAGGACACCATCACATGAACAAAACATATATTTCATCCTATTCATCGATGACTACTCCAGAATGACTTGGGTATACTTCATGCGAGAAAAATCCGAAGTCTTTAAGGTTTTCAAGAAGTTCAAAAATCTGGTGGAGAAACAAAGTGGTCGAAGCATAAAAGTTCTCAGAAGCGATCGAGGAAAAGAATATAACAACTCAAAATTCGACAAGTTCTGTGAAGAAGAGGGTATCGAACATCAAACTACTGTCAGTTATAATCCTCAACAAAATGGAGTGTCAGAAAGAAAGAACAGAACAGTTATGGAGATGGCAAGATCGATGCTGCAGGAGAAACACTTGCCAAAAGCTTTTTGGGCAGAAGCAGTCTACACTGCAGTCTATCTACTCAACAGGTGTCCCACCAAGGCGGTTCAAAACATGACTCCAATAGAAGCGTGGAGCGGCAAGAAACCTTCAGCTAAGCATCTGAGAGTATTCGGCAGTATCTGCTATGTACATATTCCAACAGAGAAAAGGCATAAGCTGGAGGAGAAGACAGAGAAAGGGATCTTCCTCGGCTACAACACACAGTCAAAAGGCTACAGAATCTACAACCTAAAGACCAAGAAACTAATTATCAGTAGAGATGTTGAGTTCGACGAAGACGCCATGTGGAACTGGGATGAAGAAAAAGTAGAAAGACAAAGTGTAATGATTCCTAAAGAGACACCTCCGCAACAACAACAAGAAGAAGGAACAGACCAAGCAGAAATGGAAATGATGAGTCAACAAGCACCAGGATCACCCAGAAGACCACCACCATCAGAAGAGATTGAGGAAGAAACCCCGCCAAGAAGGACAAAACTTCTCAGTGATATATATGAAACATGCAACTTCATCATGTTGGAACCAGAGAATTTTGAAACCGCAGTAAAACATAAAGTATGGGTCCAAGCAATGGAAGAAGAAATCAAGATGATTGAAAAGAACAACACATGGGAGCTCGCAAATAGGCCAAAAGACAAAGAAGTAATTGGAGTAAAATGGATCTACAAGACGAAGCTGAATGCAGATGGATCAATACAGAAGCACAAGGCTCGACTCGTAGCAAAAGGATATTCTCAACTACCAGGTATTGACTACACTGAAACTTTTGCTCCAGTAGCTCGTTTAGATACAATAAGAGCTCTTATTGCAATAGCAGCAAATAAAAGTGGAAAATATATCAAATGGACGTAAAGTCTGCATTTCTAAACGGTTATATCGATGAAGAAATCTATGTGGAACAGCCTCAAGGATTTATAGCAAAAGGTTCTGAAGAAAAGGTCTTGAGGTTGAAGAAAGCACTTTATGGGCTCAAACATGCGCCAAGAGCTTGGTATAGCAGAATAGATAAATACTTCATGGATCGAGGATTTCGAAGGAGCCTGAGCGATCCTACTCTCTACATAAAGAGCCAAGGTAACGATACACTAATTGTTTCCTTATATGTAGATGATCTCATATATACAGGAAACAATGAGAAGATGATTCAAGACTTCAAAGAAGACATGATGAAGACATTCGAGATGAGTGACCTTGACCTAATGTATTTCTTCCTCGAAATTGAAATAAATCAAGAAAAAGAGGGAATATTTATATGTCAAAGGAAGTACACGGAGATTCTACTCAAGAAGTTCAAAATGGAAAGCTGCAAGATAATAACTACTCCTTTGGTTACTGGCAAAAAGTACCAGAAAGAAGATGGATCACAAAAAGTTGATGGCTCCATGTACAGAAGTCTAATTGGAAGCCTATTATATCTAACTGCCACAAGACCAGATATTATGTTCGCCACAAGTCTGCTATCAAGGTTTATGC
The DNA here is from genome assembly GCA_034509725.1 of Sesamum angolense. NCBI lineage: Eukaryota > Viridiplantae > Streptophyta > Magnoliopsida > Lamiales > Pedaliaceae > Sesamum > Sesamum angolense. Next base: position 5,559,810 of record JACGWL010000001.1, on the reverse strand, counting down.
AGAGTCCGAGCCAAGTACACTATGCAGCAGCAAAAAGAATTCTAAGATACTTACGAGGTACGAAAGATTTTGGAATATCGTACAAGTCCACAAATGATGCAAAGTTGGTTGGATACACAGATAGTGATTGGGCAGGATCAGTGGATGGCATGAAAAGCACATCAGGCTACACTTTTTCACTTGGGTCAGGAATATTTTCATGGGCTTCCAAGAAATAAGCTACTGTGGCACAATACTCAGCGGAAGCAGAATACATTGCAGTTGCTGCAACATCAAATCATGCTATTTGGCTTAGAAGGATCTTAGAAGACATGGGAGAGAAACAAGAGGAGCCCACGACAATCTACTGCAATAACAAGTCAGCAATTGCCATAACTAAAAATCCGGTGCAGCATAGTAGAACTAAACATATCGACATCATGTATCACTCTCTGCGAGAAGCAACTACCAGGAGAGATTGAACTCAAGTACTGCAGCACTGAAGAGCAACTAGCAGATATATTTAAAGCACTACCACGAAACAAATTCGAAGAACTACGCATGAAGATCGGAGTCTGCCAAACACATTAAGGGGAGTATTAGAAGATTAATGTGTTCATTACAAATAAATATCTTAGATATTTTCTAGAGAATTGTAGAAAAAATCCTAGATAATTTTTAGCAACATTCTAGAGTGCTCAAAGCTTCTTGAGCAAGCTTCTAATTGTAGCTACAAATACAATTTCAAGAAGCTTCTATGAGCTACTATAAATAGGCATATAGTATGAGGATTTGTAGTAGTGAGAAAGAAAGCATTGCAACTAACTACAAACTATCATTTTCCAAGTTCTAGCTCTCTTGCTCTTCTTTTGTTGATTTAGCCAACTACTCTTATTCTAGCCTTGTTCTCCAAATCTCAAACCAACATTCCTTCAACCATCAATCCTTTTTTCAAAAAACTAAAATACTAACACAGGTGATACTTTTAGTCCCATAAAATTCAAAATCACGTCTTTTTAGTCCCAAAATTCCAACACCGTTTTAGTCCCAAAACCACAATGCACGTGACTTTTTGGAACTAAAAATACGTGATTATGAGTTTTATGGGACTAAAAGCTAACGACATCTGTCATAGTTGTGATACTAAACTAAATTCTCCTCTTATTTTATGGGACTAAAAAAGCATTTTATCCCTAATATATATACATTCTATATAGTTTGAATTGCGGTTGGTCATACTTAATTGATCATATAATAAGTGATAATTATTTATCATGTAATGGATTTTATGTAAGTTATATAACGATAATAGAGTAATTGTCATGCATGGTTCATAATTGAGAGTTCATTTGGGACAAAAATTACTAAATTTTTTGAGTTTATAAAGAGGATGCAATGTGGTGATGAACTCAGTGATATCCTAACTAAAATCACCAATATGACCTAAGTTATGCATGAAAAACATAATTTTTCCAAATCAATCAAATTAAAATGCATAATTAATATTGATAATGTTTACGATTATGTTAAATATATAATATAATAAAAATTAAAAGAATTCCCCCTGTGATATCCATTAGAGCCTACTCTTTTGGCCGAAAAAGTAGATATACATCTCACGTGACTTTTTAAAATTGAGATTTATTTTTACTAGCAATTTTATCCTATAACTTTTTAGAAAAGCATTTTTCATCCTACATCTTTTTTTATTTTTGCAAATTCAAATATTTTTTTTGCTGGAGTTCACCTCCATCGGAGAAGGGTAAACTTAGAGGAGGAGAAAAGGACTAATTAAAATCACAAAAATTAAAAAATGCAGAACTAAAAATACTGCACTACAAACCTAAAGGACGAAAAAGTCAAATGATCTAATTAGTTAAGTTGGCTAGCATCTATCCTCCTCTTAATTTATTTTTTAGCCCACATCATTAAATTAATTTAGATGAAGTTTATAAAGTGAAAAAAAAAAACAACTAAAATAATAATGTGATATATTAATGTCAAATTGTTGTTGAAAAAACAAACTAATAATAGTGTAAAAATCACATAAAATTATAAATTTGAACTTTAGTTTTTCCATAATGTTTGGGCTGAGTCATTATGTCGAGTAGAAATATTTGTCTAAAATCTATTAATTAAATTTGAACCACTTACATAAAATATATATTATATATATATAATTATTGCATAATTTAAAAAAATAATAAATTATATGACATTAAACTTGTTATATAATTTGATTCGAACCAAACAAAATCCCCAAATGAGATGAGAAGCAAAATTTCAAATTTTGGGCAAGAAAATTAAAAGAACATGTCCTTGAATGTGGAGTGAGGACAAAAGAGCAAAAGACACAAACCCTAATGTTTAAGGAATGTGAAAAGTGATGGATTTGCATTGAATGTGCGACACAAATTGTTCATGGACCACATGGACACCCTGCATGCACTAGCCTAGGGATTCACAATGTCTTTTCTTTTCTGGTTTTTGTTTTTGTTTTTTGGTCTTGGGAAAATTTTAAGTCGACTTGAATTTCAATTATAATTGACCATTATATGGAAAATATTATTGTACGTACGATGTAATTTATTAAATATTTTAACCATATATCAATAATAGATATAATTCATTAATTATTAGTAATTTATAGAATATATATATACTCAAATTAAAATTCCAGCTTGAATTTCTCAATGCTAAGAACATATGGTCCCATTTCTGATATGAAAGTTGTGGCTGATAATGGTTCTTTTTACTATATTAAAGAAAATGAAATTTACTTTTATATTATTGTCAAGACACTATGGCTCAATAACTATGAAAAACAATGCGTGTCTAACTAATTAACACTAATTAATAAGTAAAATTTCATTGTTAATATATATAATTACTTAATATAAATAATTTACTTGTTAATAATTACCAACTAATTTTTTTGAACATATATTAAATATTAGATTAGCAATGAAAGCTATAGGATCATTTTCTTGTAGTGAGAGGCAATAGTCAACATTCATTAAAAAAAAATTGAGTACTTTTCGCTACACTATTAATAACCACGACTTGAAACACATGGTAAATCACTATTATTAACCACGGTTAAGTAAAACTAAATCAAAAAATTATATTCACACTTAATCAACATTCACTATGATTTTTAGTCATAGTCAAAATATTTGTCATAATTTTGGCCACACTCGCAGAAACAACGGCTAATAACTATTGTGATATCGTAGTTAATTTGTATTTTTCATGTTTTTTTTCTCTTGGCTATAATTTTTAATCGTAGGGAAAATCATATTTTTTCTTATGATTTGTGCTAAATTACATTGACACATCTTGAGATTAGGTTCAAATACACAAACATTCTCTATTTTTGTAAATTATAAAAAACACCATTTGAGGGTTCTAATGTACCATTGGATGTTTGTATAAACTTTTGTCATAAAATAAACAGTGTAATTACAACTATAACCTTAAAGGTGTAGTTATAATTTTACAAAGAGCGGGTGGTATTTGTGTGTTAAGACCTACCATTACAAAGTGTGAGTGTAATTTCTTAGCACAAAGAAGAAATAAGAGTTATGTATGATGCCATGTTCTTGAAATTAATTATTGGGCCAAAATCAATTGGGCCCTCTCATAGATAAAGAGTAAGTGTGACAGCCCATGTAGTGGCCCAAGTGAAAACTAGATGTCCTCAATAATTAAGCACCATTTGAGCCCAGATCAGGTTTTCAAGCCCGGTACTCTGACAGCAGGTTTAAACATTTGATTATTACGAACTACGAACTATACCTCAATCACATGATAAGAGTTTTATTCAATTAGACTCCTCCTCTGTCTCTCTCACAGTAGTAGTAAGGCACAATTAATTATTCCAGACAATCATCTTTCATGCATTTTTAATTATTTTCCTCTTTTAACTTGACCTTCAATTATTATTGATTTAAATATTAAAGTGCTAACGTACTTTTTATAAATACTCATATTATTAAAGCGATATTCCATATATCAATATTGAAATTCAATGCTTGAAATACAATTAGCATTGATGAGCAATGAAATCACATAATTTTCATTCGGACGACGTAAGAAGAAAACTTCAATCGATTGGCTTATAATTTGAAAAATTATTGATCTATCATGCAATCGAAACAAGAACATAAAAAAAACAAAAAAGTGTCTATAAATGAAATCTTGAATCTAAAACTTATGCAACAAGGCCAATATAACATTAAACTTAGACAACAGAAACATAGTCCTCCAGTGGTATATGTATCATCTGTGTTGATGTTCAAAATCTTGATCCAAATCCCTTTCAAGAGCACTGTGATTGGATTCAGAACAATGAAATTCAGCTGGCTAAGGCAACATAGGACCACATTACAACCATACATATAGTAAAATTCAGAAGTAAACTTATGCAGATGGGATTTCAGGCTGTTCATTTCATCAGAAGCACAAGGAAAAAGTGACTGAATTTCATTGCAAGATGGTCTCCGTTCAGGGCTAGATACTCCGAAATCATATTGCATAACTGCAAAATCGATTCTTGGATCTCATCTCCGAATATATCGAGGAAATGATAATTACATTCATCAATCAGAAGGAAAGCTGATAGAAAGCATATCAACATCTAGTTAAGCAATGTACTCTTGTTGTTAGACCTAGTTTTGCAGCTTCTATCTTACCTTCTCAGCCGTGAAGTTGCAAGACATCCTCGACTTCCACAAGTCCAAGTTCCTTCTCAAAGTCAAGTTGGTTGAATGGATTTCAGCTGTCTCGAGTAGCTTCACGCTTAAAAGGACTAAATTGTATTACTCTTCCACTTTTGTTGTCATCGTGTTATTGGGCTGCTGGAGAACTTCTGATTCTACATATGGTCTGATAAAAGTCCTCCTCCACCAGACCTCAAAAGCCCTCTGAAGATTCGGACAGTTATCACCAGCTTTCAGAAAACTCCCTAACCAAGAAAGCAAAATGCTTTGCTGATCCTCTAGGGGGAGCGTGAGAATAGTCCTACCAATTCCTTCTTCAACAACTTTCCTATCAAATGATCTGCAGCCATGTTGCAACCAGCTATAGTCGTTAATCAAAGGTTCTAGCCAGGTTTTCAGCAGTAAATGACGGGTATCCTTAGACGGAAGAAGTTCCCCTCTTCCTATTCCAACAAAGAGTCTTGCAGTAATCGTGCTAACGTGGTGGCGAGAGACAATAGGAAGCCTAGTGTGAAGTGAAGCCAATTCTTGCTGATTAGCCCAAGCTATGGCGAACTCGTCCGCTGCTTGCCTGTCGGCTAAAATATCAAGCAACCATAGGAGGTTATCGGCCTCTATAGCCATCAACTTCACTACTGGTTCTCTGCTATCTATAGGTTTGGCAGCAAAATCAGGTTCAGCAGCTTGTCTGAACAGAGACAATAAAGTATCTAGGGAGTTTCTGCAAGAACTGTAAAGAGTTTCATTACACAAGTCAGATGAGTCTGAAGAGCTAGGAAGATTGTTGTTTTCTCTAAGGAGTTTCAGTACAACAGATTTCATCTCCCGTCTTCCCTTTTCCTCTTTGCTCTTCAGGACTAACTCTAGTATGTGAGAAAGGGTGTCTTTAGGCGTTTTTGAAATATCAGAAGACACTCGTTTCAGTACTGGTCTAACTCCGATGCCTTCGCTCTCAAGACGCAAGACTGAAGAAACCACTTTCTCTTCTTCCTCTTCCCCGACCCAAGGGACTGCTTCCAAGTACTCCAAACACGATTGGATGCATGTCATGAAACCCAGTTGTTCACCAACCTACAAGTTTTCACCAGAATTATAAAACGTATCACAAATAGTTTCAGCCCGTGTAGTATAGCAATCGCGTCAACATAAATATTTATTATCATGGAAGAGGTGGAATACCCTTCATATTATTAACACATGTGAGAAACTGGATAGCTAAAAATGACAAAAAGGATTCATAATGTAATGTTTCTTCCAGGCAATTCTACAAATTCCTTAAGAAGTTATTTTAGTACAATCAAGTATAGTGGAGAATGATCCTAGACTTTCGTAATGATCCCGAGACTATTCAAGCTTTCCATCGTCCCATTCTTGTGGAAATCTGGATAGCCAGAAGCCTGTATCTTCCTTGAACATGGAAATGCAAGGCATTTAAGTTCCTTGTAGGATTAAGGAGTCATATTCATGAGTTATTTAGTCTAAACTAGGCAAACCACGAGCTTCTCAAATCAAATATTCGTCTACCTGAATAAAGTAAAATTGATCTACAGCGGAACGGTATCTTAAGTACCCAACACAAAACTTAGAATGCAGCACACAAAAAGCCCTTCTGCTTGGCGTATCAAAACAATTGTCTAAGCAAAACATTTCATAATAGAGGAGTACGGTCAACAAAAACAACTGAATCCCATGCACAACATGTTTTCAAATGTATATTGTCTCAAGAACATGTATAATTAGCAAGCACAACCAACATTAACCTGCAAAGGCAGAAATGAAGATATGAGGCACTCTGTAATTACCTTGAGGATTCGGAGCACACGTGAAACACATTGCTTGATCAACCGATGCTTCAGTTCTTTGCAGTACATAAGTCCAATAGTTTCCACATATATCTCCACATCATCACAGTTATCAATTTCAAGACAAGGGAAAACAGGCTGCTGTTTTGATATTTTGCTGGCGAAGAAACTGCTATTTTCCACTAGTACGCTCCTGTGAACGCTCAACTTCACGGCAAGTCCCTGCTTCCCGAGCAAAATTACCCTCAGATCACTGGTCCCTGGTTCACCAAATTCAATTGTTACCTTCCTTGGCACATTTTCAAGCTTCGGCCGAGGTGCCTTTTCATTTATAGACGGCGCATTCAGAACAGGTGGATCAGAACTGTGACTCTTTTGCTCATCAGTAACAAGATTTGTTCTAGACGATGTAGAACCGGACTTTTTCTCATTTACTGAATTTGGTTTTCTCTGAAGTGCAGAATTTTGGGTTGGGGCAGATGACTTGGGCTTGTTTTGAGGATTTTGTGTTTTGGTTGTCTTTTGAAACACAACAGGTGAGGGGCAACACCAGAAACCTTCCGGGGTTACAGCAATTGGGACATTCTTAATTTTGGTTTGGCCCTGCTCTAACCTGGGAAGTCTAATCTCAGCCATAACTCAACAAGACTTCAGACTCCAATTGAGTCAATGAATGGCATTTACAGTGAAAGACAAGGAGGAGGACCCTTAAAAGAACAGGAACAAGTACTTCAACAAATCTCTGTTTTTTCCCTATTCAGAAAAAGATGACGAAGAAAAAGGTCTACATAAATATCAAAAGCTTCTTTCCAACAACATAAAAAAAAGCCCTCCGATTGCAAGAATATTAGTGAAGGAATGAAGATAACAACAGAACAAGCATCAGCAGGAATTCTCAATAACAGTAACAGTACAAGAAACTAAAAGGACCTTCCATTAACCAATCCACAATCAACCAACTACCAACAACTACAGAAATTTAATTCCCATTATCAAGAATGAAGAATTTGGAAAGCTGCAAATCACATTCTTCAGAAACAACTAACCTGCATTCAAAAATGGGGAAAAGAAAAAGAACCCTTTAAAAAAGAACCTCAAGAGATCACAAAGAATAGAATTTTCTTCAAGTAGCCATCATCTCCAAGAAATTCTGTTGAAACCCCAGAAAACAACAAGAACTCACCAATAAACTGTGAGAAATCTGAGAAGGGTTCTCTGGTAGTCCATCTCTTTCTATCACTCTTTCATTTATGAGCCACTGAAAATGATTGAAGAGAGCTTCGATGTCAAGCATCAAGGGAACCACTTTAACAAGGGACTTGACAGAGTGGAATTGATCAATGATGAGAGCACAACACATTTCCTTTTTATGATTAAAAAACTCCAGAGTTAATAAAGAAACCACATGATCTGAGGAGCTAAAATGCTAAAGAATAAGAGAGACAGAGAGAGAGGTGTTGAACAGTTTGAGGATATGGCTGTTTGGTAACTTCCACATTCACAATTAAGGATGCTTTTCTTGATTTTAATACACTACTCTTAATTCTCTTTTTGTGGGTCTGAATTTAAATCAGCAATCATGTCTGCAAAATTCTTGTTCCTCTCTCACACAGTACACACACAAGCGGAAACAAACTGAGAGAGTGAGTTACGATCAATGAGTGAGAGGGATGGAGAGACAGGCATGCAAAATGCACTGCACCTGTCACCTTTTGTTCTTCTTCTTTGCTCTTTTCCATCTTTATTTATTGTCTCTCCGTTGCTCTTTGCTCTACAGAATCTACTTCATTTTCACTTGAACACACCGTAGATTACAAGCCAGGTTTCTCACTCTATTTGACAAGAATACCCTCCCACACACTCTCTATCATTGTTCATTCCACAAAAATTATAGTTTGTCATGTCAAAACCAATTATACAATAAATTTGATATAAATTAGCGTACAATTCTAAAATAATTGATCAATCAGATTAGACATTTATCATGTAATTCATTCAATTCGATCATATTTGAATTGTGTAAAATTTTCTGTTTATTCAAATTTCTTCAATTTCTCTTGGGATTTTAATTATTTTTCAAAAATTAGATTAAAAGATTTATTTTTATTTAATGAATCGATTACAATTACATTATAAAGTTTAATTATCAGTAATTGAAACATCAATTATTAACTATCAACAACTACTATTATGATGAATAATAATTATTATTAACGTAAATCAACAATTAGTATCAAAATAAATAAAATTTGAACACATAACATCATAATCACTACGCATAAATTCTGCCAACTAAATTAAACGTCAATTCTCATTGACTTGAGGTTAAATTAACTATTATCAAATTCAATAAAAAAAAAAAACATATATATCAATTGTGCGTCTCACACCACTCTTTTCGAGAACAATAGTGTCAGTAGATAAGATTCTTTTTTAGTTTTAAATATTTCTGTATTTTTCATCAAAATTTAAGATACATATACAATAAAGTAACTACATATAACATTTTAGTTGTATGTCTGTAAAAGCTACCCAATATTTATAGTAATTATTTTATGGGAAGGGACCAAACACATCAAAAGATTCTTGCATTCATGACACCCAAAGTAAAATTATAATTTTATCCTCTGATATACGATTGTTGTTTTATTTATATAATTAAATTTTTTGCCATTTAAACTATAGTTGGTTTTATACTTTGCCATTACATTTTTTTTTCTAACTTACCATTTTAACTTTGTGAAATTTACACTTTGTCATGTATGATCATTATTTTTGATTTTTTTTCTACCGAAAAACCATCGAATGTGTGCATATGTAAAAAATATCACATCACCTTACCCTTAATATTACATGTGCATTGCATGTAATATTGTTTTAACAAAAAACTTGGATGACAAAGTGTAATTAATCCTTTATTTCATAAGAAGGACATCTAAGAATAATTTGCCTATTAAATAAAAAATATGCATCAATGAGGTTTAGTTCAATTGGCGTAATTGCGAGTCATGGGTTATAACCTTATGCGTAAAATGTTATTTCTACTGAATAATATGTGTTGATTGGATTTAACGTTTTTTGTTAGATATTGATATCAATATTAATAATTATAATTTATTTATTTAAATTAATAATAATTGATCATTCTTATTTTAAAAAACTAGTCATTGTGGCACGCCGTCCCTGCGTGCATATAATAATTAATTTTTCACACTTTAAAATACATTATTAAAAATATATATAAATCAATATTTAAATTTAAAAAGAAAGAAAGAAAAAAAAAAATTTATCAGTTAAATAAAATTTAATAACTTGAAGACGTTAGTTATATTATTTCATTTTTTTTCTATATATTATATAAATATAGAAGATATAAATACAAATAGATAAAGTAGATAATAAAAAGGCTAATTAGATTTTAAAAAAATGGTGCGACGGTGTCACGATAACTTCCATTTATGAGTGTATAAGAAATTTCTTTTTTATATTAGTATAGAAGAAAAAAATGAATAGGCGGGCCTTCTTTAGTGGTCCTTAATTGGGAAAAGTCTATCTTACACTTGTAAGCTCTTCGTTTGTCCATTTTAACATTTTACTATGGATGCTTCACTTTTATGTAACTTGTATATTTATGTCTTTGTCTTAGACAAGACACTCATTTTCTTACCATTATCACAAATTAAAAGAGGAAAATTCTAATTCAAATTAAATCTGGTCGAATATATATTAATTATATAATAGATAATACTTACAATATGTTGGTGTATATATAATTTGATCAGTCACATGATAAGTGTATCATATTTGTTTTATAATTTATTTGATTCGAACAAACATAATTTAAGTAAGAATTTTTTCTCTAAAAATTAATGGAGTCAATTATCGACATATAAAATTAAAAAAGAAACAGCATATTATAGTGAATTTGTCGCTTTTAAAATGACAATTAAAAAGCAAATTAGATCATTGCTTTGTCTACAAAAGTTGAATCTTGAGGTGAAACCACTCGTGTGAGTAGGGATGGTTACCCATGGACGTGAAATGATATGCTAGAATTTGGATATTGACCTTTTAAATATTTTTATGGACCTGAGATCCGACCCTCCGGACTCAATATATACTAAAATAATAATATTTAATCACTATTAAATATTATAATTAAATATAATTATAAATAGTTATCAGCCATGATCATGCAATATTTATTAATTTTGATTCTTGCAGGAGTGGCTCAAAGCTATGACGAATGTTTTTGCTATGGCTAACAACCACGGTGAATATTTTAGTCATGAGTGAATAAAGTTATTTTTTTATTAATTTTATTTTAACTATGATTAATAATAATTATTTATCATAATATTTAGTCCACAGTAATTAAATATAGGCAATAGTAAGTTTTTGTAGAAATGTGAGAAATCGAATTAATTAGATCATGTTATAATTTTAAAAATATTAGAAAAGGATTCTTCTAAGAAAATGTTTGTGAAAAGGTTTTGATGGGAAAGAAAGCAACGCGGAGTGAGGTAAGAGAAAAAATAAATTGAAATTAATGATTTATTAAAAATATGGAAGTTTGTGAGTAAAAAAAACATGAATAAGGTGAGAGATAAATATGAAAGAGAAAAACTGTAATTGTGATATTATTAAAAAATATTACAATTATTGTTTTGACCAATTTTTTTTAAAGAAAATATATGGATTAAAAGGTAAATTTAATAATTAAAAATTTGGTACGACAAAAAGATTTTTTTTTATAATAGTATAGATAGATAAAAGACTATTTTAGTGAGAAATAAGTTATTATTTACAAATAAATGTGCATATGTTTTATTTTTTAAATACATTGCAAATAAGCTATTTGTTTAGTTTATATTAATTTTAGGCAAGACTATATATCTATGTTTAATATGTTAGTATATCTGTAATATATGTTTCCACACACACATATATGTATGTGTCAAATGAAATGAGCTGAAAGATTCAATCTAAAATCCATCCCAATTATTTTTTTTTTATATGCCATAATTAAATGCTATAGATAAAATGTCCTTACAATTGAGAACATCAACATTTCAAATTATTATCACAAAAATTCCAACCCACTAATTTAATTAGGGCTAAAATGCATTTTACCCCCCTGTGTTTTGTTGAAAAAGCTAAAAGCCCCCCTGTGTTTTAAAAATAGCTAAAAACCCCCCTGTGTTTTAATAAACTCAGCAAAAAACCCCTATTCTGTTAGAAATTAACGGAAGGTGACATGCACGCGCCTGAAGTGCGTTTGGGCTTGATTTTTTGCGAATTTTGACATTTTTATAGTTTTTAATTGACTAAAATACCCTTATATTGTATCTAAATTACTATAGTCAAAATGACTTTTAAATTTAATTTTTTTTGCATTTTTCTCCTCTAAAAATACAAATATTAATAATTATAAAAATAATATAATATTAATTTAAATTATTATTTAATTAAAATATTTAAATAAATTTATACTTAAATTTAAAATAATTATTATTAATAATTATTAAAACTAAAAATTAAAACTTTCCTTTAATTATATTTAAACATATTTCAATGAATTACTTTTATAATTAATATGATGTTTTAGTTATTTTAAAATTAAAAAATTTATTCTTAATTATTATATTTTAAATTCTTTTTAATTAAATATATATTTAAATAAATTTAAATACAATAATAATTATTTAATTAATTATATATTTAAATATAATTTAAATATTCTTAATTAACTTATTTATTATAATAATTTAAATTAATTCTAAAAATTAAAAAAAAATTTGGGGGGCGACGGCGACGGCCGCCGCCCCCGCACAGTAGGGCGACGACGTCGCCGCCGCCCAGACCATGGGCGACGGCGGCCGCCGCCCTTCGTCATTATCTGGGCGACGTCGTCCCAGATTTGCGTCGCCCCCATCTGCGGGGGGCGCCGCCCCCGGCTCCGTCGCCCCCATCTGCGGGGTACGGCGCAGTCGGGGGTGGCGCGGCAGGAGGAGGCAGGCGGGGAGGAGGAGCAGGCGGCGGGGTGGGGTGGGGGGCGGCGGGGGGGGTGGGGTGGGGCGGGGTGGGGAGATTGGGGAGGGGTAGGTAGCAGGAGGTGGGGGTGGGTAGCAGAGGGTGGGGGTGGGGGTTGGGTAGATAGTTTTTTTTTTTTAATTATTTATATATAATATAAATTAAATAATTAGTTGAATCCAAACCTTTCATTTTTTTGAAATCTAACGGTTGAGATTAATTCATTAGATCTAATGGCCATTATTTGATCAAAAAAATCCAACGGTTACTAAAATAAGAGGTAATATATATTAAATAAGGGTATAATAGTTATTTTATAAAAAAGTTAACGCCGTTAGTTACATTTAACGGAAAGGGGCGATTGAGTTATATTTAAGAAAACACAGGGGGGCTTTTAGCCTATTTTTAAAACACAGGGGGTTTCAGCGGACTTTTTAAAACACAGGGGGGTTTTATGCATTTTAGCCTTTAATTAAGGGAAAGAGCATTCTTAAATGGACTAATACCTTAATAATGTCTTCTTCATCAATTTCAAAATCTATATATTAAAGTTGGTTGTAATGGCCTCACTTTACACTTAAAACATTGATTATTAAATAGGAGAGAGATCACATTCTGTAAAGAGAAAAAGTTCAATTTTTACCCAATACTCCATTTCGTATTCGACTTTTTTTTTTTAAACTTCAGTATTGAGTCATTTTTTTGCTGCCGGTTAATCGAACCGAATTGAACACCAAACTTTAAACATACATATATATTATATTATAAATATATATAGATGTGATAAAAAGTTTATAGCGTTTGAATAATAAGTATCTTAATATTTGTTTTTTAGAAAAACAAATCATTTTATGGTTAATTCATACTTAAATGATTATAATAATTGATTAATAAATAATTTAAAATTTTATAATTAACATTACTTTTTCAATTTTCATTTAATTCAATACAAAATTTAATCAAATCGAAATATAATTTAATTTGTATCGAATTGAATCGAACTGATTTCAATTCAATATTCAATACCTCATTTCAAAACATTAAAGTTTTAATTTAATTCAATTCAATTTGGTTAATCAAAATCAACACTCTAATTGCAAGCACAAAAACATAGAAATGAATTCGCGAGTTGAAAGCAAAGAAATGATGTAAACACTAAACCATAAATTATGAGAGTAGATCACATTATCTCACATGATGCCGAGCAATAACTGGAGCAACATTAATTAGCAACGACAAGTTGAGTACAAACCCTAATTGGAGTGGATGGAGGGAAAATCCCAATAAAGCCCACCAATCACAAAAGCGAATCCGACCACCACCAATCTTCCCAGTTCTCATCGAATGGTCTTCAATTTCTTTTTGACTTTTCTCTTCTTTTCTGGCATTATTAATTATCACACTACACATGGGACCATTTATGGGTTACTTCCAATTGCAGCTGCCCAAGACTGGAAAATGGAAATTGAAACAAAGAGCGACTACCGTTACAAATGATGAAAGTTAAAAGCACGACTTCATCGTAAGTCTTGTGACTTCCCATGCCTCTTGCTGTACTATTTTGCATCCTCTTCATGTGCTCCAAGAAATAATAATTAAAAATTAGTGGATGTGTAGCTAACAGAAAGGCATTGGAAAAGAAAAATGTTTTATTTTTTATTTTTTGAAATATCTTAAAATATCCCAGAAAAAACATCATTTTATTCCTGAATGAAAAATAAAAGAATTAATGTAATTGTTTTCTTGTTTTTTTCACCAAAATATAATAATATAAGATAAATTTAAAAAGTTTAATCCAAATCCCAACCAACAATCATCAATTTCGTACTTTGCGATCTAATTATGTTGTGGTGATTTTCGTGATTTTTAATATAGAATCAATAATATGTACAATTTTTGTTTTTATTTTAAATATATTTTGTTATTAATTGTTTTGTCATAATAAATGTATTTTTTTTGTAGTAATAATTAGCAAAAATATAAACATATAAGATATCAATTATAATATGTAAAAGATAAACGCTTAAACATGGTTATATATTTATTTTCGAATAAACCAATATAAACACTTACCAAATTTTGACGAACAAGATTGTGAAAGTTTTTATTTCTAATTAAATTATATAAGAAATTGTCATAATAATATATAAAACAAACATTATTTAAAATTAAATTATAAGATGATTATGAAAATATATTGTAACAAAATAATAATATTATTTGTTCAAGTTCTTGCATTTATCAATAGCATAAAAAGTATAAAAGAGTACCAATAACTAAGAATAATAACTAATTGATCTCATTTATATATTTATACATATAATACACAATACCAACTAAATCTAATGTCAACATAAAATCAAATTCAATTATTAAAATGCAATCTTTTTTTAGTAGCCCAAAAACAATCCAACCCACTCTTACCTCGCTAATTACAATGCGGTCTGAATGAACTGATTGATCGAGGTGGCCCAATAATTTATTGAACATCCCTAATCACAGTAATAATACCATTGAGAGTACTGCAAAATGGACTAAAATCATTTTTATAATAATTAAGTCATAAATCTATTATTGCAAGAGCTCGTAGTTAGAACAATTGGACAAGCACCACTTGTTTAACTTAAACTCCACACAGATCGGCACTTACACACATTGTAATGTATTTTTCGATTCTCATATAATTAAAATTTTGGTTTAATGACAGCAAATCAATTACAATTCGACATACATACACGGTGGATGCGCAATCCTTCCCGACAAGAAGGGTGTCTACATTGGTGAAGCTGCATAAATGTTTTTTATCAATGTTAAAATATTAAAAGGAGTAATGCATTTGTTGTCATAAAATCCCTGATCTTCACCACTTCAACAATTCCTGACAACTTGTGCGTGCTTATGATCTCATTATAAATCTGATGAGATCCCCAGAGAAGTCAAAACCCAACCATCTGAAAAGATCCTCTCTGATCAGATCTGCCTGATAGAACAAACACACAGTGAAGATTAATCCAACATCTGACTTTGGAGTGAATAATAATAAAACTAGGATCGATGAAGAGATCATTACTGGGAGTTTGCTGTCTGTTGATGGCTGTTCTTTTGCTGTATCAGCCTGTTTCCAATTCAACGACCCAGGTAAAATACCAAAACCTAAGGCAAAATGAAAACACAACCAATTAACCACCAAACAACATTCATATATATACTTTTTCTTGCAAATTAAATCCCCATGTTTGTTTGTGTGACTTAGTCTACTCGTTTGTTTTGGTGTTTGGTCTTCAGATTGGTACTTCTGGATTCCTCTGTATGTCACAGCTTCTGCTGTCAATCTGGTCAACTGGGAAAAACCACCCGATTCAAGAACCAGAAAAACGGGGAGATTTGCTTTCTGGCTAGGAGTGCTGCTGTTCGTGAAGGTCTCAATCGAAGGTTTTGTGATGAGATGGGTTTTGGTCGTTGGACAGAGGGACAGAGTTGTCCGGAGAAAATTTGGAAGTGGGCTTGTGGTTATCTCCATGTTCCTCTATTTGGACACTTGCTCCAACTCTGATCATCCCACCCGACTCCGACTCCGACTAGCAAAATATGGTATTTTCCTATTTATATTTATATATTATTCAATAGTAAATTTTGTTGTATATTTGAACCTATTTATTGATTGAATTGTGATATTAATGTATATAATGCATCATGTTTGCAATTTGAACAGGGATGCCGATACT
The DNA here is from genome assembly GCA_034509725.1 of Sesamum angolense. Taxonomy (NCBI): domain Eukaryota; kingdom Viridiplantae; phylum Streptophyta; class Magnoliopsida; order Lamiales; family Pedaliaceae; genus Sesamum; species Sesamum angolense. The sequence goes on along the minus strand of JACGWL010000001.1, from coordinate 5,543,550 downwards.
GGTGAGCGTTTGCTTACGGACTCAGCCTCGTTTTCTTCGGATTTCAACACAAAGAAATGAGATATTGATGCTAACAATTGTAAAAATGGCCACGCAAATTTCTCTTCCTTGTAAGAATTTTAATTTTTGGTGAGTAGAGTTGAAATCAAGCTGAGATATTAAACCTAAGAATGTGGAGTTGCACTTATAAGCTCTTTCATGTTTCGTCTGGACAACAATTTGATGGTTCAGAGGTTAGGACAGTGCAAGAGGGGGATCAAATTGGTAGTAGCCACTGTTGTATGTGTATTCATGTCTGTCAAATAACACCAAACATGTTTGCCTTTTGCTATAACATTGTTATTTTGAAAAATAGGCACATTAAAATGTATTTCAATTTTAAAAAGTTACACTCAATTTCTTATCAAACAAATTCGTGTTTTATTTATTAAATTTAACAAATCAAATTTAAATAAATTTTTATCTATCATTTCAATCGAGTTTTGAGTAGTTTGATTTATTTTTTAACCGTAAATACAAACAACGTATTATAATAATTAAAAATACTAAAATAGAGTGGCTCAAGTTATTTTCCTCATCTGGGTCACTTTTTTCTGTTACTGATTAGTCTGATTTAATTGGGTACAAGAAAACAACTTAATTGATTATTATCATTGTCAGTAATTAATATATATATATATATATATATATTTTTAATTGTAATCCATTTTCTTAAAAAAAAAAAGCAAGCAAACTTTTGATGATACTTTGAAGTTTGACCAGTTCATAATTAATGAATCAACAAATTAATGAGTCTAATAATTAGGTATCCGGAAAGACAAGATTTTTAATGCAGAATAATGGCAAACTCTTTTCAGTGTGCTTCATACTTCTAAGTACTGTAATATTCAACACATGTAAGAATTTTTGGTTCACCAACTCCCAATTGCGTAATCCCAGCAATTATACGAAATGTGAATGTGGCCTAAGAAACCTATACTAATTGTCAATAATGTCCAGTTTATTTCGTCAAATTAAAATATATGATCTTGGAATTATGAGTTTTAATTTCGTTAATCTATAGTATTTGTTTAGTTAATTAGTTGTTGATATATTATAATAATAATAATTGGTTAGTCGTGCATATTTGATATTGACAATTACTTGATTTATCTATTTTAATTGTAGTTGATCTATTATAATAATAATTAATTAATATATATATTTATTTAATATTGATAACCCACTTACTTTTATTGATGAAATTCTTTGTATAATTTTAATCCATTAAAAAGAAAAAAAAAAAAAGAAAACCAGTCGTAATTATTTCTTGTCACCAAATCATTTTTGTTGGTTAATAATTTATCAAATGCATTCTCGTCACTACTTCACTCTCATAAATTCTAATCACCATTCATTCCATCACCTTTGAGCATTTGATGTCAGTATTGTACTTGTGTTGAGTTGGGTTTCATATGTGTGAGAGACTGAGACTTTCTTCAAGAAAAACAAAGTCCACGAACTGCAATTCTTTCTTATTAAAGGCTCCAAATCCATTGTTGTCACATAGATTTTTTTTTTATTTTTTATTTTAAATCAAGAAAGAAAGACGGGGCCGTATAAATCTGTTTTGCGTACGCCCATCACTCTCTGTTGTGTTCAGACTTCACAGAATAGCACTGGAAGCGTGACAAGTATGTGACAGAAGACAATTGGGGGGGCGGGGGCGGATTTTGCGTATGCCCATGACCCTATGTTGTGTTCAGACTTCAGACATAGATAGCACTTAGAGAGAGAGAGAGCTTGACAAATATATGACAGAAGACAATTTGGGTGCTTTCACTCCAACTTGATGTTGTTTCCCAGGAACCCTTTTTGGTATTCTTGCATTTCTCGTGTCACAAAAATTGATCTTGACTTTCATTGCTTCAAAGGTAAATGGGTTTGTTTGGCTTTGCATTTATGTCTAGGATTAGGTGGTCGTGGTACTTTGTTGATAAATCATGTTGTGGTTTCTGATTTGCAGAGATGGTTTTCGAAGGGTTTATCAGTAGTAAATGGGCTGGACTGGTTAGACACAAGCGTTCCAAGAGGTATAGTAACTTTTTGGGTTGCAGTTCTGTAATTAATAGCTATGGGGTTTTTGAGACAGGAGATGGAGGGAGAACCGGTTAAAACCAGCTTCATTATGACTTTATTTATGTGGGCAAAACATATCTTGTTTCCCTTCTGGAATTTGCGATTCTTGGGAGTGGAAGATTGTGAGTGATGTAATCTGTGTGAAATCTTGACCTGGGAGTTGGCTGTTGTTGAATTTCTGTGATCTGCTTATTTTCCTGTACCCTAGTCTTTTGTTCTAGTTCATGGAATAATTTCTTGTAATAGTTAGACATTCTGATCATTAGAGTAATATTTTTTTTCATGGTTGTATGAGATAAAAATAGATTGAGTTGGCAAGTGTCTTCTGCTGAATGTCAAGCTCTCTTTGTTAATGTTATTGCAATGGTAGCTTCCCGGACAGCAGAGTAGCTGAAGAAGATAAGTTGGATCAATCTACAGAAGCAGCTAGGCCGCATACGTTGGTGACGGTATGTTAACGTGGCCTTTTATCTCCTGTGTTTGAAGTAACTGTTGTTGGAGAAGCCTTTTGGATACTTGAGTTTGAAAACTTGAGAATCAACTTTGTTTGCAGCACCAGTCAGATAGAGTAGATATACATTTTTACCTTTCCCAGTTCATTTAGAGTTTTTACTTGGATCACTAATGCTATCTGGGAGTGGGAGGAATGTATTTGGAATTGGAAAAAACTAATGAGTGGGACTTTGACAAAAAATTGTTGATTGTTTCATGCTAGGATATGAGACACTTAGATGGTTGTGGTGACGGCAAGAAGAAACAATCATCACATGCTGACATTCGGAATTCTTTGAGTGAGGAGGTATGGAGGATGTTGATAGTAGAAGCTCCAACAAATTTCAAAATTTTAACCTAACTGAAATGTAAATTATACGACAAATGATGGTCTCAGCTAATCCGTTTACTTGCTAGCGTTTAGTGTGTTTTTCAGTGCAAGCATTGGTTTTCCATCATGGTTTCAATTATTAATGCAGATAATGCAGCTAGAAAAGAAATTACAAGAAGAAGTTTACATTCGCTGTGCCCTGGAAACAACACTGAGTTGTGGGGCTTCATCCCATGATATTACAAATGAAACCATAATTCCCAAGGTAGCAATCTCTGCCTCTTACATCATAAACTTTGTTACTGCATTTGTATTAGGTGATGGCTTAGCTTAAATGACTCTTTTGTTTGCTTTCTTCTATGAGATCCGTAGTCCTTTAGGTTTTATTAAAAGTTTTTCTATTTCCAGCCAGCCATAGAACTCCTTAAAGAAATTGCAGTGTTGGAGCTAGAAGTTGGGCGTTTAGAGAAGTATCTTCTTTCACTATATAGGAAAGCATTTGATCAACGAATCTCTTCCTTGTCTCCATCAAAGAAAAATGAAAAATTTGAATCACCCTCAGCAACTCCTAGTAGATGGTACCTCGATTTTTCCAGATCAGATATGACTACTGTGAGGGAGAAATTTGCACCTGAAGCTGAAACTCGAATTATGACTGGTTCAAGTGAGGAAGCCAATAGCCCATCAGAAGAGAAGCTTATGGATTTTGTTGCTCAACACTCACGCTCTTCACTATCTCGACGTTCAGATCTGGCAAACAGAACCTCTCTGCTAGCACATGCATCTGTTAAGGCTGTCCTCCGTGCATGTGAGTCTCAACCATCGTCCATGATGGAGGTATCGCATTTTGCCCATAATAGTGAAATTATCACACGATGGTTTTCATTTTCTTCACTTTCGCTGCAAGTCCTTGCAAACACATGATTTTCATTCTATGTAACTAGCATTAGTTCAATTTTTCTTCTGTATTGGGACATGTTGCTTTTGCTGATTTTCATCTACATTATCTTTGAAATTTGGGTTACCTTGTAATCGTTTTCAATATTTCGATTGACTCATGAATGATTTGGTGTTCTTACAGTATGCTCAGCATTCTTCTTCACATGCAATCAGTCTGGCAGAGCATCTAAGTACCAGTGCTTCTGATTATATTCCAGAGACACCAAACAAACTTTCTCAAGATATGGTCAAGTGTATATCAGATATATATTGCAGGCTTGCTGACCCCCCATCAGCAAATCATTGCCTCTCATCACCGACTTCATCGTTGTCATCTCCAAGTGCATTTTCTCCAAAAGATCAATATGACTTGTGGAGTCCGGGATTCAGAAATGATTCTTCTTCTGATAATAGGTTGGATAGTCCTGTTCGTGTGGAAGGACTGAAAGATTTTAATGGGGTTTACAGCAGAACGGTTGAAGTACTTCGTATACATAAAAATGGTCAGAAATTGAGTGATACCAGATACTTGTTACAAGATTATAGGTGATTATTTGCATGATATAGATATGTCGAGGAGATTCATTTTCCTATCATCAACATAAGATTCAGCCCCTGACTTCATATTTTACAGATCTCTTATTTCTCAACTGAAAGATATCGATCCTAGCAAGATGACGCATGAAGAGAAGCTGGCGTTCTGGTCAATGTGCACAATGCTTTGGTGATGCATGTAAAGATCCATATCTTCAAAATTCATGACTTGTCCATTTCTTTAATCCATCTCTATGAGCTACTTGTGTTTTTCAACGTAAACAGGCGTTCTTGGCATATGGGATTCTTCGGAACAATATGAAGCGAATGTTTCTACTCTTGAAGGTAAGTGAAGCCATATTTTACTCCCAGAAAGGCTAGGTTTGAAACTTGTAATTCAATGTTTATGTTCACTTAGGCTGCCTACAATGTTGGAGGACAAGTAGTAAGCGCAGATGTCATACAAAACTCTATCCTGGGATGCCGAATGTCACGTCCTCCTGGACAGGTTAATCTGTCCCTCATATCACTATAGATGCAATGTAATTATGCTTCTATGTAGATGAAATCAGCCATGCTTCAGGCTTCACAATGCCTAACATGCCAAAATTCGCAAAAGTGCACCCAAATTTCCCCCTTTTTTCAGTTCTTAGTTTCAGAATTGGTGGATTAACAGGCATTTCCTGCATTACTTTATCTTCTATTGCAGTGGCTTAGGTTGCTACTTACTTCAAAAACAAAATTTAAAGCCAATGATGAACGGATAGCATATGCAACCGAACGCCCCGAACCCCTTCTCCACTATGCACTTTCATGTGGAAGCCACTCGGATCCTGTGGTAATTGCCTAAACCGTATTTTCTTTCGATTATTTGATTATGAGCATTGCCTCAAATAGACCATGTGATGATTCCAATTCTCAAATCCACTTCTGCCTTAGGCCATTAACATGTGCTTGTCCTCCACTAACTAGTTCAGCTTACACTGCCGCTCTCTGCACGTGTTTATGCGCAGACATGGTCAAGTTGAAGACGAAAATGAATTGAACATAGCCATTCTTATCAGTTAGCCTTTGTTATGTTCTTAGGTTCGGATTTACACACCCAACGCAGTATTTCAAGAGCTGGAGGCGGCGAAAGAAGATTATATTCGAGCAACTCATGGTGTTGGGAAGGATCAGAAAGTCCTTTTGCCGAAGCTTGTTGAGTCCTACGCAAAGGATTCAGGTCTGTGCCCTGCTGGTATAATGGAGATGATGCAGCAAATTTTGCCCGGCTCCCAGTCAAAAAGCAATAACGAACATGGTCAGATCGAGAAGTCTCACAAAAATATCGAATGGGTTTCCCATAATTTTAGCTTCAGGTATCTGATATTGAGAGAGATAGATGGGGAAGTAAATAATGTCAAAGTAGCTAAGTAACATCATCTCCCTAGGTTCTTTTCTAATTTTCTTTCCATATATATTTGCTCTGTTAGATGTTTATTCTTCGATAGAGGTCTAGTTTCTTTTAGGATAGTGGTTTCTCTTATGTGAATCGAGCGTGAAAATATCAAATAGTATGAATCGTGACATGTTAGCAGTGTTGGATCGATATTACTTTATATTATGATATTTTCAAACTCGTTCCACAGAGAAAATTATTCAGTGAAGGAAGAGAATTTGATTTAGTAATTTGGCACAGCTTCGTGCTTCAGATGCGATCGCTTACCAACGAATTTAAATGTAACCTGTGAAGAAACAAATAGTGTTGCATCTCAAGCAATGTACATCATATACGGATAATTACGGCGTTCTCTCCTAATATTTGATTTAACTGCATGTGTATATTTTTAAGTTTGAAAAATTACATTCAGCAAGCGATCTCTAATGTGTGGATATAATTAGTTTAGTATTTGTTTATTTACTGTAATAATAATTATTGATAATTATACATATTTGATATCAATAATCAATATATATTGAATGAAATTTATAATATAATTATAAGAGTAAATTTACATTTTGTCATCTAAACTATGGTCGTTTTTACACTTCGACATCTAGACGTTTTTTTGTGTCAACTTACCATCTCAACTTTATGAAATTTTGCACTTTGTCGTTTATAACTATTTTTCTATCAAATTTTTTATAAAAAAATATCACATGCAGTGCAGATGTAATATTTTATAATTATGTGATATGATATTTCTCAAGTATGCACAACATGTGATGTTTTTCTGTAAAAAAATATCAGCAAAAAAACGATCTTATATGGTAAAGTGCAAATTTCGTAAAGTTAAGATGACAAGTTAAACAAAAAAAACTTTAATTGTCAAAGTGTAAAAAATGATATAATTCAGATGATAAAATATAATTTATTCTAATTATAAAAAATTCACTCAATTTAAAAGTGGAAAAAAGTATTTATCATGTGGAGGGCAAGTAGGAGGAGCGAGTGGCGGACAATCAAATAGCAGGAGATCATGTGTTGGGGGGTTTGGCCTACTATAAAAATAAGACTGAGAGGAACCTTCCAAGATTTCAGTGAAAGAGAAACAGAAGAGTGATGACGTCATACACTTGTCTGTCGGCATCTCTTTCTTCTTGCAACCATTTACCATGAAAACGAAACACTCCAATTAATTGGGTCCATTTTAGGCATATTTGTAACTTGTCTATTTCAGGTTCTATATACCTATTTATTTTATAATATATGAATACTCATCTCATTTTTTATTAGTTATTATAATTTATTTGGGATAAATGCAATTTACCCCCCTGTGTTATGGGAAAAGAGCAATTTACCCCCCTGTGAAAAAAAAACCAGCAATTTACCCCCTATGTATTTAAAACAAAGCAAATTACCCCCGACGCGTTTCGTACATAACACGCGCCTTTTTTATTTTTTTTTTTTTTTTTTTAATTTAAAATTTAAAATAATATTTATATTCTTATTTGATAACCGTTGGATCTGATCAATCTATGGTCCAAAATTAGCTAACAAATCAACGGTGTAGATCTATCTATTTTAAATCAATGGTTTAAATAAATAAAAATAAAAATAAAAATAAAATATTATTATAATTAATTTGAATATAAATTACTATTTTTATAATAAACCTATTTACATAAATATATAATATATATATATATATATATATATATATATTGTGTAGAGAGAGAGATTACCGGCGGGAGGGGGGAGGGAGGAGGAAGAGGAAGCGCCGGCGGGAGGGGGACGGAGGAGGAGACGGCGGGACCAAGGGGAGGGCGGATCTGAGCGGAAGGAGAATGAGGCGAAGAGGGAGGGGGAGGGAGGAGGAAGAGGAGGAGGCGGAGGCGGAGGGGGAAGGAGGAGGAAGATGATGAGGCGGAGGCCGAGGCGGAGGGGGAAGGAGGAGGAAGATGATGAGGCGGAGGGGGATGGCAGATCTGGGCGCGGGGGGGGGGGGGGGGGGGGGGGACGAGGTGCGGCGATGGGAGGAAGAGTTGCGGCGGCGGTCGAAGCGTGAGGAAGAGGAAAGGGGTTGCGATGGGGAGGAGGAAGGGGGAGGCGGCAGCGCTAGGGGAGGTGGTTGGGGTCGGCGGCGGTGCGAGAGGAGGAAGATGGTGGCTTGGGGGCGGTGGCGGCGGCGGTGGCGGTGGCGGTGGTGGCAGGGCGGCGGCGGTCCGGTTAGGTGAGGAAGAAGAAGGAATTTCTATATATATATATATATAATTTTTATATATTAATATATTATTTATATAAATATATATGTATTAATATTTAATTTAAATATATATATAAAATAATATTTTAATGGTTAAAAATATACCCAGATGCATTCCGGGCGCGTGTGATGCACGCTGGACTGAGGGGGTTAATTTGCTCTATTTCTAAAGATACAGGGGGGTAAATTGCTTTTTTTTTTTTCACAGGGGGGTATATTGCTCTTTTCTCATGACACAGGGGGGTAAATTGCATTTTTCCCTAATTTATTTATTATTTTTAATCATATAAATTATTAGTCGAATTGATGTGCAGATCAATTTATTGAGATATTAACATAAACTATATCCTATATATATATATATATATAATTACCATTTTAAAATAAAAGTTGTGAATGTTTTAAAATAAATGTGAAAATTGGTATTTCGGTAAAATTAGAATTTATAATTTATATCTTTTTGTCTAATAAATTGCAGGGGTTAGTAGGGAACTGCTTAATTTAAAATAATTATAAGTAAGAAATAAAAAATACTTATTTAAACTGCATGTTACAAACATCTCATTAATATGCAAAAGTCGCTTTACATAATTTAAGTTATGGAGTTATTTATTTGCACCGACTAAATCATTTTTCTTTTTCTTGGATTCTGCCTAATGCAGAATTAGCTGGAAGAAATCTAGTTCTTAATCACTAATTATGAGGCCACTCAGTATTGTAAAATAAATTTATAAAATATTTGAATTGAAAAAAAATAAAATTATGGAGCTTATAAAATATTAATACTGATAAATTTATAAGATATTAAAAAGCTTATAAGCTTACTCAAATGTCCTCTTAGTTGTATTATATTTATTTATTTATTTATATTCATAGATGGATCCATTTAAAAAAAATATTTTTTCTGAATAAAGAATACGATAGATTGCATTATTTCTTTTTTTTTTTTTCAATTAAATAAGAATTTCGTATATAGTAAAATGTTAGATTTAAACTAATATAGGTAGTTAAACTCATAATTGTTAAAGGTTAGGGTGCAAAGTGCACATAATTAAAATCATTTCAGAATGTCCGACAGAGCATTAAACCAAAAATGGAAGGGGGGAGGGGGGTTGTTAATACAGTATTTACAAAGATTGGGGGTGTGGTCTGTGAAAATTGAAAGTTTAGCAGGCAAAGCGCATTACTCCTATAGGTCGAGGAGTGTTTGCTTTTAACCTTAATATTTTTATTAGTAAAATTCAACTCAAAAAATAAATGTGATGTGGGGACCACCTATATATGGATATCTAGAAATAGCTAATCAACCACAAATTATAATTTTTATTGTTTAATAGGCTTTTGATTCACGTATAAAACATTCGTTTTGCATTAACCTGACGCAAACCTTGTTTAAACCAAGTATATATGCAATGACAACTGCATCAATAGTTTGTATAAAATCATACGATTCGAACATATATACAACAAATATATATGCCCTCTAAGTCTCAACTCTAACTTTTGCTATCTTAATTTTCTCTACACGTTTAACATCGAAGCAAATTCACTGACTTAAGTATCATAAGATGATAATTGCGAGATCCTGATATTATATTATGAGACCCGTCTTACAAGAATATTTGAAGACAAAATTATAAATTGAGTCATGCGTTGGCAATTTTGATCCCCTTCATATTGGAGTATTATCTTATTTGTTGTTATGTAACTGTGGATTATTAAGATCAAAATTGTAAATACAAGACTAAATCTACCAAAAAAGGATAAAATATGAGATGCTCAAAATGTAAATGGAGTAAGTTACAAAATCAAAAATACTAACTGCGTATAATTATAAGAAAGAAAATATAATTTTCCCTTTCAAAATTTTTATCGAAATTATTTGATCTAGAATTTATTAGATTTTTTTTTGTAGGTAAGAACGATGAACTATTATTAATTGAAATAAATTGATTACAAGTACAATCATTCATGTCGATATCAATATCTAACAAAGACTATTACCATAATCATATCATACTTAATAACACCTACTATTACAGTAAATAACAATGATTGTTATGCAGTAGACCAACTTCTTATACAACAGACAACATCCCACGCATTTAGCAGGGTTCGAATCAACTTTACTAATTGAATTAGACTTTGTTGGCTAGAATTTATTAGATCTTGAGCACTTAATTAAACTCGGACTTAGATGAGAATGTAAAGGAGCATTAAGTGACAAGAAGTCTAGGTAAGATAACCAACTTTTAGATTAGAGGTAGGGCGTGGAGGGGTGGATTTTCATAATATTGAAACACGCACATTTTTAGCAAGTTGTAATAATTAATTAGCTAATTAATTAGGGGTATGCAGTCCTAATAATTCCTAAAAAGACTGAAAATGGAAGAAAAGACGAAAACAACTTTATAAAGGGATATTGCTAATTTATGTAAAAGTGGACAAAACCTTAATTAATTTGTGTTGGTCGAGGAACATCAACTAATTATATTTTAATACGTAATTCAGACCATAATTTCAGGGTTAGCCGATTGCTACTTTTGGTATATGACCAATAATTGATTCCATTAGTGCAAATTACATCTACATATTTTAAAATTAGATTTAATTATATAAATACGTTATATATTTTTTATAAAATTATAGGTATACCTTTTGAAGGGGGTGTTTAGTGCAATTTTTCCAAGAGGTATTTGTATAAAATTTTACCATTAAATAGGGATGTATTTGTAATTACAACTATAATTTAAAAAATGTACTTATAATTTTGCAAAATACATGAAAAGTTTGTGCGATTAGACATAACATTGAGGTTATGCTTGGATAGAAAAGTCTGAAATTGTGTGAAAATTTTGAAAAAAAGAGATTTAGAATGATTTCATATTAAGTAAATTTGAAATGTATCCCAATATTATTGGATATTATTTCGAATGAAAATGAAAGGGCTTGAAATTTTGTGTAAGATAGAATTATTCATTGAATTTTTTAGTTGTGGACTTAAAAGAATTTTAAATTAAAATTTATTGATTCAATACAATATAAAAAAAAATTTCCGTCTATACATTTGGGAGAGAATGCTTATATCGAGTTATTTCTCAGTTAAATTTATCGAAACACTAATAATCCCTCAACGCATTAAAATGGACCACCATCAGTCCATAAAAAATGACGAACTCTATATTATGAGTGAAATTTAAATTCATAATATTTAAATAAATGAGAAATAATTGATGAAGCACCAAAGTACAAATAAATTTGAAGGTATGAAAGTGTGGAGGTGTAAGTGGAGAGAGGGGATGACCTCAACGGCACCTTTAATTTCCCAATTTATAGGTCTTAATCACTTATTTAATTTTAGAAAACAAGGTAAGCGAATTAAGGGAAATTATTGGAATGAGGGAAGGTGTGGAGAAAGTACAACATATATGTGGTTCCACTTCCAGCTGTAGAAGAAGATCAGCACTCGCATTTATTAAACTATATACTGTTCCAATATTTTTTGAATTCTAATTACCTGTCTTTCTACCCAACAACCCATCCTCCAACTCCGACCCCCCAACCCTAATAATTTATGATCCAACATTACATTTTTTTTTTCTCTGCTTTCGTGATTGTATAGGCTAAATTACAACTAGTTGTATTGAAATTTATTATAATTTATAAATACTTTTTTATTATTTGAGAATTTATTATAAATATCGTTTAGAAATTAACAGTTGTCTAACAAATACTCCATTATATGAGGTATTTGTTGAATACCCATCAATGTTCGAAAAATAACTATAATTATGATAAATTTTAAGAGAATAATTTGTAATTTCCCCTATTGTAAGTGCACAAGGACTTATAATTATGATAAATTTTACGAGAATAATTTGTAATTTCCCCTATTGTAAGTGCACAAGGACTCGTAGTTTTTTCTTATGACTGACCCAGTGCCTAAAAAAATTAAGATCAAATTGTACGAGAATTAACACACAAATTATAATGTAAATTTTAGTTTCATCAATATTTGGCAAGAATTCATACCCAGCCAAATCAACTGCTGTATGCCAATAATCAATAGATGTAGTTTTACAATTATATATATACATACTTTTGTTAAAATAAAGGGGAATTATAAGTTCAAACTTTTTAGGAAGGATTATTTTTTGCATCATGTGTGTCGGTTAAATTTATTATAACTAATTTATTACCGTCAAGAATTAAGGTTCAACCATGTGAAAATCAGTGCAGTGTGCTGATCAGGACATGCGTTTGAATACACTAAACATAGTTTTAAAATATAATTTTGATCGGAAAGAATTCTTAAAAAATTATGAAATTATAATTTGTGAGATTTAAAAAAAAAAAAAAACAACTAAAATATCTTCTAAATCAAATTTTGCATCAACGGACAAAATTCTGAAAAAAAAAAAGGAAAAAAAAAAAGGAGTAAAATTCCGATTTTGACCACCCACTACTTGTTTATCGAAGGGTAGCTCCGTTGTAACTAAGCTCAACTCAATTTACACTATTATACACAAAAAGGAATTCTCTACACGCAATTTCCCGAACTACCCCTACTCAGGTATTGCACTCAACCTCGCTGCGAACTTCCCTCTTCCCCCGACTCCTCCGCCACACCTCCGCCTCCGAGATCCACTCTCCGCCACTTTTCTCGGTGGCTTCATTCCTTTGTCGCCGGAGAACACAACAATATTACGGCGGCACGCGCATTTGGCGCTGCAGTTACCGCTACTCTTACTGAGAGCCGAGCTGGCTTTCACTGCCAATGCGGCCATCTCCTCCGCCTGAAGAGGGCACTTCAGCCGGGTCAATGGCAGAGCGAAATAGAGCTGACCCGGCTGCAACTCCTCGTCGTCACTGACAGCCGACAAGACGTCGTCAAATTCCATCTCATCGGAGTTACAGATGAAACAGGCGGGGTTCTTCTGCAGAACGTAGGAGACCTTGACGGGGTACGGGAACTCCTGCAGTCTTCCGTCGGCCGATATTAGCTTAGCCGTAGCTACAGCAGTCGAATCGCAAGAACTGCATATACCCATACTCGCTTTTTTTCTGGATTTTCTCCTCCTTTTTCTCTGAAACTGGGAGGTGTATATATATCTTGAGCGGGAGAGAGAGGAGGGGTAAAATGGGAAATTCAAGTAGGAGGAGGACAGTTCAGGGAGAGAGAAATGAATAAAGAAATTAAAGGGCAAAAGGCGATTTTTCATGTATTAGGATTTTGGAGCAGTGGGGCTAGGGTGCCAGCCTGTGAAGCTTGTGGGTGACAGGTTGTATGAGGGGAGTACAGTGACCCACGTTTTTTAATGAAGTTACCAAGATAGAGCCATTGCGGACCTTTGCTTTGTCCTTTTCCTTCTCTTCTATTACTATTTATTAAGCTATAATAATGATGAAATTTCATTTTATTTATTGTGGATCATTTAATTTTATTATTAATGTGAATGTAGTTTTAATTTATGGATTAGATGAGAATTTTACCCTCTGCACAATTGCGCACTAGGTGAATATATAATTGTAGAGAGAGAATTTTTGAGTGAGGGTTTTATGTGTTGTTTTTTTAATGAATAGTGAGTTGGTTAAAATAATAATATTTTTAGCATTTATAGTGATATTGGGAGTTATGTAGTGTGGTAGGGTATATATATTTATTGTGTGACTTAGACATAAAAATTACTCTTACATCCTTGTAAATAAATATTTTAATATTATATACACATCATATAGCCCCCCACTCTCGGATAAAATATTTGGCCGTAGTGTTTTGTCCGAGAGCAAACACTTTCCTAAAATGATTCTAACACATGAGAGTGAGTGGTTGGATGGGGAATGAGCCAAGCTCGAACCACGTTGGGCGAGTGAGCTCGAGGCATGCTGGGTCGAGGCAATGGTTTGATGGGCACGCACCTAATGGGTGCGGCCGTGTCGCGAGGTGAACTGAGCCTCGAGCTGAGGGTGCTCGAGGCACCGCCTCGAGCTGGAAGGCACCTCCCCTAGCCCAGCTCGAGGCGAGCTCGAAGCCACCTCGAGATCAAGGTGCTCGCCACGAGCCGGGGGTCATTGAGGGGGGGGGGAGGCCTCGGTCCGAGGCCGGGGTGCTCGAGGCACCGCCTTGAGCTGAGAAGGGGGTCTCGCCACCCCCCACTACCCAGCTCAAGGCAGCGTCTCGAGCGGGAAGGGGCCTCCCCCCCAGCCCAGCTCGAGGCAGTGTCCGCTTTGGCTCCGTATGAGCCTCACGGGTTTGTCCTGAAAAGGAGCCTCGCTAGGGAGAGGAGGCCTTGGGGCTTATAAGCCACTCAAGCTCCTCGTCTGCAACCGATGTGGGACGCATATCTACATCATAGCCCCCCAAACGAGGGCTTGGTAAAGGCACATGGCCTCATTCCCACAGACGGCGCCATTGATGCGACATGCGACTTGATCGGTGCCCCGTTGCGCGAGGCATTGTCCGCTTTGGCTCCGTATGAGCCTCACGGGTTTGTCCTGAAAAGACGCCTCGCTAGGGAGAGGAGGCATTGGGCTTGTAAGCCACTCAAGCTCCTCGTCTGCAACCGATGTGGGACGCATATCTACATCATAGCCCCCAGACGAGGGCTTGGGTAGAGGCACATGGCCTCGTTCCCACAGACGGCGCCATTAATGCGATATGCGACTTGATCGGTGCCCCGTTGCTCGAGGTATTGTCCGCTTTAGCTCCGTATGAGCCTCACGGGTTTGTCCTGAAAAGGCACCTCGCTAGGGAGAGGAGGCCTTGGGGCTTATAAGCCACTCAAGCTCCTCGTCTGCAATCGATGTGGGACGCATATCTACATCATAGCCCCCCAGACGAGGGGCTTGGGTAGAGGCACATGGCCTCGTTCCCACAGACGGCGCCATTGATGCGACATGCGACTTGATCGGTGCCCCGTTGCGCGAGGTATTGTCCGCTTTGGCTCCGTAGCCTCACGAGTTTGTCCTGAAAAGGCGCCTCGCTAGGGAGAGGAGGTCTTGGGGCTTATAAGCCACTCAAGCTCCTCGTCTGCAACCGATGTGGGACGCATATCTACATCAATTATTTAATATTTTCACTTATATAAAAGTTTCTCAAATATAATTAGGATGTTTGTGACTAAATATAATTATAAATCTAACCCAACAAAAGTTGTAGTTTAACACTTTAGGGTTGAATATTGTGGCATCATCGATGCCTGATCAAATATATGTCTTGATTTGTATTTTTTTCTTGAAGGGTAAAATTTGATTTTGTGAGACTTGATATGTAGTATATATAGTGTCTATATGAATCTATTATAGAAATCAAGCTAGCTGCATATTGTTACCTGTATAGATTCAAGTGCAATACTACATTTGTTATAAGGTTTAAAATTGCTATGTAGATTCAAATACAATATTTTCTCGATATATTAGAATCTTGGTTCTTGATACACTTGTAGTCTAGTAGTGTCTACTTCATGGATCTGTTATGAGAACCAAGATTGTCAAATAGATTGAAGCACAATATGTTTTTCATAGATCTGCTATATGTAAAAAGAAAAAACGACGATATAAGTTTAGACTTAGTGCTTCCTGACGGGAATGTGAAGCTTCACCCTTATTTTCCACTTTTTGTAACCAAAAGGACTATTATGTTAATATATTGTATAAGAAAAGAGTTGAATGTACACTGACTACACAACATTTTAATTAGGAACACAATTATAAAATTTTTATTTGATTAGTGTCATATGAAGTTAAGGTGAGTTATAGATATTTTTCAAAACTCTGAATATGACTCGCGTACGAGAATATCAATTTAATTAAAGTGATCAGTAACATATAGCATCAAAGAAAAGAAGGGTTGAAGCAATCATAATATTGATTAGGGTTTAGGTTTTATTTAATTAGGGTTTAATAAAAATTAATCAAATCAATGTATAGGGTGTGTGTCACTTTATATTTTGTATCATATGCTTCAAGGAGTGGGGTTGTAAATATTCAAATCGATCACATGGTAGATCATGAATCTAGTTTTTCGTTCACGCTTTCATGCATGTATTTTTCATAAAAGAATTAAAAAAAAAATCATATAACATCATCTCATATTTTACATACGCGATGTGCCATTCCATAATTAATAAATGGGTAAATTGCATAACACCCCCCTGTGTTTTAGTGAAATAGCGCGAAATTCCCCTGTGTTATATTTATAGGCAAAAAACCCCCTGTGTTATCTAAAATACAGCAAAATACCCCCTCTCCATTAGAAACTAACGGAGAGTGAACCACACTCGCGCCTTGTGCAAGTGGTCCTTAGTTTTTCCTGATTTTCAGAATTTTTAAGTGGGCAAAATGTCCAATTTACCCCTTTGTTTGATAATGTGCACATGTTTTAAAATTTATTCTTTAACTTAAAAGTTATATAAAATATAAATCAAAATTACTTATATTATATATTATTAATTAAATTAAATTATTATTTAATTTAAAATATATATTGATATTTTATTTATAAAATATACTAATTAAATATAAATTAGTATTTATTTGAATAATATATTATATTTAGATATACTAATTAAGTTATCAATTTTTTAATTTATATTATTAAGTATTTATGATTTAAATATATTAATTAGGTAAATATTTCTTTATAAAAATATACTAATTAAGTATATTAATTAAAAGTTAAATATTTAATTTTTTTTTTAAATAATCCTTCTTCTTCTCCGTCAGCTACTGGGCGACGGAGGTGGACCTCCGTCGCCCAGAACCTGGGCATCAGGGGCGATGTCGCCCCCACGGCAAGGGGGCGATTACGCCATTTAATTTTTTTTTTTTTATATAATATACTTTCTTCTCTGTCAGCGAAGAAGACTGGGCCGCCCAGAAACCTGCGATTAGGGGCGATGTCGCCCCCCACGGCAACGGGGCGACGCAAGGTCGCCCCGTTTCGCGGGGGCGACGACGCCGCCCCCTTTCGCGCAGGCGACAGCAAAGTCGCCCAGACTGTTCTGGGCGACGTTGCCGTCATTTGGCGGCCACGGCTACGCCGCCCAGGTGGGGCGGCGAAGCCGTGGCCACTAAACTTATATATATATATATATATATATATATATATATAATGTATATATAAATATATAAAAATAAATAAATAAATACTTTTAAATTATTTTAGATCTGGACCGTTCATTTTTATATTCAAAGATCAACGGTGGTTATAAAAAGGGTATAACGGTCAATTCAGCAAAAATTTAACGCCGTTAGGGTTTAACTAATGGAAGGGGAGAGTATGCATCAATTTGAAAAACACAGGGGTTTTTTTGCCTAGTTTTTTAACACAGGAGGTTTCACGCTATTTTTTTAAAACACAGGGGGGTTTTATGCAATTTACCCTTAATAAACAGATCATCATATAATACATCCCACGAAATGAAATCGCGAAAACGTATCCCTCAATTCAATAATGATAATGAGTGAATATCACGAAATTTTGTATTTCATTCTTCATCAAATCTAGAACTTTAATGATTTGGTGGAAGAAGAAGAAAGGTAGGAGCGATGGATGAGATGAATTGATTCACGTGATATAACTATATGCATGGATATGGGTGGGTTAAAATAAATTAATGGTGGGTCTGCAATACCTAACAAGCACCGGTCGATAAGTGAGAGTGCACCTTTTTGGTAAAATTTGAAATACATATATTTATGTATTGATGAGTAGTCACCGCTAAGCCACGACAAAAGCATCAATCCTGATAGTGATCATTCGATTCACAAGATTCCATTTGGTGGGGGGTCCGACCCATAATTGGATTTTGACTCCACCCACGCCAAACAAACAAGAACCCCTCCACTTCTCCCCCGACTCCACTCTCTCCAGCTATTATTAGGTTCTTCCTTTCAAATTAATACCCCTCATCATCTTCGAATTCAGTTTTTATACAGTTAGATTTAAGTTTTATCGACAACAAGTTAGTTATAAAAGTCTGACCCACACACACATATATATATATTATATATATATATATATATGTATGATTGTCTTGCTTTTTTATTTGTGTTAACCAAACATAAAATATTGATCAATTTCTTAGTTTTGAACCATCGATATGATGAACTCAGTTCTCACTTTTTTATTTAAATAGTATGAGTTAGAATCTCACTGTATAAAAGAAAAACATTAGTATTTTGTCGAGCTGAATTCTACCAATCTATAACGATTTGTTCAATGAAAATTGATTTTAACATAATTGGCGTTGTTGGGGGTGATCAGTAACATGAATAATAAATTGAGCAATGCTTCACTTATACGTAGATATTTATAAATTTTATAGTTTTTTTTTATGTTTTTTTTTTTAATTTTGAGAAATAAAAATAATATTTTAACATAAACATTTTATTTCAATTCTGTAATAATTTATATATATGACATGAGAATTATTTAAAATCTAGATACAAATAACTGTAATTAGCTAGAATTAGGGTTGGGAAGTTGTGATTTGATTGGTGTTAGATGGTGATGTAATATAGGTGGTGTAGTGGACCACGCAGGTACGTAGCAGCCAAATTAATTAGATGGCTAACAAAAAAGTCGTTGGAAAAGATACGTCTAAATCCACTTATCAAATTCGGCCATCTCTCAACCACAACTTTCCCAAAATTAGCCTATCTTACTAATTACTGCCTAATCCCATCCTAATTTCCATTGCCCCATTAATTAAAACTCAAAACACTTCAATTTTACCACTAATCTATACTTAACTTGCTAATTAAAGCATGTTCATACACTTTATGCTTGTCATTTCTTCAAAATCGTCTTCGGTTCGTACATGAGATAATCGTTTAATATGGTATCAGAGTCAAATTAAAGTCATCAAACAACGGGTCCCGCATTTTGAGTTTTAATCTCAATATCGCCCACTTATATATATTAATTAAAATACAAGATGTAATATGATTTGTAATTAAAATAAAAAATCATAGTATAAAAGTATTACAAAATTCCTAACAATGACATTCCCAAAATTTTAGGTCCAAATCGACCTAGAATTAAAAGCATCCTAAATTACCGGCCAACTTTAGAATTAAAAACGTCTCGTTTAGAAAGATAAAAAACTAAATGTGCTTTACATAATAACTAAATGCATGACTGGATTTGTTTACCATGTTATTACAAGAAAAAAAAAATATGTCAAAATTATTAAACTTAGAAAGCTAAATGTTTTTAAAAAAAAATAGAAAAATGCAATACACCTATAATTATAATTGACAGTGGAAGGTTCTTTTTAAAGAAAAATATTTAAAAATTAAACATAAACGATATATTAGATAATATAACTTAAATAAATAAATAAATAAATTAAGAAAGATGAATGGTGTAGTGAGATTGGAAGACTATAAAAATATATTTGAATTGAGGTGGTATTTATGGAGAGTGAGGTAGGTAACGTGGCAAGTTGGTGATCCACTGCAAAAAACCGCAAGAAATTTAGACAAGCAAGTACGGGTTTGGATCCAGTATACCCAACAACCCGACAACCCTCATCTGCTCTGCTGCCCCTACCCACTTATAATTACCACTATTTTTCATTCACTACCCACCAACTAAATATAACTACCTCTAAATTATTATTTCTTTTCTTTTCTGGTTATTTAAATTATTTTATAAGATGATTGAAATTTATATCATATTTTAAAGAAATTTATATAAAGACTTAGAAAATACCACCTTTTATTTTAGGGTTTAATGCAATTTACCTGTTTTGGATATTGCAAATGAGACAGGGAGATAAATTGCTTTATTTTGAAAAATATAAGAGAGTAAATTACTGTATTTTTAAAATTATGGAAAGAAAATTACTAATTTTTTATAAGGGGTAATCTGCTCATTTACGATATCACAAGGATTACTTGAATTTTTTCCTTTTATTTTGTAAGTATTAAAAAGTGAGTGGTTTTTATTTTTATTAATCATTAAATTCCTGCAGTTTTGATTATATAGACTAATTATAGAATTATTGAATTCTATTGTTTGCCTCACAGAAAAGTGCCAATTTTTTTTAATTTTAAAATTATATTTTGTAGAATTTCACCATGCTCATTGTAAAAATTTAATATTTTGTAAGCAAACCCACTTGGATTACAATTTACCTCTACAAAAATTGGAATCTCAAGAATCATTCATTATTATTTAATTATATGTTATTATTTTTACAATTATTTTAGATCCAATAATTCTGATATTTCTATGCCTGCTGGAAAATATATATATATATATATATATATATATATATATATATATATTTTTTGGTCGGACCAAATACATTGGGAGACATGAATTATGTTTTAAAATTTAGATCTTAATTACTGCTTGTATTACATTAATAGAAAGTGGGCCGACATGCCTGTTAACTCGTCCTGCCTGCCCTGCCCTGCCCTGCCAACGATGTCTCATTCTCAGTGTTAAAATTGATATATCATAATTAAAAGGTTCGAATTTCACAAATTTAAATATATAATTTGATATTACGGTAGTTTTTTTTTTTTTTTTAACACATTTGGTGAGTTGTAAATATTAATAAATATTGAATTAGGTTTTGAATTTGCATAACGAAATGAATCGAATAATTTTTTTAAAAAAAATCCTACAGTATCCTTGAACCTTCCTTGAAATGAACTATGTGAAAATTAATCAAAAAAATTAGAATAATAAAATCGTATTCTTGATATTAATTATTAAATGTCTTAGCTAGCTAGATGCTTGATTTCTGCTATCATTATTCCAAATAAATGCGCATGCATGCATGTGTTCACACAATCAAGAATGTCGGATTAATTCATCCATAATTCATTAAATATAATATATATATACAATATAATTTGAAAAAATAATTTAAAATCTTCTCAGTACACCTCATTCTTACTCTACATTGTGGTCGGACTCGAACACAGTTTGGGATTTTTTATACACATAAATAATTTAAGCATCAGTGGATCTTATTCCAAATTTACATTATGTTGATATAACATAATTTACACTGTCTGATGTTTTAAAATTCTTGCAGTCATAAAATAATTCTAAAATTTCCCAATATTAATGTACGCTATATGGTATTTATACGAGAAAGGGTGTTTGTATATATAATTCCATTTCTGTATAAAATTTGTGAAATTATATAATTCATATTTTAATAATTACACAAAAAGTACATTATGCTCATTATACTATTAATTTAGTTTGCTCGATCCTAATTAAAAAATTTTGTAGCATAAATTAATTTCCGAAACACAAAGTAAAGTGCTATGCTGATGTTTTTTTTTTTTTTTTTAAATAAGATTCAATTTATTATCATATCATTCATTATATTTAAATTTAATACGTAGATATTTTTAAATTAAAAAGTATAATTAAAACAAAACACTAATATAGAAAATAAACTGTAAACCCACATTCTGGGAACTGGACCCTTAAATGAATGACTATTGCAAGTCAATGGTTTCATTGTAAGTAGAAACATTCTAGTTGGCAACATCGTTACATTTTTAATTTAAGCAATTATTTTGTCCAAACAGGCTACGAGCTAAATTTATTCAATTACATTACTTACAAAATATCTAATTTACCCTTGTTGGTCCTCATAAGTTGTAACTAGAAAAAATATATATATTTTTTATCATAATTAATCATTATTTGTAAAAAAAAATATAATAAATAAAAATTAATCACGATTTCGCAACGCCATTAGCTATTGTTTATGCAAGTTAGGCCAAAATATTTTAACTATAACCCCAATATATGGCAAATATTGATCACTAACAATGGTCAAAATTTATGTGTTTGCATTGATTGTGTTTGGCCGTGATTAGTAGTATTGATTTCTCATGATTTAACATCTTCGTAATTTACAGTACAAAAAAAATTGATTTTTTTTTTTTGTAGTGATTATTAAGGCCAAGATCATATCTTTTCTTTTCTTTTCTTTTTTTTTTTTATAAATTCAGCTATTAATGTAAATAGTGAATTGACAGAAATGATGTCTACCTATTTATTTTGTTGAAGACAAGACAAGATCTATTATGGATACATATTAATGCATGCACGTGCACACGATTGGTTCCGATGTATTTGTATTCATTTCAGACAATAATGTCTCTAATTTGACCACCGAAAATAATAAAAAACGATGACATTTTCTTTCTATTTAATCAAAGATAATTATGTTAATATATTGAGAGATATATTGATTCAATCAAGGTATTAATATCCTAAGAAATTATAAAATGAATTATAGCAATTTGTATAAATTGAAATAGAAACTCAGAAGTACTCTGAAATTCGAACATATGACCTCAAACTTGTTAATATATCATTTGAAATATTAATTGCAACAAAGAGTTCATGAATTGGTAGCTCATTATTATAAATTATAATAAACATTAACCTTTATTTTGTTTAAATTAAAATTTAAAGTTAAAAGTGTATTTGTCTATATATGTCTAAATAAAAATAAAAATTAAAGATCTGAACAACCATATCTACTGAAAATCAAATAAGTTGCTTATAGGGAAAGTATCATGTACGTTCCTTTATACGATGCATCAGATTTTGACATATTTTTATTGAAATTAAAGTTATATATGTGTCAATTATTTACTTTTGGACATATTTCTTTTTCGATTATATTATATGCACATATCCGTACGTAATATGTAACACACAAATTATATATATATATATATATATATATATGGAGCATGTCTAATTGAATCGAATAAATCACAAAATTGGTGTAATATCCTATTTGTTAATAATTGATTACTCATTTTAAATTATACATCACTTGTAGGACAAATGTATTAATTATATATTAATTATATTTATGATATAATTAGTTCAAGTCGAATTAGACCCTAAAAACTTTTATAAAGAGTAAAATATAGACATCCCCAACGTATGGGTCATTTGCACTTTGTCCCCATTTTTTTTTTTTTTTTTGACGCACTTCTCCACCTATAACGTTTTGATTTTGATACACTTTGCACTTTTCGAGAAATAAATACGGAATATTCCGTTTGATGGCCACTATAAAAAAAATGCAACAATTAGTCATGACTAATTATTATGGTTAAAAAGAAAATAGCGCAGCAAATAGTCACCAACTGTTGGTTGTGGTATATGTGATGGTGACAAAATATTTATCATGGTAAATATTTTTTCATGATCTTAGCTATGCCAATAATTAACTTTTCTTTGTTGGTAAATCTATGCTTTTGCACTGATTTTATTTCACCATGATCAGTAAAAATTATTTACCATAATTTTTAGATTTCAATAACTATTAAAATTGTAGCCAATAATTATTTTTTTTAATGCAATTTTGGGTTCATTATAAGGGTTAAATGTAGACACCCCCAATATATGAGATTATTTGTATTTTGCCCTCAACTTTTCAAAAAAAAAAAAAAAAATCAATTGAATTTTTTTTTAAAAATGGAGGAAAGTATGGAAAATCAAGATTATGTATATAGATAAAGTTTAATACATAATTTACAGATACACAACTTCACTAGCCTTGATGATGTCGCACATTGAAAATACACAAGATTTTGTTCTTCTTTTTTGGATTTGATTTTGCCTCTGAGTTCATTTGGTTGTGTTGTAAAGTTGCATTACAGCTTTCTTGATTTTTTCATCATCTGGAGTCGACGAGTTTTTCTTATTTTATCATCTAGGTTTCCCAATGATTGTAACATTGTGTTGATTTTATGGTTATATTAAAGCTTTTTGTTTGCAAATTAAAGTTTAAAGTTCTTTTGTTCGATTTAAGGATTTCACACACTAATGTTGTAGGAAATTGATGGCTTTTTGCTTTGATTTTAGCTTTGTAATGTAAAGTGATTTATCTTTAAAGCAGGCACTGAAAAAAAAAATCATCTTTAATTTATTTTGCTTTTTTAAAAGATTGGGGACAAAATGCAAATGACCTCATATGTGGGGGTATCTATGTTTAACCCTTATAATACTCTATCCAAAATCGCTCTCAAGTACGTGAATACATGCGGATGAAATATCTATTATTATTTTCAAGAAAATGCAATGTGCAACAAAATTAAAAGATGGGGTGGGGAGTGTAAAAAGAATAAAGGTTAGGAGGAGCCGTGCAAATGACCCAATACGTTAGGGAGCGTCTACGTTTTACCCTATTATATATGAAAACTTTCTTACATTTACGAACATAAATAAATCGAATCAAGCCAAATACATTATTATTCAAATTTATTTAAATTATTATGAATTCGATATTGATCAAATTGACTCAAACGAGTTTCAATTGAATCAAACACATACGAGCCGAGCTCTAGTACATAATCTGATATACACATGCAAGCACATATTATGTTTTCACTAATTAAATGGAACTCGACCCTAGTTTGAAAGCTTATGAATGAAATTTTGATTGAAGTTTGATTCGTTAAGTTCAAACAAACTTAATTTGATTGATCGATCTCAATTGTACATCGAGCAGTTTTATTTATTTATTATACCGCAAATTACAACCGTTGACAAACAAAAATACTTTCCATCCAATCTATCATTTAATTGGACGTTCCTTAGCTACAAAGTTCACCAGAATGGGGCTCTTGAAGGGATTCCTTTCCGACTCCTCTTGCGCATGTTCATGGTGGACCTGCCCAATAAGGAGCATTCTTCGGTACCTGCTGTAGTACTCTTCCTCTTCCTCTTCCGCATAGGCTGAGGCTGCTGCTCCACTGCCGCTATTTCCATGCTGTTTATCATCATACTACTATTACCCATCATACTCTGCCACAAAACAAATACACATCAATTCATTAATTAAAAATTAAAATATATATTTCGACCAATCTACTAACTTGACTGTCAGAGTGATTTGGCCGTACTGAGTACAACCCGTCAACTCTGACTGCCCTTGTTGGATTGACGTCGAATCATCTAATTTTAATTTTCATCATGGGCTTAAAATAAAACCTAAATCCCAATATATAACAATATATATGAAGTAATAGTAAGTTAAAGAAAAAAAATAAAGGGAAGATGATATTATTATTATTAGAAGTAGGTGTTGGTAGTAATTAATTGTACCTTGCAAGCAATAGAGCAAAAGAGACAGTTGGAATCCTTGAGCTTCTTCGCGCATGTCTGGCATTTGGGATCATGTGTATTATGATTTTCATGCACCCCTTCCCGACAGGGTTTGAGGTAGAAAATGTCCTTGCCGTTGATCTTGTACACTTGAATATCAGATGCATCCATATGCTTTTTAAATTTTTTGATCTCAATCGCGGCCCTCCGTGAAGCCGAACAAACCTTTGAATTAAGAAAAACAAAAACAGATTCAATCGTAGTACTCGTTAAGTTGATCGATCAAGAAACAAGAAATTCATGACGGAATTAATTAATATCGATTGAATCGAAGTATTGATTAACGAGGTATGTACTTGGAGAGAGATGTGGCCGTGGTGGAGTCGGGAATGCTGGCGTTTCCAGCAGGTCTCGCAGACAGGGCTTCCCATGCAGACGGCGCAGAATATAGTGTTGTACTGATGGACGTGTTTCTTGCATCTTTCACCCTTGTAAAACGGGATACTCAGCCACGGCTCCAGCCATGCTGGCATTCCTCCAGTGCTGCTGCACATCACCATTGTTGTGAACTATGATATGATGATCAGTATAGTAAAAATGGGAGTGGGTTTCATTAGGGTTTATGCATGAGATAGAGAGGGGTATATATATACATATATATGGGAAGAGATATGGCGGTTATTCGCGGGTTTTAAGGTGTTTGTAGTTTACGAGAATTGGGTTTTGTTTTCCTAATATAAAGGTGATTGTACTAATGGAAAGAAATCCTGATAGTTACAACTTCTAACCACTTTGAAAATCCTCCCACGTGAGCCAACTTGGAATCCTAGGCATTAAGTATTAGTTTTGATGTATGTTTCGTTATATATCACACCCATTTAATTCTTTCTTTTCTAATTATTTTAGTAGTTGCATATAACTTTTAAACAAATCTTTTTTACTATTTGAACACTTTTAGGTTGTATGCTTTTATTTTTTAAAAGTAATATTATTAACCAAATTAATGAATGCAGAATTAAAAGTTTGATTGGTGCCTGACAAATTGAGTTCCTCCTTGAATGAAGGATAGATTAATTTGAGAATAGATGATCATGATAGGATAGGATATGTTTATCTTTTGTTTATTTAGATGGATAAAAGTAAAAATTTATGTAATCCCATGTTTACTATATTATAATGGGTTACGATTCAGGACAATTTATGAATCTTTTAATAAGACAAAATTTATGGAAAACCACATGTCAGTCAGTCTCATGTATTATATATGTATACAACATGGGAACGGTTTTCATCGTCACACATCAATTTGCAAAATCCACAGCAACTGCTGATTAGTTGCAGTGGCGAAACACACAGGAATGAATGAGACCAAATTAATAATGCATGAATTTCTCCATCTCAATGTGCACAAGAAATGCCAATTGCTGCTCAAATGCAGTTAGTAGTATTCACCTCACCTCAGCATCATTATCCTTCAAATCAGCTTTTGGGTGCATTTTCAGCAGTAAGAGGAGGAAGTTGCCTGCTCACTCTTTTGTCTTAAGATTGTGCTTATGCCCTTCACTCTTAAAATGCTCTCTCTCAATACTCTTTCACATCACCAACAAAACCATTGTGCAAGTGCTTTGTTTGCTTTCCGCAGGAGAGTAATAGAAGAGAGAAATGAAGAATAGTCTTACTCAACCGAGCTGGACAGGGGGCTATTAATCCCTCCTACTTGGGGTGGGTTCTAATCAGCCCTTTATCCCTCACAATCGCGGGCAAGACTTGTTCCTTATCCCTGGCTGCTGAGTTAACAGAATCTACAGAATCATCTTTAGTAGAGTTGCAGATGCTCACTGCAGCAACTTATTGTTCTGAATTGTGGATGCTGAAAGCTATCCTGATAATTAATCCATTGGAAGGGTACAATTTATCTCAAGTTCTTAAAGCAGTCCCATATGTTCTCTGCTCAATTTTCTGTTGCTTAGATGCAAAAAGTTGCAAACTTGAAGTTGGTTATGATAAACATACCTTTCTATGAGAAAGCCTTAAATGGAAACTCAATTATGAGATTTTCCCTTGACCACAGCCAGTTTTCGCGACCCAGAATCCATTGACATATTGACAGTGGTTCGAAATCTTTTGGTGAGTCTTCCGACTTTACCACTTGCACTTCAAAAATGTCGGTCCTGCATAATTGACATCAACTTGTAGCATTTCATATAAACAGATACTGGAATGAAGTCTAGTTGTACAACAACAGGTTGTGGAGTACATGTTGGGAAAAAAGTTTGCAAAAGATCAATCTATACTTCAATGGGCATATTACCTCAGAGTGTGCAAGGGACTGATGAAGCAATTGAACCAATGTGAAAGTGTGTGATGGATCTTAGGTTCTTTCGCTAAAAAGTCACGACGACACTAGGGCAAGGATGAATGCCTTTAATTCTTAGCTCTAGATTTCCGCAGCATCTAAAAACTCGCCTCGTAAACCATATACGTCATCTTCAGACTTTAAGTGATCTTTCATTTGATTGAGTGTGAGGTAGATAAGATTCGAATATTCATGTTTGTTGTCGTCGACCATAAAGTCAGAAATGTGGCCGCTGACTTCGATGGAGCTAACTGCATCACTCTTTCTGACACCATGGTCCTTCATTAGTTTCCTCATCTTCTTCATATCATCCCACTGTTGAGCTTCACAGAATATGTTTGACATAAGTACGTACAAGCCCCCTGCATTTGGTTCCAATTCTAATAGTTGCTTCAAGACCAGTTTTGCAATTGAGACATTTCGGCGAGTTCTACATGCACCAAGCAAAGTACCCCAGATAACTATGTCTGGCTTCATTTCCATTTTCCCAACCAGTTCAAGTGCCTCTTTCAACAACCCTCCACGACCAAGAATATCAATCATACAAGCATAATGCTCAACATCATATGGTATGTTATACATATGAGCCATTTTACTAAAGAAATATCGTCCAATTTCAACAAGACCACAATGACAACAAGCAGAAAGTAAGGCACTAAAGGTAACTGCATCTGGCCGAATCCCATCTGCCTCCATCTCTTGAAAAAGTTCAATTGCTCTATATCCATAACCATGCAATGCAAGGGCATTCATTACAGTATTCCATGAAACAATATTTTTCTCTGGCATCTTTAGAAAGACATCCAGTGCTTTTTCTGCAGAACCACATTTTGCATACATGTCTATAAGGGAGTTGCACAAAGTAACAGTAGGTTGCACACTATTATCGCGCAAATAGTCATGCAATTTTTTTCCTGTAACTAAATCACCAAGTTGACTACAAGCTGAAAGAACACTAACTATTGTAGTCTCATCCGGAATCATACAAGAATCGCACATTCTGTAAAACAATTCTATAGATTCCTTATAGTAACCATTTTGGAGATAACATGAGATCATTGAATTCCAAGAAACCACATTTTTCACAGGCATTTGGTTAAACGTTCTCTCAGCGAATTCAACGAATCCATGTTTAGCATATGCACTAAGCATGGAGGTCCATGAAACCACATTCTTTTCAACCATTCGCATAAACACTCCTTCAGCCATCTGCAAATGCCCGCACTTAGCATACATATCCAGAAGCGCATTGTGCAAGAAAACATCAACAGTAACCCCATTAATTTCAATATACCAATGAACAGATCTCCCCAACTCCACATCACAAGTTCTAGAACAAACTGAGAGCAAACTAACAAAAGTATGACCATCAGGTTCCACCCCTCCTTCCCTCATGCTACCGAACAGCAAAAATGCTTCTCTCCACCAACCCATTTTTGCATAACCTGTGATCATCGAGTTCCATGAGACTAAAGTCCTAAACTCCATAAAATCGAAAACTTTTCCTGCACAGTCAATCTTCCCACACCCAACGTAAAAGTTTATTAACCCATTCTGCACGCATATATGAGACTCACAGAAACCCAGTTTTACAGCATGTAAATGAACAGAAACCCCTTCCAGGTATGCCTTCTGCAACGCACAAGCCTTCAGCATAAAAGGAAAGGTGAACTCATTCGCGAAAATACCTGAACAAATCATAGTTTTGTAAAGAAAGATCGCCTTATCTGAATTTTCTATACTCGAATAGGCCCTTATTAAGGTATTGTACATGTGCCGATTCGGGTGGGGAATTTTTTCGAACAGGTAACGTGCGTATTGGAGGTCGCCCAAAGAAGAGAGAGCGCAGAATGAAATGAGTTTGCTGAGGGAAATGGTGTCGTGGGTGAGGCCCCGGAGGATGATTTGGGCGTGGAGGATTTTTAGTTGGCTCATTGACGAGCATTTTTCAATGAAGGAATGAAGTGTTCGGTGTAGTGAAGAGGAAGAAGAGTTGGAGTTGAGGGTCGCGGAGGTATGTAGGAACAGAGGCAAAGTGAGCTTGTTCACTTGTTTGGGAAATTTAAGCATTTCCTGAAATTAGGTTTCGGATGTTTTGTTTTTTAAGGATGCATGACTAGGAAATTTGACAGGGCAGTGTGTGAGCTGGAGAAAAGAACAGCTTATTTTGTCTCTGTCATTTCTCGTATGATTGTTTTAATAGGAAGGCATTTTCAGCACTTAATACAACATGTGATATAACGATTGACAACTCACGTGAGTACAAACACATATGGACGGCATCACATAATAAGTGCATTTGCAGTATAATTCACTTCCAACTTTTGCCTTAATTATTACAAAGTTTCATGGGGCAAAGACCATGCTAACTATACACTTGGGATACTACAGAGATGCATGCAATACACAATCTTCTCAGGAATTCCCAATCACTTGTACACAAGCCCAATGGCAGAAATTGGGCGAACAGATGAACTACGCAGAAGGAAGAAGCCAGAGATTGAAGAGCAGCGAGGTGAACAGCAGACACCAGGACAAGAAGGCCATAGCAGCTGCCAGTTGATATCTAATGCACATCTTTCCCGTGCAGAAAGGGTCTCTAGATGAAAGCAAAAGATCAGTCACGCTAGCAGCCGAGGTAGAAGCAGCCAGGGACAAAAGTGAAAGAACCTATGAGAGAATTTGATATCTTTAGTATTAGTTCATCAATGATGCTACAAATAAAAGATGGTGCCGATGGTGAAAATGTACCCAATCTCCAACTATGACAATTGAAAGTATCCCAGGTGGACGAACCGGACGTTTGACGCAAATAGAGAACGTATCCACCAGTGCCAATGTTGAGCTCCATGGAACCACCAAGCCCATAGCCATAATCAAGAAGCTGCAAGTTAAAAGGATTAAGGCAGATGTTTTTGCAGGCGCAGCGCTGACTTCTATTGCATGAAAAACAGCAGCACAATAACAAAAAACAACTACTACTGAAAAAACAGTACAAAAACAACAATAAGCTACAGAGACAGTGCTGATACAATTTAGACCTCTATACTAACAAGAATGGACCAGATCAAAGTAAGCTAAGAAACAACCAACCAAACTTTCTAAATTCTTACCTTTAGCTTATCAGCTTTCTTACTTTCTTCTCTTTTTATTTGGTTGTGGAGGAATGGGGTTGTTTAGACCTTACTTCCTGGGGCAGATAATTGACAGATAATCGAAGCTACAGCCAAGAAGGTTTTACTGTTAAGAACTAATACTTGACGTGCATGATTTCCTCCAAAGACTTGTCGAGATATGTTTCACAATAGCATTTAAAACCCGGCCTCGACTTGTAACATTTGCCATTATAAAGTTCACAGAACCTCTCATCTGGAATTCTTTCTCATGTCCCATTTACCAGTAAATAGAATATGCACAAAGATGGGTTTCTGTTGCATCAAACTCAAGTTAATTCCTATAAGTATTTACTTCATATAGAAAACTACTAGGTTTCTTAGAGAAGCCATAAGTCTAATTGACGCCCCACGTCCGAGACTGACCATCTTCCCAAAGTGTTAGAATTTAGCCACACAAAGCTTCTGCATTTTCGAGAACAGAACTTTCTTGTGTACGACAAATAGACGCTACATTTAATACCTTATGACACTACCTAAACCTGCAGTGGTGCTTTCTTATTCCACGGTCATGCTGACTTGTTGTTAACTTATGTGCCACAAAGGGAATGCCACGTGATCACTGATCTCCGGTCAATTTTCCACGTGGTCATTTATATCCAATCAAGTTGCTTTACAAACAGATCACTCATTGATCAAGTGTATGCATAGGCATCGATCCACAAATCTCGCGACACGTACTTGAACACAAATAGACACAAAGACTGAAGTACCATGTTCCTGTTTCTTGCGTATCGTTATCATAAATAAGAAAGTGATTCAAATCACTCACAAGTGAGGTAAAACCCCCATCACATTGGGCAACAGCACAATACTATAATCACTAAGGTGCAGCCATAAAATTGAGTTGCACAATCTTATTGACCACTTGAAGTTCTAATTTTCACAATTCTCTTTGTCCATTCATCCCCATCTGATTCTGGCTTGCTTCCACATAGATGTCTACCAATTATACTCCACAGACGAAACTCAAAAACTATAATTTTTTTAAACATATTATAATTAAGACCTTGGCAGTTCTTATCACATAAATCCTGTGATCCCCACAGTGACCAGCCCAATTCATGCATGACGCAGACATATCAGAAAAAGACTGTAAAATAAACTCCAAACACATAACCAAAAATCAAAATTTATGAGACTGCTTTATTCCTAAACTGACAGATAATCAGGGAATAATTAACCATAAACCAAAAGAGTAAAATCAGAACAACAAAAGGGTCTCCAAGAATCAAGATGAATTGAAACAAAACAGAAAGAAAGAGAAACCCCCTTTTTTTTTAATATCAAGAATTACCAATATGCGGTGAAGCTGTAGAAGTCAACACTCATACACATGAAGAGCAATGAAGAAACAGCAAAAATTGCCTGCCCCAATCTCAAACCCAAGCTCCCAGTAGTCCCCAGAGCCCCAGGCAACTCCCCCATATCATCCACCGCACACAAGACTCTCCCTTTGCTTGCACAAAAACAAGTCTTGTACGCCAGTAGTGATGATCACTCAGCTCCGTCATAGTCATTCAATTCTCTCCCCAGCCGCTGCCACGTTTCCCACCGAAAGATTTAAAGGAAAAGGAAAAAGTAGGTGAATTTTCTTCCGGTTTTTCGAAGGAGAATTTTTGAGTGACGGCTCTGTCTTGGGGTGAGATGAAATGGGAAATTAGTTTGTCGGAATGGAAAAAGAAACGGTGGTGGTTACGGCGGAAATGAGATGGTTCCAAGAAGATTCTTGCTCTCTTCTCTCCATTTTTGTCTTAATGCTGGATTGGTAGTAAAAATGACATTTTTCATTTGCACTCAGTTTATGGCTTTTTTCATGCGTAAAAGAAAACATTTGAAAAAAATGAAGAACAAGGAGGAATTTGTTTGTATTTTGAAGCCTAAATGTTCTCTCACTTGCACAACTTTTTAAATAAAAACCACTTTCCTAATATTATTAGATTTTATAAAGTTTGTTAGTGTAATCTATCACTGATTATGTCATCAACAACATTATAAACTCTAACTTTATTACAAACGTAAAATTCATTACTTTTATCTGAGAGTTTTATGAATCCACGCAATATTTAAGTTAATAAACTCTGCACTCAATGTAGATTTTTGTGGAGCAAATATTGGATATCAAGCTCGGAGAATCAGCAATTGGCTTGCACAAAGCCCCACTCTGAATCCATTCTTGCTAAAAAGAAGGAATTGGAAATTTGGATTTTTTATTCCAAATTATGTTTTATCTTCTATTGAATCTAATATGTGCCCACCATATATACAAAAAATTAATGTAATGTAATTTAGTTTATTTTATTTAATAAAAAATTTTATACGTGTATCATGCATACGTTAGATGTAAATAATTATGAGTACCATGTATTAACATGCTCCACGAACAAATATCCATCCGATTTTACTTCACTAAGCTTGTGAAACGCACCCAAGTTGCTTTCTTTAATTGTCATTTCAAGTGGATAACATACAAAAAGAGAACATTAATATACAATCATGATAATCTTGGACGTCCAACGTTACCTCTCCATTACACAAAAAAGACTCAAACCATTAAACTTAGTACAATTTTGCTGCTGCTAAATCCACTCTATTAGTCAAGCTGAGCGTACCAAACCCCTGGATTTTCACATCTTTGGGAGCCTTGGACCCCAAATCAGTATCAGAAGGCTGAATGCTCTCAAACACACCAATCACCTCACCAGTCTCAGGCTTGCTCTTAGTAACACTCAACGTAATCTTCCCTGTCGATGATGCCACATTCTTGTTGTTCTCCTTCTCCAGCTCCTCCTCGTCTCCTCTTCCTCCAGCAGGCAATGCAACAGCATTGTCATAGCCAGTTGATCCACCCCTGCCCTTTGGGTCAAGAAACGATGAACCTCTGTATGATGGCACGAGGAACTCTCCTCCAAAGCTCTCAGGCTTACCCGATGCAACGAGCTGCTTGATGGTGAAGAGGAATGGCACACGTTCGCCACCAGGAAGCTGCACTGTGACTGCAGCGTAGTCAATTCCGTCCTTCTCCTCAAACTTGACGGTTCCATCCTCAGATACCACGAAAGGTCCCTCAATCTCATCAAGAGTGTAGGTTAGACGTGTCATGAGTTTTGTTTTCTGGAACTCTGGTGGGGCGTTCTTGTTTACGCCCTCAGCCTTAACGGTGAACGATGTGGGCTCAAGGCAGAACTTCTTGGCATTGTATTTACCGGGCTTGAAAGCGAAGCTGTCGACTCCACCCTCGATGGTTGGGCACTGGTTTGCAGTTCCGGTTCCTTTGACTTCTAAGTAGGTCTTGCTCTGGATTTCGTCGTAGGTTAGCCTTTTGGGAGCTCCTTCAGCATTGGCTCCCTGTAAACAGATGAGTTCTAGTTGAAGTTCTTGACTGGAACTGTGAAGAAACATGTGAATTCCAGAAACTTTTACACTGGTGTTCCTTATTTTCTCAAACTCATAACGATGATTGAACTACGATGTTCACTGGTTGAGCTGAATTATGACGTGATACGAATTCTCATTCATCATGATCAATTTCAACTGGTGATCCATCAATTGAATCAACAGATATAATTTGAAATGATCGCTTGAAAATCCTGGCTGATCATCTACACTACAAATTCAGGCAACATCCTGGTTTGAGTTTGTCCACAAATAATCAACAGTTTTACTCTCCACGCGTGTTCGTGCATAATTATATAGTTGAAAACAACGAGTTATTAAATACAACTAGATGTAGGTACTATGTGTTACGATCCTCGACCGTTTGCTATATCAGCATGTAACGGTGTAACCTCAACTACAACGAATTATTACATTTACACTTCCCGATCAATATGTGTAATCATATTACATAAATCACCCATATTATTTAAATAATTAAACAGACACAACATGTCAATAACATTTTCATTGTACTATAAAACACTTTCTTGAAAAATAAATTAGACAAGGGGGTCGGAATTACCGAAACGACGAGTGCAGAGGTAGCAAGAGCAAAGCCAGCAATCTTGGCAGCATCAGTGAGCTTATGAGCCAAGTCCTTGAGATCAGCCTGAAGAGAGCATGTCATTCTGGCACCGGCAGGCTCGACGCCAAAGGCCTTGCCGAGGGTTTGAACAGATCGGAGCTGAAGGCTGGTTCTGCCAACCTTGGTGGGCTGCATCAGAGTGGCAGCTGCCTGTAGTGATGAGGTTGCCATTGTTGCAGTACTTCTCTTTCTGTTTCTTGATGGGCTGCCTTAATTATTACACAAAAGTATAGTATAGGATGGTAATGTGGTGTGTAAGGAGGACAAAAATCTATGTTGGTGGCTTTGGTGTGAGTAAGATAAGAGATTAGGATAAGAGGTCTGCTTCCATTGGTTGGTCACAGCTGCTGTAACTGGTTTTCTTGTTGCCACGTGGCGGTCTTGGTGTTTTAGGACAAACATATTCACTTTGAATGATAGATACATTTCCAATATCATAATAAAAAAAAAAAAAAAAAACCTTTTCAAAAAACATTTATCTTATATATAAGAATGGAACGTGGTACATATGAATAATTGAAATTACATTATGATTTGTGTAGGATGCAACAAATTTTTGGGTAAGGAAGATCATGGATGACCGGATTGAAGCTGGGAAAAATGCCGAACAAAATGGACGAATGAAGTGGCCCATGCAGGTCTTGAACCTGCGACCTTCGCGTTATTAGCACGACGCTCTAACCAACTGAGCTAATAGGCCGATATGGATATCTGTGTAAATTACCCTATAATGTTCATTATACGAAAAGTTTAAAAAAGCAAAAATGGCCCATGCAGGTAGGATTGGCAATTTCAACCCGAACCCGAAAAACCCGCCCCGTATGGGGCGGGTCTGGGATGCCATTTTTCGGGTTCGGGGCGGGTCTGGAGCAGCTAAAACCTGCCCCGGTCGGGTCCGGGGCGGGTTACGGGTCCTGTCTCGAACCCGCCCCATTGGACCCGGCCCCGGTCCAATCCCGTCTCTTTTTTTATTATATATTATTAATATATACAATATATTATAAATAAAAAATTATCTTATTATATATATATATATGAATCCTAAATATTTTTTGCATATACCCAACTATATATAAAAATACCAAAAATAAAAAAATTAGTTGATAAAAAGTTTAATAATTTAGATGAACGTATTTTTTGTCTTATCCAATTCATTTTAGATTGAAAATTATATTAAAATATTTAAATCTAAATTGATATTATTTTTTAAAAATATATTAATTTAATATATTTTTTGTATAAATTAATTAGGTCGGGACGGAGCGAAATTTTTAGCATGGCGAGGCGAGGCGGGGGCGGGTTACGGGGCTGGCAAAAATTAAATGAAGCGGGTCTGGTACGGGTCCAGGCGGGGCGGGGCGGGGGCGGGGGCGGGTTATGAGGCTGGCAAAAATTAAATGGGGCGGAGTCTTGAATCCGGGCGGACCCATACAACTGAGCTAATAGGCCAGCTGGTCTAATTCTGTAACTAAATCTTAAACAAAAGGTGAAAGTTGACATTGTTAAGCTGCTTCTCACGTAGAGATAATCAGTCACTCACGTTCCTCTCTTTTTACTTTTTGGGTTACAGACCCTTCTTTTTCTGGTGTTGAATAGAAGACCTCTGACTGTCAATGTATCACAAGATTTGTGGTGAACTCATCTATTCTTACATAAATTTTTAAATTTGATGGCATCTAATTAATCATAATATTACATGATGAACATAAAAAGAATTATTATATAGCATTCCCCATAGAGTTTAGATTCTGTATACCAATCCATCATTCATCAAAACACACCCCACCATCCAAATTTCTCAATCAAGTTCCATGTTCCAACCACTCTCAAAACCAGATCTTTTTAACTTTTACGAAGGTTGAAGGTATTAAGAAATGCTCACTAGGGCCAACTTGTAAACATTAAAATATATTGATACACTTAAAGAAATGTGAGTCAAAAGGAAAAAAGAGTGATGGAATGTGGCTCAAAAGTGCTTGAAGAAACAATCATAGATGCCCCTCCCAAAGAAATGATTGAGAGGTTATCTCAATTCATAAAAGAGAGAGTTTTGAGTTTCTCATCATTGCCACATTTTCCTCTTAAAGAGTACCTCTCCCAGCAATTGGGATAATCAAAACATTTCTACATTCGACTAAAAAAATTGGTACTTAGGAACTTTTCAAGATAAAGTAGTTAGTTATCCACAAGTGTGGTGAAAAGATTATCATTATCTAGCTATTATGTTTCTGTATCTTGAAGTTTAAGTAAAGCTTCCATTATATCATAAAGCAAATCAATTTCATTAAATATTGCTCCTTTCCATCGAAATGTTTAAAAGAATTGTTAGTATCAAAATCTCTGACTATGACTTGGAGGGGGCACCGGAAGTTTTGTGTGAATTTGAAGTTGTAGGATTTAACAGGATTGAACAGTGATTTTGAGATCTGAGAACTGCCTTGAGTTGAAGGATTTGTAGGTAATCTAATACTAAGTAATTGAAGTTATAGGATTTGAAATCAAAATCTGCGGATTTGAACAAGTAAATTGAAGAAGGGGCATTCAGAATGAGTAGGAGGTTATGATAACTCAATCACCAGAAATTCAGAACAATTAGCTTCCTCATTATGCCCCCAAAGTAGAAAAAGATTTAACCACCAAAAAACTTTAAGATAAAAAAAAATGAACATTAGGGATTCAATTATTGAAAACAAGAATAACCAAAATTAATAAACAAGAATTGGAAAACAAAAAAATGAAACAGATGTGAAATGGAGTTCCTCTCAGACAAATGCCTCGATTTGTCGTCACGATTTTAAAACGAATGGATTTCGATCGGACTCGTCATCGTAATTTGTTCATCACCGAGAAACACAAATTATCACCCAATTTTCTCGCTTTAGACGGATAAAAAAAAAAAGAGAGGAGGTGGAGGGAATGATGGAGAAGAAAATGATTGACGTTGAGGAGAAAGATGATTGGGCCGCCATGAGTGAGATCAAAATCGAGCTTTGAGTACCTGAAATTGCCCAATCATGGCAGATGGCAGATGGCATATCAGAGTCGAGGCAGCGGAGCTTCGAGTGGTTGTACTTATAATACCTTCATGTGCTTTTCTGCCAATTCCAATTTAGGGTTTTACATTAGGGTTAGCATAGCGCCTCTGTGCCGGAACCAAGCAAACATTACTAAAATACCCTTGGATTATTTTGTTAGACTCTTTTCCACCTAGGTCTACTGCCCCAATTGATCTTTTAGGGGTGGGGGGAGATGTTATTATTTAATGTATGATAATTGATGTTATAATGATATTTCATTATTATTTTTCTAAAAAAAATATATTGTTGTAATTTTTTGCTAACTTTCAGACACACTAGATACTTCCATAAGATAAAAATGAACAGTAAAATAAATATTAATTAAAAATAATTTTTGATTAAAATTGAATAAAAGTGAAAATAATATAATGATTATAGGATATCAATTTGCAGTTATCAAATCAGATACGAGTTGGTAACTTTCATTTTACACACAACGATGCGTTATAAGTAAATAGTTAGTTCATACATGAACCAGCATATAAGAGTATTTTAGTTTATTTGTCTTTTTTCATACAAATGGAAAAGTAGGGGCAGTGCCTCCGTCCGATAGATTGTATTTGAATTATATATGTCGATGAAGATTTTTTTGATTGAATTATTAGAACGTCAATCACTAAAACAAAATATTTGATAGTGTAAAAATATTTAATTCAGATAAAAAAGACAGCAGAAGTCATCATTGGCTTTATTGAATACTAGTTTGGTCAACTGGGGTTGACCTCAATTTGCATAGCACACATCTGCTGCACAACATTATTAATCACCCAACAAGAAGCTAAAAGCAAACTTAGGAAAACTCAAACACAGACATGGTTTCCAAAGCAAAGTAAAGGCAGTTGGAGCATTCTTAGGGGCAGGGCATCCTCATTCTTCAAGTTCAGGATGTTGTGTAGCTGCAAAAGAATCAAAATTGTCAAATAAGACAACCATCCACTGCAGCACAACACACAAATTATTACGTTAACATGACAACAAATTGGGTTGTTATCCCTCTTGTAAATTGACATTGTACTTCATATTATACTTTCATATATACGTTCTGTGTATAAAAAACTTTTCATACATATGTATAGATGTCCTGAACATAGAGGTTGTTCTAAGTAAGAGTCATGTGTGCACATATTTAGATAGACGAATGTTATTTTTTTCATGTAAGAAATATTTTTTTTATTTTAATTTAAATTTAGATAGTTATAAGATTATATTTTTTATCCAAAAGATTCACAAGTTTGTTTAGATAAATTGGTTTGTAATATAATTTACAATTCATTTTGAATTTTTATGTTATTATTTTAATTGTAAATATTAAATTATTTATCAATTACTCATTCAGTTATAAAGTTTGAATTACTTGAAATATAACTTATTTACGCTTAAACATATAAATTATTTTACAGTTATTAATTACTTGAAATATAACTTATTTATTATTTACTAATTTATATATTTAAGCATAAATTAATTATAATTTTGTTTACTAAGCTTTTTAAAACTACAATTCTCCCATTCCTTGACACGGGATGTTTGTTAATACATACCTTGGGTGGTTGAAGATGAAGATGCTGAGAGTTGACTGGCAGCAACCCCAGGCCAAGATTTGCACATACAATGCTTCCCTTGGTCAATGCTGGCGTAGAGTGTGGCCAGGTGCTTCCCACACCCGCCCCAACTGTGCTTCCCACATTTCTTGCAATCCACTCTGTAGCACATTCTAGATTCTGATTTTTTATGATGCTGATACTCTTTAACCAAATAGCTTCTGCATATATAGGATGCCGATAACATCAAAATCATCGACAACTTCCGTCCTTTCTATATTGCTTTAAAAATTTCAGCAACGTTGGGAATAACGGTCGGCTTAGAAATTATTTTTCTTGTTAGCACATGAGCCTAAACACCCGTTTTGGTTGGTTCTGGGTGTTATTTCATGTGGATTATCTGTTTAGTTGTAATGGACTGGTTTTAGTTAGTTAAAACTGCCGTCTTCTTGTTGTATGTTATGCAAATAATCATTTACTATAGACAACTGTAATCAGATGGGAAATCACAGAAGTAACGAGAAAATGCTAGCCCTTGATTGTGGATACAAAGCTGTAGAAATTTGATCTAAGGCCAATAATCAATGTATACCATCATTACAGGAATGTTCCAGCAAAGCTGTTTCCTAACATGGATCATCAGCAAACTAGATTTTCGACAAAATAGCCATACAAGAACAAACACGTCGTAGACCTGCGTAAGTGTTAAAAAGATTGAGGAGATAACAATGATCTGTGGATCATATACTTCTACCCAAAATCTTCTATCATTTTTTCCAAAAGCAACATGCCGTACACAATTCTTCAGGAGATACTACCATCACCATTGTTTGAGGATTGATCAAGTGAAGGTTTCTTTGGGCTGGGCTGCGTGGTCGAGCTCATCACGACTCGCTTGACTCCTCTTCCCACTACACCAAGATGTGTCACTCCAGAAGCACCGTTTGTATGAGCAGTAGAAACAGTTGCAGAGCTGGTACTTCCACCAGAGGCAGCAGAAGCTATCTGTGAAGAGCTCATTGCTGCTGAAGACGCATTTTTCTCAGCGGCCTTAGCCTTTGCAGCAGACATCATCCCAAGGATATCTGAGAGGATGGATTTCGGGTTTGAGACGAGCTGTTGAAGATCTTCGAGCTGCAACCCAGAATGATAGTTAATACAATGTCATGCAAGCTTCCTTATGATCATGGATCTTTCAGATAGTTTTACCTTCTTTTCTAGTTCACCACACAGACCAGTCAGTGTTTCAATCTCTGCTTCTTTTTCTGACAGAGCATCACCTGATAGAGATGTAGTAGAAGATGGTTGAAGAGTTCGACTCTCCTCAGAAGCAGCCAATGCTTCTGCTGGTCCTGAGAGGTTCTTCACTTCATCCGTAAGTCGCTGTACCCTAGACTTGCAAATTGATATAGCCTTTTGGCAATAAGGAATAGCTTCTTCTGGTTTGGAACCAATTTCCAGACACAAGCATATCCGAAAGTTCCTGAATGGGAGAGTTAAGGAATTAAACTGGAACCCTTTTCAAAGAACTTAGAACCAATTGGCCAAAATCAATTCAGCTCCTAAATTCCATTGTAAAACTGGGTGTGCATCTTGAAGTACATGCCACTAATCCCCCAAAGGATAACCCTTACATACAAATGTTAACTCTGAAAGGATACAGTTCAGCTATAAGCCGACTATCAGGTTCAACCAGGCGCTCCAGAATCGATAGGGCTTTCAAGTAGTCGCTCAGCGAAGTTTCAACATCCTCTGGACAAAGTAAAAGCTTCTGATGAGCAAAGAAAGCACATACAATCAACCTAATCTGATAAAAGCCCATAAATACGGTTACTTTCAAAGTACAGACCTCTTTCTAGAGCTA
Organism: Sesamum angolense; assembly: GCA_034509725.1. Taxonomy (NCBI): domain Eukaryota; kingdom Viridiplantae; phylum Streptophyta; class Magnoliopsida; order Lamiales; family Pedaliaceae; genus Sesamum; species Sesamum angolense. Next base: position 5,502,296 of record JACGWL010000001.1, on the reverse strand, counting down.
CTTCTGCCAGAGCAGACAATATGTCCACCTTTTCCATTGTATCACCTGAGTGCTTCTCAACAATTGCACGGGCAACATCTAGCATCTTCCATGCCAAATCAAGGTCAGATTCATCCTCATCACCATCAGCAAGGTCGTCAGCATCACTTTCATCTTCACCTTCCTCATCTTTCCCTTCTACTGCTTATTTCCATAGAAGAAAACACAAGTAAGAAATCACCTTCTGTTTTTCTAGTATCCATATCATAATGTAGGATTAGGCAGAGATTAACTCCTCATACGTACACAGAACTATACATCTATCAGCTAAAATAGAAATTGTATCGTGCCTACAGTGAGTATGAAACTATAGTCCAGCATAGCAGGCTAGGACTAATAATTGATGGAAGTTGTAATCAGGTTCGTAAATGAATCACCCTATTGCGCAAATAAGTCAAGAAGAGATATGAACTCTAGGTGTTACAATGCATATAACCTATTTCTAAATAAACATAAGCCACGATGCATCCACTGTTGTCTTCACAAGGACAAATCAGGTTGACGGAGTGTGATTAAATCCAACCTTTACATCCTCAACGTATCTCATTCAGCAACGGCATAGACTAATAACAGACCAAGAAAATTCAGACATGCATCTACCAGCCTCTGCATATGCTTAAGAACAAATACACCCTTGCACAAGCTCATACACTCCAGTGCATGAAATTTGCAATTCTTAGGAAAATGTAACAGTCAATGAATTACAAATGTTGACAAGTTCATCTGAGAAATATGGACATTTTCGCCAAATTCAACTGCATAACCATGACAGATATTTGTTGTAACCAGAGTATGTAATAAATTATCATTTACACCATAACTTCACTTGGAGAAAAGAAACACTAACTGTTATCTGCAGCATCATCCACACAATTTGTGCTTCCACTTTGTTCAGCATTATTGGAAACTGAGGCAGCAGAAGATTCACCATTTGCAGCAATTTTTACAGGACCATCTTTATTGGAATCTTCTTGAGAAACACTCTCTTTTTTGGGCATCGAAGCCAATGGATCAGCCTCTTCTTGAGCTTTGTACAGCAGGGCACATCCATACTTATAGTAAGCATTGATACATTCAGGAGCAAGTTCACCAAAGTGTGCAACCCTAGAGTGCCAATTTTAAACAACACAGCTATTTCAGCATGTGAAAAATACACAAAATGTGGAATGACTTACAATTCTTATGCTCTGTTACGTGTGCACTAAACTGGAATGAAACATAAAAATCTCAATACATTTGTTTCCAGTTAGTTTGTCTAGGCATGAAAATTGAGAATAAGTCCTAGACATGGGAGTGAAACTCTACGTTGCTTTAGCTCCATAATATATCTTCCTTCCTAAATAAGATTAAGGCACAAGGAAAACCAGAGGGAAAAAAGGATACAAGTTAATATTTCTCTATTCACTAGTTCTCCATAAAGTTCCCCTATATCCCTACTGCAATATAAGCAATCAGAACTTACAAAGAAGCTAAAAGCAAGGAAGAACGTTATATGTTAAATATTATGAAAATAAGTTCAAGAAAATCATCAAATTTCTTCACATAGTAATCCAAACTAAACAACCCCCTTGCTCCTTTGTAGTTATTGGAGATAGAGCTTGGAACTTCACTACAAAAGAAGGGATTCACCCTCTTACAAGTATCAATAATTCTATAAGTCAAGCACCAATGAACAGAATCCCTGGCGGCTGAACCTTAATCCTAATAGTTACAAATCACTATGCCAAAAGAAAATTTCGAGCCAATACAGTTCGTAAATGAACCAAAATAATCAAAACCTATCTTAACCAAGCTGTTAACATCTGTTTGCCAGGAGATTGCAAAGTAAAAGCATAAAATTGATATCAAAATCAGAACCAAAAAAAAAAAAAAGAAACTCCCTCATAAAAAGCAAAACCCAAAGCAAAATCACCAAGTACATGCACGAAAAAAGAACCAAGGAAAAAAATATGACCTGATCTCTAGGGCACGACTATAGCAATCAGTGGCTTCAGCGTAATCGCGCTCCTTGGCAGCTTCAGACCCACGCGCCATCAACTCGTCCGCGTGCTCCAAGGACTTCTCGCGCTCACCGTCGGAAGTCACGACGGAGCTTTCCGCATTGTTGCTACCGCCGTCGTTGCAGGTGGAATCCGTGGCTACGCAAACGGCACCCGACTCAATCGTTGCTTCGACGGAGTTAGGGTTTTGCTCAGCCGTGGAGCCTTGCACCTGGGAATCCGCGGCGCTTTCCGCCATTTACGAGCTAGCAGAAGATATTCGGCAAACCCTCGGCCCTCCCTACTTTCCTTTGTGCTCACTGCTTCAAACGGAAACGCAAAACCCTCTGGCGCAAAAATGCTGCAAAATTGAAAAAAGCGAAAGCGTTTATATAATGAGCTTGCGAGCGCTGATAAAACGACGCCGTACCCATGTCTGCAATAAAGTTTGAGGTAAGGATACTTGGGCTGGTTTTATAGATTTTGGGCTTGGACTATGAAAATGGGCTAAAAAATGATCTTGTCCAGTACCAAACGGCCCAACACAGAGTGGAGTAATCAAATCATAAAAGTAAGAAAAACATAAAATAAAATCGCTAAGCAACTCCAACAAGTTTGATTTAAACTCAATAAAACTTTATACAAAAACAACATATATGATTCGATTCATTTCATTTCATTTCCTTCAAAAGTAAGTAAATAAATAAATGCAAATTTGTTGCATTTATCGTATAGGTAATTTGTGCACATATGGCTTATACACACATAGCAGGTCGTGTATAGTCTCGAAATAAATTGTAAGTGGACGCGCAGGCGTGTATGCAAGAAAAACAACCATACACAACATTGATAGGCGTGCAGGGCAGATAAGGCAGATGATGTCTAGCGTATATGCACTTTGTTTGTTTCCACTCCCAACACAACTTACTATTAATGGCGATGTTTGACTGATGATATTGAAGATTTGGCGCCACTTAATTAGTTGATGTTCCTGACAATAGAGGATGTTGATTGTAATACTTTTTGAATGCATTCATATGTTCTATGCTTGAGGTTACATACATATCATGTGCCAAAGCAGGCTAAAATGCATAAAATCTTCTATATTTTAAAAAATTCATTGAAAACCCTCTCTGTTTTAAAAATAGGCTAAAAGCCTCCCTGTGTTTTCTTAAATATAACTCAATTGCCCATTTCCGTTAAATGTAACTAACGGCATTAACTTTTTTATAAAATGACCGTTATACTCTTATTTAATATATATTACCTCTTATTTTAGTAATCGTTGGATTTTTTTGATCAAATAATGATCGTTAGATCTAACTAATTAATCTCAACCGTTAGATTTTAAAAAAAATGAAAGGTTAAGATTTAGCAAATTATTTAACTAATATATTAATTTAAATTATAAACAATATTTATTATTATATAAAAAAAAAAAAAAAAAAAAAAACTTACTAACCCCCACCCCACCCTCAACCCTGCTGCCCTACCCTCCACCACATCACCGCCGCGCCTCCTCCTCGCCTCCCTCTCCTCCCTGACCCCGCCCCGCCCGGCCCCCCCTCCCCTGATGGGGCAACGCCGTCGCCCCCAAATCCGAGCGACATCGCGTCGCCCAAATCAGATCTGGCGACACGACATCGCCCAGAAAATTACTAAGGGCGACGGCGACGGGCTGGTTTGGGCGGCGACGACGGCGTCGTCGCCTGCTGTGCGGGGCGGCGGACGTCGCCGCGCCCCCTTTTTTATATTTTTTTTAATTAATTTTATTAATTAAATATATTTAATTAATTAAGAATAATTTCTAAATAATTTTAAATATGTATTTTGATTAATTAAGAATATTTTAAATATATAATTCATTAGGATAATTTTAAATAATTTTTAATTTCTAAATTTTAATTTTAAAATAACTAAAAAAATATTTTATTAAATTTAAAATAATTTATTTGAATACTTTTAAATTTAATTAAAGGGAAGTTTTAAATTTCAGTTTTAAATTATAAAAAATTATTTTAATTTAAATAATAAAAAATATTATTTTTAAATCATAATTTGAATTATTAATATTATATAATGGCAAAAAAAAAAAAGAAGCTTCACTTATTTTTTGGGGAGAAATGAAAAAAAAAAAGACAAATAAGTCAAAATGTCCTTATAAGGTTACATAGACTCGTAAGGAGGTATTTTAGTCCAAAAGAATAGAAAATATAGACATAAACCGCAGAAAAACACGCCTAATGCACCAACCGCGTGTTTCCCCCACTCTCCGTTAATTGTTAACAAAATGGGGGGTTTTTTGCTGACTTTCACAAACACAATGGGGGTTTTAGCCTATTTACAAAACACAAGGGGATTTTTAGCTTTTTCAACAAACACAAAGGGGTAAAATGCATTTAGCGGCCAAATCATATGTGAGACCTCCATGTATGGATTTTAGACTTGATGCTAGGTTGGGAGATTCATATGAATGATTGTCACTTAGGTTTAGGGTAAATAAATAAACTTATAATTTATAATTATATTTTTGTTAAATTTATCATCAAAAAATGAATGAAAATCTCATAGAGACTAACGGATTGGGATAGTTATTGAACGATCGTTTAAAATCAAGAATGTATTGGCAATATTTAAACAAAGTATTCGTAATTATGTTAAATTTAAAAAAATATTGTTGTAATTTATCATTACGATTATAAACTTGTGTATCAAATCTAAGTTTGAGTTATGAGGTATAGTTTGATTGAGTAAATATGCACCGATCAAGCAGCACATTTACAATGTTACATTATATATTATCCATCTTCCAAATTTTAACCTATTTCCACATAAATTCTCAAAAGAGTAATAATACAACTGCATTGCAAATATATTTTTGGGGTATCTTGCTAAATGGTGGTGCTATATATTCTGCTCTATTTTTTTTTAACCTTCTATTGCACTTATTTATAACCCTCATATTAGAAGGTATAGATCGCATGAACAATTTTTGTATGATTTTTGTAAATTCTTTTTTGCAGATGTTGAGATGCATGCTCTTAGTATTTATTTGGCACAATGACAGAAATTTTTTGACACGTCAAATTTTCTTGACAATCTCAAACGACCCATTCAATTGAGTAAGACTTGTTTTAAGTATAAGGGAGTAGTCCTCATTATTTATGCTTTAATCCATGTGACAGACTGTAAAGGCGCAATACTCCTTGTTTATAGCTTTGTTAGAATACTAGGGAGTCGGTACTCGTTGTTTTCTTCGTTGATTTGGATTTAATATAGAAGGGACAGGGACCCCGAAAAGAGCCCCACACCCAATAGGGTGATTTAAAAAAAAAAAATGCACTGCAAATATTAAATATTGATTTTTTATTTCATATTTGCTTGCTTAAAAAAAATCTGAAAATACCGTAAACGTAGTTATACGTACACGGCGACTATAAAGAAGCTTTGACCATCTGTACCACAAGAACTACAAAACAAGGCCGCGCCTCCACTTCTCCGCCATGGCTCGGATGGTTTCAACATCTACCGCCGTCGGCATCTCCACATTCCGCCCTTCTTCTCTCCAATATACTCAACAACTGCCTCGCCTCGCGAATTTCTCCTATTTTCAGAATAAAAATCACGGACATCACAGGATTTTCTGCCAAACCAATACCGATTCAGTTGACTCCGCTGCAACAGAGGTACTGGGTTCTTTGCTTTTGTGTTTTTTAATAACAATTTCTAGATTGAGTGGTGATTTTCTTTTAACTTTTTTTGGTTTGGCTGTTGATATTAAGAGCAATTTGTGCAGGAAAAAGGGGCTGTGGAGCTTGAATCCGAGATTGATGGAAACGCGGCCAGCGCCGCCGCTACAGAAACAACTTCATCCACCGGTGCTGGATTTCCGGAGTATCCTGACAAAAATTTCAATAGACGAATCGCGGTGGTTTCTACCGCTGCCGCAGTTGGACTATTCTTGTCCGGACGATTGGAATTGGGTGGCGTATCCTTGAAGGACCTCTCTGCTGCAGCATTGCCGTACGAGGAGGTTTTATCCATCTATACTTTCCAAAAAGAATGGAGTATTAATATCTTTGGGTTAGATGGTGCAAAAAATTAAACTCGATAACTGTTAAGTATTAATCATTGGAAAAATGAACAAAAATTGGTATCATTTTGACTTGTGCTGATATGAAACTTCTTAATTGATTTCCTCATTGTCCTATTTCATGGGAATCTTGAGATTGACTATGTTGTGGAAATTCTTTAATGCCTAAGATTAGTGACTTTAGACCAGGCTTTTTTGGGTGATTCAAATGTCATGAGCAACTTAGGCTTTCCGGGGCAGGGTTTCGTTTACTTCTTTTTCTTTGCTTAAGGTGACCTCTCATAGTAGTGATTATGTACTGCATATCTGATTCCTCGGTTTTCAAGTCTTCTTTTTTTCCTTCCTTTCACATTCGATCTGTAGGCTCTTTCGAATGGCAAACCCACTGTGGTGGAGTTCTATGCAGATTGGTGTGAAGTATGTCGAGAATTGGTTCCGGATGTCTACAAAGTGGAGCAGCAATACAAGTAATCATCTTAGGACTCCTGTTACTTAAGCTTGGCTTAGTATATATCTGTATCTTACTGATTGATGTTTTATTTCCATCTCTTTTCTAGCCTAATCAGTTTAAAAACCAACCATCTACTTAAAAGAACATATGCTGTGTGAAGTGCTGGTTTTTGTATTTTAAACTATGGCCATTCTGATGATTCCGACATGTTTTTCTCTTCAAAAGTAGGTAAGAAAGGCAAGATAAATAACAAGATAAATAAATAGCAGATTGAGTGGCTTTTATAACTTGATCTTTAAACTATAGCATATTAATTCTTATCTATTCATAAATTTGTGTTGTCTGTGTTGAATAATCAATCAGAATGCTCGGGGTTCAAATGTTTTGATGGCATAGACAGGATACTAGTTAGCATGTGATTTTACCTAGTTAAGTAAAGATGTTTTATTTTCATCAAGTGGACCCCGAGAAAAGTTTTCCTTCGTTGTGTCCCTCGTGGTTGTTGCTTTGTGATGCATTATAGGGTTACTATATATTTTCTGCTCTGAAATACCATAATCTGCTATTCAGGGATCGAGTAAATTTTGTTATGTTGAATGTTGATAACACAAAGTGGGAACAAGAGCTTGATGAATTTGGTGTTGAGGGTATCCCCCATTTTGCATTCCTGGACAAAGATGGTAATGAGGAGGGGAATGTCGTCGGACGCCTTCCAAGACAATACCTGCTTGAAAACATTGATGCCCTTGCCCGGGGAGAAGCAACTGTGCCCCATGCTCGGGTTGTGGGACAGTATTCAAGCGCTGAATCCCGCAAAGTTCACCGAGTTGTTGATCCTAGAAGTCATGGTTAGGAAATATTGACAGTAGAATAGGTTATACATGGTGATCATCAGGTGTGTACTATTGGAGTTCAGCTATACCCATAGAGGCTGAATCTTTTATTTATTTATGTTACCGGATCTGCGAGAGGTGACTTGTTTGATGTGAAAATATTTACAAATCGTGTATGAACTTCAATGGTCGCAGAACAGTTATTGTAAGCTCCCAGCAAGAAAGCTAAAGGTCGGAGGCTCTTTGGGCTGCTGCAGTAATCAAGTTATCCATTTACACGAAATTTCTTGCATCTTCAGGGGGACATTTTCATACTCTGTTCCATGTTTGCAGCAGAAATAAAATGCTATGCTTGTTTTTTTTCTTTCTTTTCTATTCACACTATATGAAATAACACCAAATTATAGACCTGCCTTCTCTAGCATCCATGATAAGCTTACAAAGTATACACAAAAAGGTTAAAAAGATGATACTTGGTTACCGTGCTACATTACCCAATAAGCTGTTGGTTGATGGTGAGCTCTGTTCACTCAACCAAGCCTCCTGTACAGAAACCGGCGAACTATCCTTCTTCTCTTCTGTTATAGGCACGCCAGTCACCGCCCGCTGTGGAACAATCAACCTCCGACTTCCTGCATTGGCCTTCCTAGTTGTCGAAGTATTCAAAGATTTTTCACTTCCCTGGTATGGTGATGAACAAGAAGAGGCCACTGATGATCCCATGTGTATATTCTCATCCAATGGTGCCCAACCACTCAGCCTGATCTGCTCTAGCTCGTCGGCCACTTCCATCATCGAAGGTCTCATGTCCCTGTGAAAAGCAAGGCATCTAAAAGCCAGCTCAGCCACTTTGTGGACAGATGATAGGGTCCAAGCATCTCTATTTGGCTCGAGAAATGGATCTATTATCTCATCGACACGACCTTTTCCTATCCTATCAATTGCGAGGGCAGCTAAATTGATCTCACTGTGGGGTCGAGAGAAATCAACTACTTTCTTTGCTGTGATTATTTCCACAAGGACCACCCCAAAACTGTAAACATCACTTTTATCTGAAAGATGGAAGTTCTGATGATACTGAGGGTCAACATAGCCAGGAGTTCCTTGTGGTGCTGTGGAGACATGTGAGTCATCGGTCATACCAAACCTAGAAAGACCAAAATCTGCTACTTTCGAATGGAAATTGTAGTCTAGCAGAATGTTATTAGATTTGATGTCTCTATGGTATATTGGAGGATTCATTGCTGAGTGAAGATGAGCAATTGCATGGGCCGTTTCCGCAGCAATGGTCAGACGTATTGTCCATGGAAGTACAGAACCCCCTTCTCTTTGCAAATGGTGAGATAGAGTGCCGTTTGGCATATATTCATAAACAAGAATCTGTTCACCATTCTCAATGCAACATCCCAAAAGACGGACCAAATTTGGATGACTAACGGAGGATAGAAGCTTGATCTCATTCATCACTTGTTCGACACTGTCATGATCCCGATATCTGATTTTCTTGATTGCTACCCACTCATCGTTGTGGAGCTTTCCTGCATAAACTGTACCATAGGCACCTGTTCCCAGCCGTTGTTTCTCAGAAAAGCCATTTGTTGCTCTCTCGATTTCTTTATAAGGGTAGAAGGGCACATTGGAGCTGCCTGCTGCTTCACTGATCAGCCGCTTGGCGCTCAATCTGCTTTTCAACGTTGCACCACGTCTTTTTACACAGTACCAGATGACAGCTAGAATGACCACTAATAAGACTCCAGCGATAATCCCTACAAATGCGATGCAATTGATGATCCTTTCAATTATCATGAATTTCCGGATCATTATCCCATGCGGAATGCCATATGAATAAATCAAGTATATTCCACGTATTAGGCTAAAGGCCCCATAAGCTAATCCTTCTAAACTAATGGAGATGATTATGAAGATTCCGAAACAGTTATAAAAAATGCATATCTAAATGAGGGGAAGAAGTACCTCCAATTAGAATGCCTAATGTAGATCCACGACATCGACCTGACATGAACCCTCCGGCACTGCAGTCAGAAACTGATACATGAAAAATCAACAGAGTAGTTAGCTGACGTAAATATATTTTAGAAATACTGAAGCTGCAACTTTAAGGTCTTCTTTCTGCAACTGTATCAGATGAGTAAACCCGGATTCAACTTAAATGAGTCAAATACTTTGATGATGAGGCATTCTTCATTGCATGCTGAGAAAAGACTAAAAGTATGCTTCCTAATCTAAAGGCTAAAGCAGCATATCAGCAGAAACAACTCTCACCTCACTTATGATCAACTGAATTGGAAGGTATTACTATTAAGCCTAAATTTAAGTCCAAAAACACAAAAATCATTCCATTAATCAGGAGATGCTTTTCCTTCTGAAAGAAACATGTGAAGAATAAGCAACTACGGCAAATTTCCAGGTCAGTATGCATATCAGTTATAAGCCCACATTTTCAGTCTCAGGAGAAGGGCTTCTGTTAATCTGAAGACATCATTTTTTTTTTTTTCACACAAGGAACATACTTGAAGCACAAAATCATTTAAGCTCCAGTGATTTCATCCAAAAAAGACATATCACAATATCCACACTGAGATTATAGCATCTAAACTTTCTTATTCATGTATAATCCTGGATTCTTCTTCCAGCTGTCTGACTAATGCAAAATCCTAAACAATATATTTCCAAAGATTCGCTCGTTGGCTTGTCTTGCAATTGAGTACCCCACAATATCAGTAACCATCTTCTAAAGCCAAGTTTCATGAAAATGAAGAAGAATCAGTCAATGGTTATTCCCATGTTTGTTTAGCTACCAAATTTGACCAAAATTTGAGATAGTTTTGCAATCCATATCCTTTCTTTCCTCTGACTTTCTATACCAAAAATCTGAAACCTTTCAAATCTCTCCAGTAACCATGTGCTCCTAATCATATTTGTCATTATATAATGAATTGAGTAGTAAAGAATTGACTTTTGTGATTGTCCAATTAGCAAGTGGCAAATATCAAGATTTTAATATAAATTGTAATCCTCATTATCAAATAGTATTTAGCTCATAGATATCGTATGCGAGGCCGCAATCAACTTCTTGTATTCTTTTTTCCCTTTCTTTGCGTCCTTTTCTTTTTCATTTTTCGGAGGCCATTCATTTTCAAACATCATTAGGATTAGGGGCAAAATAACTTTGCCCAGATAAATCTCCCAACACGTCAATTTTCACCAAATGCTGCTCTGTCAATTTTGCAACTCAAGGAAGGAAGCTTTAGACCAGTCACCCTCTCACCTGTCAATGACTTGAAAACATACCACCTCCCAACAGTCGATCTCATTCATCTACCTTATCTATATAGCAAGACTTTAAGTGTTTTTACCCAGTAAAAGGGTACATATTCTTCAACCATTAACTCGGATGAACCTTTTCAACTTTATCCAGAAAAAGGCTAAGATAGTTCCGATATTAAGGTCGAAATTTCAGCAGATCAAAACTCCCAGCAACCAGGAGTTCCTTTGATTATTTGACCCAAGCAACACACAGCCTAACGAGCATTAAAAGAGTTCATAAAATGGAAAACCTGACCTAGCCCTTTTTGCATCCGCCCAACATCATGCTTCAAAGAGGGAGCAACTATTTCATGCAGTTCACATTGGTCAAATTCAACTATTCCCCAAAGTCAAAATCGACCAAAAGAAATACTCCATATAATACGATCAAGAAATTAACATAAATATATATTTTTTTCTAATTTCACAAAGAGAAAGACTAAAATGAAATCAAATATTGGTACATAAAGAAAATTAACTGACCTTTCCGGCAACGTTTCCCTTCGGCGAAACCATCTCCGGCGTACCCTTTTTTACACTTACAACGATATCCCATCTGCCCTCCATGTGTTACCCGCGTACAACTCGCGTTGGGATCACAATCACACCCCCCATCAACCCACCACCCCAGCTCAGCCGTCTGAAAATCCAACGAAATGGGAGAGCTCCCGCTGAAACTATTACCACCACCATTGGAATCAACCATAATCGACGAAAACAGAGCACTGCAATTCCCTTTTGCCGTTACCTTCCCAAAATCCAAAAACTCAGACACATCATCAAGCCCAACTGAGTAACAACTAACATTATAGTAATCAGTCCCTTTCCCGGAATCGCAATCGAACCCGATCCGAGACCTCACCAATCGGCTCGGAATCACACAGTCATTGACGCGCGCGCTGCAGTTCTCCAACAGAATCCCGTTACGCCACGTGGGTGCGAAATTCGTGCCGAAAAGCCCGGACAATTCTTCAATCCGACGGTTGCATTTCGGAGGAACGCTTATCAAAATCTGATCAGAAGTCACATTCTCGACACGAAAATCATTAATCATGATGGCCCCAGAATCCCTGCTAGTACAATTCAACTTGATTTTGCATCCATCAGAGAATCCAAACGGGTACGAGACGTGGGTTGTACCGCAAGATTGATCACACTCAACTGAACTAGAGTTCTGTGCTAGAGACGACAGAGCTAAAACTGATAAAAGTGAAGGGACGATTAATTGGCGAAAAAGAAGGATCATCGTGCGCGAAATGAAAACGAAAAATCACCACTTTATTAGCATGCTGCGAGGGGAAAGAAGAGAAATGAAGAACAAGGGAGTGAAGAATAACAGGAGCAGGAGCAGGAGCAGGAGCAGGACAGCAATATGATGAAGGTTGACTAGTGAAGAGAGTATTAATGGCAGAAATAAAGGGTGCAGTTGATGTTGGTTGGGAGAAAATTAAATGCTTATTAATGCTTCTTGTAATCGCTCTGTCGCTCTGAACATTGATGCGTTTCAACCGAACCGCCCTCGTATTTCTTCCCGGCGGCTTCTTCTGCTGCCAATACAGTATTTTGAATTGATGAAACAGTGGTAGCGCTGAGAGAGAAAGAAGAAGAAAATGTGCCTGGGTGTGTGGAATTCCGGGAAGCAGAGGAGGTTTATCTGGCGCACTTGCTATCTGCCCATGGACATCACTGTAGAATTAAATGACGTTTCTACCCTCGTCTATTTCTTGATATTTTGTTTAAAACTTTAGCAATTTGAATTACCCTTTTATTTATTGATAACATAAAAGAAAAATTAAATATTTTCAACTCCGATCACTATCACAAATAAATAAAAACACCTTGTAAAAATTATATTTCACGTAACAAAGTATTTATTAATACTCATATTATTTTTAGTGGAAACTAAAAATAAACAGACATAAACTCATATGACTTATTTTTTTTCTTTTTTTAATAATATTATGGACTAATATAAAATAAAAATTAATATAAAAATAAATCATCAGGTTGAATACAAATGAAAAAGAAAAAAAAAAAGAATATTAGGGGGAATTAATTGCTTGAGTTTTTCATTTCTATTCTCCTAAGATATTATTTATTGGTTGAGTAAAAAATTGGATTTATTGGGTCAAAAATGGAAATTGTAGTATAGTTTGACTGAGTCAAAATCAACTAGTTAGACACAAAGCCACCACACTGCCTTGACGCTTGGCCAAAAGTGGGCCTCCAGGCCCGGTATTTATTTTTATTAGGATCATTAGCCATTACACGGTCCTCCTATAAAATTTAAGTGTAATTATACCTAATTTTTTTTAATTTAAAAATTTTTATATTTAATTTGTTTTTATTTAATAAATATATTTTATATTAATTAAAATTTATCGAATTTATTGATATTAATAAATAAATAAAAATCTATAGATAGCCTTTTTAACTTATTATGAACTTATTGTAGGTCAAATATTTTATTTTATTTTTTTCTAATAAAGCTTTCTAGAATACAACTTAAATAAAGTTAAAGGATTGTGCTTCAAAATACAACTTCTAATAATGCTTCTCTTAAATTAAGATAAATAAAAATATTTAAAAATACAACTTTACAATATGCTTCTCTTAAATGAAGCTAATAGTTGTAAGTTGGTAATAAAATGTTTGTTGCCGCTTAAAGCAATTTTATAAACTAGGTGAAGTTTTTTTTATGATTTTTTGTGATATTCCGAAATTTATATACCTATCAGAATAGTTAGATAATTTCATAAATAAGCTGATAACGTATAAACTTTTTCAGCAAACATTTCCACACCAACTTTTTTTTTTTTTTTAAACTTATAACTATTACTTCTAAATAGTTCCAATTTTTTCATTTTAATTATTTATGGACCATCATTTTTTATTTAATATCAATTATTTATTAAAAATTATAAACTTTTGCATACACCCACTGCCTAAGTGCCATGTCCATAATCAGACAATTTCAAACACTATGGATGGCGCGTTACATGCGGTACAACTATTTGTTAGGCATATTTTTCAGACTTAATGAACTATTTTTAATATATTTATAAATAATAGAAATCGACAAAGAATTATTACTAATTTTTGCATTTATTCTATAAAAATAATAAGTAACATTAAATTTATTTTTCATTAGTTCTATTTATTTATAGAGATTTATTTTTATTAAAATTGAATTGACATTTCAATTATAATTTTATCCAAATGCAATGTTAGGTTATTGGCGTTTTTGGTTGAACAACATGGAGTTGTTCAATCTAAGCAATGTGTGATGGGTCAACAACTTTATATCATCAATTCTAGTATTTAAATTTCGATCTCATTAATTATAAACAAAGTTTTTATTTAATACGAATAAAAATAAGCACTGTAAAGTAGATATCTATATAGATAAAAATCCATTTAAAAAAAAAAGGGCTCAACTCCAAATAAATCAAATTATAATTAACGATAGCTATAACCAATTACGTTTGCATGAAAAATATAAAAAAAAAAAACTAAGTTGATGGTCAAAATTCGAGTATTTCCATTTAAAAATGATCAAATACCTTGCGTTTATTTTATTTTATACTAGTTAATTGGTAGCGACATGAATATTTAGGTAAAGAACTCATTTATTCTTACCACAAGGATTTATTGTCAGATGTGCAGGAGGATCTGTGTGTTTCTCAAACGCGTTGGGCTGAAATGACTCGCCCAATCCGAGCAAATCACGAACATCACCACTGTTGTACGTAGATGTGGCGTATATCCAGAGATTCCAAATATGGTTGTATGATTGGGCTCAACTATAAATATGTTTGTGACATTATTCGTTGATTACGTTGTTGTTTTAATAGTGCGCTACATTTGACTCTGTTGTCCACTTGAAATGATTTGATCGTGAGAGTGCTTTCATTGAGAGGTTTTCCAGCGGCTGATCATTGTATTGTAGGTTGTTTATCACAAAGAATGAATCAACAGCCAAGATGAGCAACGATGTACCTGCACTACCATCGGTAATAATTGACATTTATAAAATTATTAATGATTAGTTATTAATTCATTTTTATTGGTACGGTGTAATATATAGTATAAATAATATATATATATATATATATATATATATATATATATATGGACTTCCTTTAGTAAAATTATAGTCTACTTAAAAATATAATTTTCGACCAAGTAATTAGTTTGTTTTTATTATCCACATTCTAGTCAATCTCTCCACACGTCATGGCAGCCTAAATTTGGTAGAGTCCAACGTTATGGAGTAAAAAAAGGGGTCGAAAAGAAAATTGAATGAGTTTGAGGACAAAAGCAGAATTTGTTGACAAGTGTTCACATGACATAATCAAAAGTAGCACATTGTTTTTCCACCGAGGCACAGCGGTCATGTTCAAACGCGCAAATATGTGAATTTTCAAGACACCCAAGTCCTTACATATCTCGTAAGAGACCAAGAAATTGTGTGGGATCATGCCACCTTGCAATGAATTAGTTTTCTTTCTTAGGATAGAGTAAGAATACATGAAACTGAGCAAAAAATTAATAGCTACAATTAATATATGATATATATATATATATATTATATATAAATGTTGGTATTGCATTGTCGATATAAGCCCCCAAAAAATATTATTAAAAAAAAAATGCCCCACAAATAAAGAATGACGGGGCGGTCTAAAATTCAAACATTTGTGTGTTTTAATTCGAATGAAGTTGATTCAGTTAATGTTCACGGGTTTGAGTCGTAAGATACGTTCTAGATGGATGAAATTTAATATTACATGTTATATTGATGTGATTACTCCAATCAATCATTATTTTATAAGTACCCCAATAGCCCACTCGTGATTTTGAACCTACTCTGCCTTTTTAATAATTTGGAACTGTCACATTAATTTGAACGTATGAGAATTGGGGTTTATTCAGTGATTCATAATTAATGTAATTATTTGGTGTTGATTATAATTGGAGTTGAAAATAAGGATACTTGAATGGTATGATTAGTAGGTGGGAATAATTAATGAATGGAATTGAGGGGATATTCATCATAAACATATACTTGGTCTAAATTAAGATTAAAAATACTGATATTGCAAAGGATGGTAGCTGGACTACTCACTTGCTTGGGCTTATTGGAAACAATCTCCATGAAGGTGACCTAAAGGCCTAGTTGAGGGCTCACCCCATGCCTCAAGCCTATTTGAGAGCTTAGCTGAGGCTACCCACCTGGAGCTCCATCTGCCCTAATTTGAAGGTCTATCTCAAAGTCAATCAATCATGCAATTCTTATAAGTCCAACAATCTAATAAAGGCCCATATTTCCATCTTTTCTCTTTTAAATTTTAATTTATATTTTGTAATGTCCAAAATAACTTATTTTTATTTCAAATATCACGTTTCGACCTCGCTGCATGATATTTTAAGGACTTATTTATTTCGAGTAATGTAATTAGATTGACATAAATTAATGATAAATTAAATATGAGATAAAATATAATTATTATATTAGATATTTTGTGTACATATCGATAAAATTTAGAATTAAACTAATTTTATACGTGTAGTATTTATTTGGAACAAAATTGATGATAATTTATCAACTTTCAATATTACTCCCACTAGGATGAAAATTGCATAAAAATTAATGTAGAATTAAACTAATTAATGTATTTGAATAAAAAATGAAGTCAAATTAATTGATACGAGGGTATAAATTAAATAAAAATTATTTTGTACTTTGTAATTTAGTCAAGGTATTTTTGTTTATTTTTATTTAACTTGAAAGATTATCTCAAAATTCTTTTGTCTTTTTCTTTTTTTTTCTTGGGGGGGGGGGGGGGGCGCTCAAGTGAAGGTTTTTTTTAATTAAAGGGGTAGTTGATGAAGATGGGATATTTTTGGGGCGTAAAACGTATTTAACCATACTTCTACGAATAGAAAAGCCCTAACCCTAAAACCCTGAAATTCATTGTTCGGATATGAATTGAAGCCGAAGGCGTAGGCTTTTACCAATTTCAGAATGAGTATGTCTGACAGAGAAGTGGATAGTGAGTCCGATGCTCCCGAGGAGGTCACTTTCCAAGAGGTTTGCTCAATTCTCAGCTGCGAAACAATTTTTTTATATACATAATATATTTGTAAAAATTGGATTGCGGTTCTAAAATTTCAGGTATGCAACAAGATGAAAGAGATAGGAAAAGTCCAAAGAGAAAATAAGGCCAGGTGTGGATTTTTATTTTTATGGTTTGTTTGATCAAAATGGGGAGTTACTGCTTTTGATAGTTGGTTTATGATGTGTTACATCGTCAACTCTGTTCGTTGTACATTGAGCTTGAATTTTTTCATTTTACCCCAGTAAGTATGGGATATATGTAGTTTTATTGCTGGTGGGAAGTTTCTAGGATTATTAATTTAGACTGGAGAATGATTGTTGTTTGTGATTGATTCTTGGTGGTTGTCATTATATGTAGTTTAAACTGTTTGAAGCCTGTTGATGTTTAAAAACTTTGGAGTTTTCGATTTGGGAATTTGGCATCTATTTCAGATACAATGTGTCTGCTGTCCCAATAAGAACCAATGCCTGTTTTTCCATAAAATGTTGCCTGCTACTTTTGTTTGCTAACTACTCTTTATGTCGGATATTGTTGAGATCCCATATAGTGTGTAACAAAGAATAAACACCTTTTTAGGGTAGTTCGTGAGGGGAAAGAACGTCGGAGGAAGTGGGCAGAAAAGTTGACGGCAAGGTCTTTGCCGAAAGAAGAAAGCAGAAGAGATGAAGAAGAAACTGAAACACATGAAGAGTCTCAGCTAACAAAGGAATGCTACCAGATGAAATTGTCAAAATTCTTGCAGAACGTGAGAAGTATGGTTAATTACTTTGTATGCCATCCTTTTCTTGCATTGTGCATGTTTGTATGCACCAGCATCATGTTGTTACAATGGAGGGAGCTTTTAACATAGAGGCGCTTCATCTGCAGAAAAGTTTTCACATCGGACTCCGAGGACGAGAAAGTTGAGAAGAAGCCTGCTACAAAAAAGAGAAAGTCAAAAAAATCTGGGTGAATTCATCTCTCTCTCTCTCTCTCTCATGCACACAAGACTCATAGATGTCTGTAGCGGTTTTGAAGTTAGACCTGTCTTATAAAATAAACCTCAACATGTTTGTGTTTTATTGACAGGTTAGAACCTGTTATCTTGAAGGACATACCACCTCCTCAGTGTGTGCAAAATTCACTGGAATTTCTGAAGAAAAGAAAAATGCAGGTTCCGAGATCTTCTGCAGTTTTGAACAATTCAAACCAAGCACTCCGCCTCTTGTCAACATCTGGCTTGTTAAAGTAAGAGATGGAGGGAAATTGCAATGGACTACTTGAAATACTCACAATCTCATTTTGATACGACTAGTTGCATTTGTTGGCTCTTAAATCTTTACCTTGGTCGAAAGTTTTAGAAATTCAGTGGCATTTGAATGAGATATAAACCATTATATAGGTCTTGTATGTTATACCATAAGCGTATATGAGGATGCCTTCTCTGAAATTTCTGCCTTGTTCTTAATCTAACTTTGCATTGATACGATCCTTTTGGATGACTTTGCTTCTGACTGATGATATAGTCTGGGATAAAGGTAGCATGTCCCGTGATGATTTTCTTGTCTGCTTTCGCATGCTGTTGTATATTTTCTCATAGTTCATCTGAAAAATTCATATGATGTTCTTGGACTACCATTGTTCTGTTGCCCTTCATCATCCAGAGAGGAGAGACACCGCAAACATGCTTTATGTCATCATTCTTGATGACATGTTATACATAGAAGTCTAATATGACTCTACTTGCCTCTGTTCCTGATGGAACTTTTTCTGTAATGAAATGATTGACAGAATCGCTCCAAGAATATGGTGGATTCATGTGAATTAAGGGCTGAAATTATGACACGCAGTGGATCTAGAAACCAATTAGGAAGTTTTCAAATTTAAACTTTGCAGAGAGAGAAAAGTGTATGAAAACAAGGGGGGATTTGCAGAAACCATTGGCCGTCGGGAGATTTTCTCTCCGCACAGATTCAGTCTCACAATTTATGATCGATCAGGTTGAAAAGTTCAACATCTTCGTTCAGCTCAGGTCTAAAAGTGTTATCTTGTAGACCGCAGTGACTTTTAATTTCTTTTAATTAAGGCTTAACGTGTTACGCTGTTTTTTTAGACAATTTGTGACTTTTTCTCATTCAAACTGATTTCCACCCATTTTATCGAATATTCAATAAGTTTAACAAGTACTGAATTATTATTCCATACAACATTACACACTTTCTCTTGTTTCATATTTATTGCTTTTGTTTCCTTTTGAATTAGGATATTATATATTTATATAATATATTGATTAAGAATATCATGATAAGAAAAGTGTAGTAGTCATAATATCATTGGATTTTCAATAGAACCGTAGTAAACAACAAAGTCAAGTTGATAAAATATGATGAAAAAGGATTTGTACCACAAAATAAAAAATTTTTTCCCACAAAATGTTAGTTTTTGTATATTCCGTAATTGCAAAAAATACAAAAGTCATATGTATAAATAATTGCATGAATATTGATTATTTTCCAAATGATAAAAAAATATGATGAAATTGAATAAACTTCCTCTCTGCAACAATTCTTTAAAATATGCTCCATATAATAACTTCGCAAATGAAAAATAATCTATTATCGCCATCTTTCATCGGCTTCAGTCTCTCTTCTCTCGCTCTCTCCAAGCTTCTCTCTTCATTCCCTTTCCTTGTTAGGAAATATCAAGCCTCTCTCATCTTCATCATCGCTATTCGCTTTCTCATTATCTCATTCAGCATAGAAAACCAGATTCGACATCATCCAACTGATGAAGAATTCAGGCACCGGTATCTATACAACATGATGGTGGCAGATTCCGACGCCCTGAGGAGACAAACATTTGGCAACCTGAGGATCCATGACTATGTATGCCAGCGCGATCGAGTCCCTTGATCCCCAGACCGATCGCGTGCATCGATTACGTCCTCACCGTTGGACCAATCGCCTTAGGTCTTTCGATCCATCGGCGGACACCCCGTGGTAATTGCCGGAATCCTATGCTTACACGGGCAATCCCTTTGCGTGAAAGAAGGCCACATTTATTCGTTGGCAGCTTCCGGGGATTTGCTGTACACGGGATCAGAGAGCAAGAACATCAGGGTGTGGAAGAACCAGAAAGAATTCTCCAGCTTCAAATCTAATTCCGGGTTGGTTAAGGCCATTGTAATCGCCGATGAGTTGATTTTCTCCGGACATCAGGATGGAAAAATTCGGATCTGGAAAGTGTCACGGAAAGACCCAAGCCTTCACAAGCGCATAGGCGCATTGCCAACTTTCAAAGCTAAGGTAAAAAGCTCGTTGAATCCCAGCAACTATGTTGAGGTGAAGAAGCATCGCAATGCGATTTGGATCAAACACACGGATGCAATTTCGTGTCTCAGCTTGAGCGAGGACAAATCCCTGTTATACTCAGCTTCTTGGGATAGGACGTTTAAAGTGTGGAGAATCTCCGATTCCAAGTGCCTGGAATCTATCAACTCACACGATGATGCCGTAAATTCGATCGTTGCTGGCTTTGACGGACTGGTGTTCACCGGCTCGGCCGACGGAAGTGTCAAAGTGTGGCGAAGACAAACAGAAGAAAAGGGCACAAAGCATATCCTTTCACAAACGTTGTTAAAGCAAGAATGTGCTGTAACAGCTCTGGCCATCAACCCTTCTGCTACAGTTTTGTATTGTGGGTCGTCAGACGGGCAAGTTAACTTCTGGGAACGCGACAAGTTTCTGTCTCACGGTGGAGTTTTAAGGGGACACAAGCTTGCAGTTTTGTGCTTAGCCACGGTGGGGAATTTAGTGTTAAGTGGATCTGCTGATAATAATATCTGTGTCTGGAGAAAGGAAGGAGGAGGACATGTCAGTTTGTCCGTCCTGATTGGCCACCGTGGGCCGGTGAAATGCTTGGCCATCGAAGAGAAGGAAACCCATTGGCAAGGAGATGATACGCAATATATTGTCTATAGCGGCAGCACCGACAAGTCGGTGAAGATATGGAGGGTGGCGGCACAGGCGCCGCCAACAAAACCACCACCAGCGCAGCAACATCAGCATCAGCAGGTGGATACAACGCATGGGCGGGTTTCTCTTTGGTCCAGAGCTTCCCCGCTCAAGATAGTAATAGGATGAGGCCCGAAGGAGCAAGTAGTAAAGAGTAATTGTGCATGGGAATTGGCAAGAAATCAGTTTGCCAGTCCATTGTCATATACTAATTCATATATGATTAACTTAATAGGTATGTGATATGCTGGAACTTGGTTAATAGGCAAGGAAGATTTGGATTTGCAGTACTTAAATATTCTTTGGATTCCTGCTTCTTGAAACTCTATACTGATATTAGATAAATTTTTGTACCATTCACCATTTTGGTACTATTCCAAGTGGATTATAAAGTGAAATGCTGATATCAACGTATATAATATGAACATGTTGGGTAGTACCTGAGTAGGTGGTAATGGTATCTATTAGTGTCTAAAATTATCATAACAGATACTACGAAGATTTGGTTTGAAATATAAAATCTCCATTCATTCAACCTATCATTTTGCAGTAGGTGAGGTCAGTTGAACACGCAGTTAGCAAGATTTCTGAACACTTCTTGTCCTGAGGCCTAAGAAATAAATTACAAGAATGAGTCTCTTCATGAAACAGCGGATCAAGAACACAATCGTCCTTCTTTGGGAGAAAACTTTATTTCTTTTCAATCAAAGAAGATTTTTTAACAGCTGAAAATTTTTCTTATCTACACTGCCTTCGCTTTGCCTGTGTAAGAAAACTATGATAGGGAAACACTAGAAAACATACTGATCTCAGTCAGCCACAAAACTATATCGTGCTTGCTCTTGTGAGCTCAAAAGAATGTGTCTGCACACCCACCCCAATCCCGACATCTTGTCAATAAACAGACCAAGATCGATTGTTGCAGATTTCTTGCTTTCTTCCATTAATGTAAACCATTCCCTTAGAAGAGAATCTGAGGAGTCGCAAGGTTCTAAAGCGTTATCCCAACTGCTCTTATCAAGTAGGAGGCCGTTGCGAATGTAGCATGCCTAGGAGTTTCACAATATGTTAGATATAAGCCAAGAAAGCACAAGAGTCTTGAACTTTCAACAGTTGTGTGTTTTATTAGGATAAGTTTTACGGGTATGACACTGACAGCTCTTGATGTTTAGGTATATTAAAAAAAAGACTTTAGTTTTGAAAAATTATCTTGCGCCCTTTTGCTAACATGTTTTTACTTTGAATATTATGGGCAGAAAGGAATCTGTAATCAAAATATAACTGCAGGGGTCATCAGCGAAATCTTAAAAAATGACGGAAACTTTTTTGTAATATTCCTAAGTTTCAAGGAGATCTATGTAATTATTATCTCTAAATTTCATTTAGTGGAAAATTTCTTATTTCACTGTCCAAGCATGACACTAAATAACTTTCTCGCTTTCAAGAGAACAAGATTAATAGATAGTAGAAAGACTATTCACCTGCAATAAACCCATGATAACATCTGAAGTTCCGGCTCCTTCCCGAAGACAGAGAAGGATTCCATGCTGCAATTGGGCCAAAAATGTAGCATGAGAAGAGGTGAACTATAGAAAACTGATGGCAGAATGACAAGAAATTCAATTACAATGAAACATGACAGCATAAAAGCATTATTGAAACACGTACATCCCTTATTCCGGATCCATTATTGGAGCTCTCCATGCAAATGAAGTAGAAATCATCATCTTTTAAAGATTTCAACGTCATCAAAGATAGCTTTGGAATTTTTCTCTTGGGAATCAAGCAACCAATTCTAATGGGCAGCAGCTCCCTGCCTAATCCAAAACTCACTTAGGGGTTGTATCTGATGCTAAGGCAGTTCAAAGGGAAAACTCATTCATTGTGGATCAAAAGCAGGACGAAAGCCTTACCTTTGCTCCATAAAAAATTAATATCTTCCATTTTACTCACTTCAGCTGGTGACGGGATGTATCCTTGCTGAATCCAGATGTTTATTATTGACTCAAGTCTATCCTGGACGAAAAGTGGAAGAAAGAGGTCGTTGATTGGTACTTAATTGCAAACCATATCACAGGCGAGGTTAAGACACTCCTTTTCCACTTCGGAAATAAAGATGTAAAGTGACGAGTTTGTTATTGCTATTATCATGCTAGAATGATGTGGCATAGATTGTAATCTCATGTCCTAGAGGATCCCTGCAGAGGTTGAAAGTTGAAAAGGTAATATAATTAAGGTAGTGAACTGAAAGCCACCAAGTAATAACCGCAAACCAAACTGCTGTGCTAATAAACAGATTAGGATATTACAGCAAGCAGCCAGTCATATATAAATCAGCATACCCTTTCGTAGATGCCTGTCTAAAATTAATATATGCATTACACAAAATGTAGAAATATTAATCAAACTATGAGAACTGAGAAGACTTCGAGTTTTAAACAAAATTGGGGATGGAACTTCCTGCAATATAAAGGACTAACCTTAGTTAATGTTTGCAGATGAACATGTTTTAGCCCTTGATAAATCCCAAAAATGTCAATAGCAGAGAAGATTGGGTACACAACAAATGGTAGAGCTGCCAATAACCTTTCACACCACAGACAAGTTAGAAATCATAAAGCAAGCTTAATAATCAATAAGCCTATTTTACCAGAAAATAAAATCCTAACTTGAATCATTTTATGCTCCAACTAATCATAACAGTTTATATAATCCACTACAGCAAAATGATTGCAGAATCAACATTTACTACAATAATTGCATGTTTATGTACAAGGATATGCAGTAAGCACTCATTTTCAGAGAGAAGCTGCATATGTATTTACTATAATAGAAAGTCATGGAGAATGCAAGGACAGTGGCAATAATTGTGAATATCGGGA
The DNA here is from genome assembly GCA_034509725.1 of Sesamum angolense. Lineage (NCBI taxonomy): Eukaryota > Viridiplantae > Streptophyta > Magnoliopsida > Lamiales > Pedaliaceae > Sesamum > Sesamum angolense. The sequence goes on along the minus strand of JACGWL010000001.1, from coordinate 5,478,578 downwards.
CAGGAGCAGAAACCTTTGATTGTTTCTAAACAAAATGTTGAAGGTAGCAGCAAGCAGAAGACCGACATTGTCAGAGCACACTGTTTGTATCTGAAACCCAAACCAAGAATTAGATCTTCAAGATATTTGTTACAATACTGGAATATTTCACATAATCTCACACCTGGGCCTTTGCAGACACCTCACCAACATTATCCGCAATGGCAAAGCTTCTGTGAACAGCAGACTGCCAACATGATAAATTGAATTTTCCATCACCATCTACTGAACTGGTTGTCACAAATTTTGCAAGAAAGAAAATGGTTGGCATACTCAAGTTCCACAAAATTTCAGTAACTGAAGCAACTAAATCATGTACTAGTTTTGATTAGGTACATGCCATGATAGTTTCAAAGTAGAGTAGGGGTCTAAATATCAAATGTTCACCCATTTGATTTCCCACATAGTTCGAACTAATGAAGTTTCACAGGAAACTAGTCTCTACAACATAGAATGCACATATGCTGAAACTTACACTAGTTGCTAAGTAGCAAGCAAGGCTTATTTGCTTGGCAATGTTGGCTATTGTGGCAAGAAGCAGAAAGTATTTGGGAAAGACAGGAGTCAACAACTCAACTCCGATGCTCAAACTGAACAGAACAGATGTCGCAAACCTAACTCTCTTCAATCAACAACAAAATTGTCAGCAATTCCCCATACGAAACTAGAAATATTCAAGTGAAAGAAAGAAATTCTTTAAGAATTTATGTCGAAGGAAGCAGGAATTTTGTACCAGTTCCAGTTGAGTAAATTCATTATTCACCAGTACTTGGTGATTGAGAAAGTAAACAAGTAGGACTATATAATTGTTTACCAATCAATTTCAACCAGATAGGTGTTCCCACCTCTTGTGGAGGGCCAGAAGCAGTACCTTGAGATTGGTATCAAAAGCTGAAGCAAGCCTAGCAGTGTAGATGCACCTGCTCAGCCGCCCAAGCCCATCCTTCAAAATCCAATTCAGGGCAGCAGCTGATGGGAGTGAACGAGAATAGCCAATTCCTATTGCCCGAAACATTGCCTAATATGACAATTCAAACATCAGAGCTCATGCTTAGTTTACTGAGAAAAATTTTAAAACATAAAGAGGCTAGAAGAATGAGTTAGTAATGCTAACCTCAACAGTGCCAACATGAAAACACATGCAGAAATCTTATGTATATAATTCACTAGTCTCAAAATAATTCCAGCAAACAACAAGGAAGCGTGATGCGTTTAAGTTGAAAACAGGATTCTTATTTAATCCAAGGATAACAAGTTAACCATCAATTACTAATAGAAGCCAAATTATAAAGCAGCAATAATCACCAAACAGTTGATACAATTATTGTGAGAAAATCATCAATTGAATTTGAAGATTTGAAAATCTAGAAGCTTTACTGCAGAAGTATACAAAGTATGAACTGGCGTTGCGAGAACATGAAGAGCAGGATTAGGTCTCAATCCAGATATCCTAATTGAATAAACTCTAGCACATTCAGTTGCACCATTTTTATACTAAATTTGGCTGAACCTGAAAGTCCCCCATGGCGGAGTTCAATGTTCTTGTAAATTTACCCAAACTTCATCCAAAAACTTGAACTTTGCCACCGAGGGTACCAGAAGTTTTAACCCCAAACCGAGCGAAGAAGACATATAAAAGTCGGTACCTGAGTAGCAAGAACCTGAAGAGCAGAGCTGAAAACTCTATGCAAGAACTTCCATTTCACATACTCCAAATAATTTTCGCCCACTTCCCTTGGTAGAAAAAAATTCCTTACAGCAGCCCCACACACCCTACCCAATTTCCTCATCGCATCTTCATAATCAAGAGAAAAATCCCACAAAGAAAATGCATTACTACCATCAACAGAGACCAATTTCAACTCCTTCCCATCCCAAAAGCACCTTGAAACCGTGCCCGAGTGGCGTATCACAACAGGGAGGTTGAAATTTTTTGGGTTTTTGTCGTCGAGGTTTGTGGCTTTTAACTTTTCTTCCTCTTGATATTCATGGTTGCAGTTGAAGGAGGTATTTAAGGACCTTGATAGAGCTAAGGGTTTAAGAGAGGTTTTGGGTTTGATGTGTTTGGTGATTTCGACGGGGTCGTATCTTAGAGCCCATGTGGAATACAATTGTGAATGTGAAGGTGTTTGTATTGTTAATTTCATCACTAGTACTGACAATGGTATGAAATCTGAACTGTGTGTATGTGTGTGTGTTTGTGGTGTTATTTTTATGGAAAGTGTGCAGGTGTATGCCCTAGTAAGATGAAGACAATGGTATGAACAAGGGTTGTAATAGTCATTTTCTCAATCTCTTGGCATAAAATAAGAGAGAATGGTGACTGAATGGATTACAACTTCTTTGTTCTTTTCTTGGTCTACTCTTACGCGTCATTCGTCAACTGTCCTAATCCTAAAATTGCTTGCAAAATTGTGGATCTTACGCAGACGGGTCTACATGGTTCTGTCATTCCAGGATTCGTAAGATCTTATAAGACTTTGGGAAGTTACAGCGGGCAAGAGATATCATCAATATCATGTCGAGGATCGTCTACGACAACTGGGAGAGGCTTGTTGTAGCCACGCTGCGAAGAGAGCAGCTTTGGGAACTTTCTCATGCCCACTCCAGGACTCCCAGCGTCAGCTCCAGCGGATCGGGTTTCAGCTTCTCTTCGCCATTTCTTGAATTGCCGTTCGACTTTTCAAGTTCTTGGTATCAACAGAATTCAGTTCGTGAAACACATATCCGGGGCTATAAGGCTAATGATTTGGAAGTTGCGGCCCTTGCGGGTATTATCAAGGCTGAAAAATCACCTGAAGTCAGAAAATTGGCGCCTGAAGACATTTTTGTTAATGGTAAGGCTCTTACTAGCAGAGAGCTAGCGCTGTTGCAGAGCTGCCGATATCCGCCAAAAAAGTTGACTCCAGGAAACTATTGGTATGACAGATTCTCAGGTTTCTGGGGGAAGGTAATATGCATTGCTTTTTACGAGTTATGTTGTTAGATTTCGATGTCAATTCTCTAACTTGATACTTGACGGAATCTGCTGGCACGGACTTTAACAGCAAGGACGCAAGCCTTCACAGATGATCAGCGCCCAGTTGGATATAGGGGGCCGCCTTGAACAGCATGCTAGTAATGGGAACACGCTAGTTTTTGTAAATGGTCGGGAGATCACCAGAGTGGAGCTGCGTATGTTACAGGTGGACTTTTAGAAAGCTATCATCAAGCTGAGATTGTTTTCTCATTCCTTGTTAATTTTATTGTCTTTGCTTAGCAGTTCGCTGGTGTCAAATGTTACCGAGATACACGTTGGTGGATGTATGAAGATGGTGCATACGAAGAAGAGGGGACGAATAATACAAGAGGGAGCATCTGGGGGAAGGTGGGGTTCTTGTTAAAACTATGAGCCTTTCACTCTGCCATCCCCACTATTTATTCAGTGATTTTATGTTCAGGTGGGAATGAAGCTACTGTGTTCGATGCTCTCTCTGCCATCCCCTTCCAAATCCTCCTATACTCCTGGAGAGCTGTCAGTGCCTGATCACTTTGAGCAGAGGGCTATTCAGAAGATTCTTTTGATTGGATGCAGAGGATCTGGAACAAGCACCATTTTTAAGCAGGTTTGTTGGCAAAATTTTGGTCTCTGCGGTAGACATCCTTGTTTGTTAAAGATTATGTTTTGGTTATTTGATGGAAGAGGAAGGTCACTTTTTCTGCATCCACCTTAAGATACTCTTATGCTTTCAGAGTTGCCATGTTGGTGCAGGTGTTTTTGTTGCACTTAGAGCCATTTTGATGGTTGAATCATGTCCTCCTTTATCCCACTAAATTTTTGTGCCCCTAAGAGATCATGTTTTTTCTATTTGGCATTCATCAGGGTCTCATCCTTGATTTGGTTCTGCATTATTAGATCAAGAATCTGATTCACAAAATGTAGAACTTTCATCTAAACTGGATTCAATTTTTACCTAAGATAAATGCTGTGTAAAAAGAGAGATATGGAGGCATTTTACGTGTCCATCTCCTGCTTTTGATTAATTCTAAATCGTGGGTCTTGTGGAATCCCTGTTTAATATGTCTAGTGAAAACACATTCTCCTAAGCATGGACAAAGATGTGGATTGATTCGGGATTACCTCAAATGGAGTTATATGCTTACTGGCTAGACTATCGTAAATTTTCAGCTGGAAAACATGACAGTGAGAGATGAAAAGGATTACACTAGACTCCTGAAGTCGACAGCCGTGCATACGGATCATCAGGCCTCTCACATTGTTATTTACACTATTGCAAGTTCCTGCTAGTTACATACCAGCTACATGCTTGTTTACTTGTGTTCTAATAGTTAGTTTTGGATTTTTAGTGCGATTATCTGGTTCAAGAAAACATAACCTTCTTACATGCTGACAGCCGCCCCAAGATTCTAGTATTCATGTAATATTTTGTCTTGGTGCGGCACACTCATACTTGTTGTTGGACAAGTTGATGGTCATTGCAGTACTTGTAATCTTTATGACATGCCCATATCCCACTTCCTTTTGTCTAGTTATCGTCTATACAGCAAATATGTGGCTCACTCTGGTGGTGTTTCTGCCTTTTCATTATCTTGTCCTGGTGATGCTTGATCGGTTGTCCCATTAATCAAAATGAATATGTTTTTGCAGGCCATATTTCTTTACACAGATCAAACTTCTTTGCTTGATGAGTTTGAACACATCAAACTGTTAATACAGAGCAACTTATACCACTACATGAGTATACTTCTTGAGGGCCGTGAACATTTTGAAGAAGAAAATTTGAATGAATCAAGAAGAAAAAGATCTGCTGATAAACAGGGCTTTGCTGGTACAAGTAAATGTTATATATTCTTTTTCTGAATAATCGAGCATATGATGGCAAGGAGATGATTGACAGAAACTGTTCCTCTGGATGATTACAAAAACTAAGGAGTTGCGTAATCTTGAGAACCAGTTGATTTTTCCTGATAATGAAATGCAGCCTCCTCAAGTACAACTTTTTTTCTGCATGATTGTAAACTTTATAAGCTCCACATATATGTTGATAAAGCAACCTTTTAACTTGAATGAAGTTCTGTCCACTTTCATTATGCAGTTCACAGAACGTCTCCAGTTAAGATGCACCAAATCTTTACAATGTACCTGAAATAGAATAAGGAACGTGTCTAAGAAACAAAATTATGACCTAATATATTCGTCCACATAAGTTAATAACTTATGTTTCTTTTTGCTGATAAATAGTTGTTGTTTCTAAGTACGCCTGTGTTGGAGGTTAATGTTTAGAGTCTAAGAGTGCTGAACTTGTATCTTCTGGTCAATAAACAGGAGATGCAGATGCCAGTGATGAAAAATGTATATATTCCTTTAGTCCAAGAATGAAAGCATTATCTGATTGGCTTCTCTATATCAAGGCATCAAGCAGTTCGGATGTCTTTCCATCTGCTTTTATCAAGTCGTCTGCACCACTGCTTAAGGAGTTGTGGAGTGATCCAGCGACTCAGCAAACCTTCAATCGGAGAAGTGAACTAAAGGAGCTGTCTAGTGCCGCCAATTATTTCCTAAACCGCGTAAGAAGCTAATTCATCTGACATGGGATTTGCTGCTTTAACATGAAACAGAAAATGATTTGTCAGTGCTCAATGTAAAATTTCTGTTACCATCATGGTTAAGAGTCAATACAGATGATAATATCTTTAATTTTTATTCCCCACTGGTCTCTATGCATCATAACTTAAGCAAGCCATCAGTGAAATTATAGATAAATATGAATAAGACAAAGTATAACTCATCTGTACCTAGTAAATGTTACATGATAATTTTCATATACCGGATGATACTTCGAATCGTAGTTGGTATTTATCCTTAGATTGTTTGTACTTTTTCTTTCTTCAGGCTGTTGATATACTCAAACCAGATTATGACCCTTCCAAGGACATCCTGTATGCTGAAGGATTTCCTTCATCACCTTCTTACTTGGACTTCTCATTCGCACCACCACACAATAACGAGTATTATAATGGGGATCAGCTAGATTTACGAAAGGTGAGTCTACTAATTACTCTGTTTTCTATTGCAATTTGTTTTTTCCGGTCGCCCTAATTCCAAAGTTAGTCAAAATTATTGTTCCAAACTAAAAACTCTGCTCGATTCTCACACTCTATGCCTTTTGCAGGAACTTGAACTGTAGGAGCTTTTATTCAAGAAGCTATATGATCTTGGCCATAATTCATTTCCTCTTCACTCTTGTACTGTTATTGTTTCTAGCATATATAACTTGCAATTCTATTACATCTTGTAATTCCTCCTTATGACATAGGAGAATAGGCCATGTTAATTGAATATAATAAAACATAGTCCCATGCCTACTCCTATAGATGATTCAAATCACTTGTAGCGCACAACTTTCCTATAATGAATCAAATCACTCCTATAATTGTATATGTTGTTAATGCACATCCAGTTACAAGGGCAGAAAGTCATTCTTATATATATATATATTATATATATATAAATGATTTTTTTGCCCTTGTAACTATATGTGTATTAACAATAAATACATAAGATACTTATCCAATTCTAATTTTTGCTTACCTCCAATCTCAATTACCATTTTTTTTTTTTTTTTGTCTCTAACATTCCATCATTCACTATCATTATCTTGATCCTGACCCAATTCACCAAATGAAGTGGTAGAATGATGTGATGTTGTAGAAGAGTATACTTTTTTGTATTATTCAAATACATCATATAGAGCACCTGTGCCCAAATTTTCCATTTTCTCTCATACTTCTGGCCCATACATATTTTTGAAAACATATTAGAGATAGGAGAACTTATGACGAGGATCAAAAATAATAACAACATATAACATCATGTTCATCTTCTCAACATTTTTGCAATACTTATCAAATTTTTGCTTCATTTTCCGTGCCATTTCTACCAAATGATCATCATCACTCCTAAGTCACTCGTTCAATAAGTCATCAACATCACTTATTTCATCCAAAAAAGTGTTAGATGTCACATATAAGGACCAAAAAGCTATTGGTTTACTCATAAAAGTATCACAACACACTCATAAGTTTTTCTACCATAACTCAATTATATTTCATAGGCAACCCAATTTTACCATAATGTCCATCAGATAGGAAATCCAAATTTTCCAGACGTGTTTATCCTTGTATCATGCTAGGCTACGCAATTCACAAGAAGACCTACAAGCTAAACAATCTAGACACATAAAATCTTTATTTTCAGGTGATGTAGTGTTCAATGAGGAGCATTTTCTTTTGCCAAGGATAATTCTTACACTGATACTATGGCTACCTATGTACTTGTCTTCCTATCATCACTTGTGACGACTCTCTGTCCCATGCATTCCATGCACGGGCGTTCCTTGCTATTCTTCCTCACCTCCCAGCCTTGCTGTGAGTACTCCACCTTGTCCCCACATCTACCATCCCACCTTCTATTCTTAGCCTTCTATCTTTTCCTCAAGTGTCAACTAATACAACACCTGCTCTACTTCTACCCGTGCGTAGATTAGGAAGAATTCCCCATCAGCCGTCTTGGCTCTAGATTTCATTTCTCATCTTACTACTATAATTCATTCTCTTTGTGATTATTCATATTTGTCCTTTGTAGGTTCAACATGCTGAATGAAAGAATACTATAACAGAGGAGCTTAATGCCCTTCAAGGGAATAACACATGGACCTTTGTGCCTCTACCATTTGGGAAGAAATCGATTGGCTCCAAGTGGGTGCATAAACTTAAATTGAAGGTGGATGGTAGTATTGATCGATATAAGGCACGTTTGATGGCCAAGGGGTATCATCAGGTGGGGGGTGGATTATAACGATAGTTTCTTACCGATTGTGAAAGCTGCCAATGTTAAGTTGTCCCTTGCTATCTTGCTATTGGGGTGGGCTTCTCCAGCAACTAGATATTAATAATGCATCCCTACATGGCTATTTGGAGGATGAAATCTATATGATACCTCCGGACGACTATGATGCACCTTCAGACATGTTTTGCAAGCTTGAACGCTCTCTTTACATGCTCAAACATGCGTCACAGAAGTGGAATTTGGAGTTACTATAGGTTGGAGAGTTTTGGGTTTATTTAATCCAAGATATTGCTTGTCCATCAAGGACACTTTGCAGGGCTCTATTCTCTTGCACATCTATGTTGATAATATTTTCATCATTGGACCTTCGTTGGAGTCGATCAGGGCTTACTTACATTGACCTCATTTGAATCTATTTTGATTTCATGCTCATTGGAGAGTGTAGATTTCTATAATGTTTTCTCCTCTATCAAATGCATACAGTTTTTGAAGGATGTCCTTATCCTTTTGCTTATTGATTAGTCTAAAATAATGCAAAGTAATGGTCGTGAACTATTGCTAGTGAAATTGGAGTGTGAAACACATATTCTCAAATAGTATAGACCAATGGTCATAATATATATTATTGCACGGATTTTCACTTTTAGTAATTCTAGTATTGTTGATAATTATATATTTATTGGGCTCCTATTCCCGACAAATATCTCGCACTAAATTTTAATGTTGAAATAACTCTGGGTTCATACACATTTTAGAGTGTGTGTTTTTACACAGTCCTGTAAATGAATCTGCTTTTACTATCTATTTCATAAATCTGCTGTTATAACTTATTGTAGCCATTAGATGTAGATAATGTATGTGTACCCGCTGTGTGATCTTCTTACAAAAGACCACCAACTTTTGTTATTATTGCCATCGGTTTGAAGATGTCAATTATGTTTATAAACGTATTGATATTGATATAGAAGACCAAATGCCTCTATATGATGGATATTAAATCCTTAAGAGCTCTGCGTCCGAGAACCCTAATTAAAGATCATGATTAGTGTCCACTGTCTCTTGGTATCTTAGTAGTCTGAGGAATATTAATCCGGGCATGTTTTGAAGATAGTCTTCCTGACACTCTATATAGCGTTTGTGGCTAATTATTTAAAGTTCGGAAAAGAAATTTGTTTAGTTTCGTTGTTCGAGAGAGAGGTTGATAGGATGTTTATATGAGAAACTACGACTTAGAGAAGGACGCCCAAATACAATAGTTTTAGAGTTGACATCGCATACTGTAGGAAAAAACACTTTATATTATTGCATTTATATGTTTACCATCCCGGATAAATAAGTTATAATAGCAATCAGTTTTGCCTGCTGCGTGTTATGTTGATCCAAAGTGATAGTTGCTATATATAGCTCTTGTTTAATATGGTTATAATTTACTCTTGAAAACTTTATTAGTTACGCTCACAAAAGGAATGAAATTTAAATCACTGAAGTATCATCATAATGCACACCCATCAACGATCGGCAACTTTTAAAATAATTGATACAGGTGGGTATTTCACTGGTTTTCAGAGTTTTCTTAAGATATTTTTCTCTTATAAATCATCCTTTGGGCCCTCTCTCGCCTGTTTGTTCTTCAGATATCAGCTGTATTAGATCCGACATCAACAGAGTAGAACACAAACCATAAACACGCTATATGAAGTCTTGAAGAAGTTCCGGGAGAAAATGTTCAGTAAATTGGAGTCGTTCCTTTGTTAATTTCTTTTAAGTGAAATCTATAAGACTAGTTAGTTTCGTCAAGATCTCGACCCCAACCTCCCCGAACAAAATAAGGAAGTATCAAAGTCAATAAGTTTGATGAATGTCATGTATATAAGAAGACTTCTGAGAGCAAATGGTTACAAATTCCGCTCTTTTGATCAGACACCATTTCTTCTCCTACTAACAAAAATATATGACATTGTATTAGAATAGCAAAGATAGACACACCTGCGGCATCCGGCTCGGATAAATGTAATGAAATTGATTGTATTATTGATGATTTATTTCTTCTTGATAATGATTCGGAAATTAAATAATTTTAACAGATTTAAATCGCAGATTGAGTGCATCCGACGTGGACGGGTAGGAACAGTGATTTATATTAATATACTCCGTTTAAGTTCAAAAGATCATCTACATATAATCTTATACTCAGTTGGAAGGATAAAAAGTTATTTGTAAACCGTACCGAAAGGAGGCTCTTTGAGGAACAGGACCAGAGCCACAGATGCATCCACAAAGCACCTTTATAATTTTGAGTGACACAGGAGTAAAGGCCTTATTGAGACACAGCTCGGAAGATAAGCAGAACGAGCCAAAACCATAACTACGAAACGGATTACTCCCAGACGCACAGCGATCAGTTTTTACTACTCACCACCCGCGCAAGGAAGATAGCTGAGCAGAAAATTCTGAATGAATGATGAAACATAATTCCTGGAATTTCCATATCCCCAGTACAACCACACACCACTACATCAAAACAATATGATAAAACATTTATGTCAATTTAATCAATGTTTGTGTCACTTGCCGATAGAGGCAACTACTATATATTAGTCGAGCTTGAGCCTAACGACTCTGCGGCTCACTGCCATAGAGTTTTTGTTCACTAAAGCTCCTTTAGAAAAAATATAGTAAATCGAACGAGCTTTCCTCTAATTTATCTTTGACACTCTAAATATCTATGACTTGGAACAGATTCACTGTCAGAAGCCTGGAACAGATGTTTCCAGCTGAATATGATAACTTCCCTTCTCAACATTATATCGTATATGTCTGGGTGAAAAACTTGATGAAGCCAGCAAAAATTCATTCCCACAACAGCCCGGTGGAAGTTTTCTTATAATCCTTGTTTAAATGTTAGTTTTCTTTCCCTTGGTTGAATGTATAAGAATTACCTAATATACGGTCCATATTTCCTTCCCACTTGGAGTTCTCGCGCAAAAAGCGATTATCTGTGCTCCTTACCTCCCTATAAATTCGCACGTGAAAATTGTGCATCAATAAGCCACGCTATGCACTACGAACCTACAAAAACCGTCCCATACAATCTCAAGAAAGAGATGTTGAACCAAAACAAGTCAGAAAAAGTGTCGAACAAAGAGTATGAATTCTTCGTTGAACTATATCGATATTGTTAAACAAAAAGTATAAGTTAATTGAATAATAGAATTTCACCAGATGGTTATGTACTGTGTCTCCTCTAACCAACTCCGAAACAGAAACCTGCGAATTTACACTTGGTATTTGTTATCACAGCTATCTCCACTCCCACATTCCACTCTATTTTACTGGAAATTTCCCTGAAAAATTCGTCATATTCACGCTCTAAAAAAGATCGAAGTAAATACACAAATTTCCCACATGGAAGGAACATAATCATGAGGTTCCGAGATCTTATCAGCTCAATTTCCCAGGTTCTTGGATGCCAATCAACATACGGAGAAAGCGATACCCGCCCTTGATCACAGCCATCCATAGGAAAGATTGCAACATCTGAATGTCGTCTTCCGAAAAATCAAAACAAGAAAAATCAATCCTTCTTCAAGCGGCCATTACTTCCAATCAACAATTCGGGCGCAACCTCCTATGATAATCAGATGCCTTCTCAATTACACCATATGGTATCAGATCTCTACTGCTCACACCATGATTCCAATTATGACATTCAGTATTCCTATGGCGACTTTTTCACACATGGCAGCATGATCTTTGTGACTTCCTTGAGGCAAATTTCAAACTGGTATTGGACTTGTCACATATAAGCAGAAAAGTGACAATAATATATAGAAGAAAATAAATAATCTTATACACACGCAATAACAAAACATTAACCAAACGATATATATACCGGTAGAAATCAAATAAACTTGCCATTGTTCCGACTTCGAGTTGGGTCGAGAAAAGATCACCGATGATTGAATTTGGGTGTGTAAGAAATCTCGGTCCGAGGGATGCAGAAGAGAGCTATTTCATTCTCACTGTACTCTTACAATGGAAAAAACTTCAGGGTTTTTTTCTAATACATTAGTACCTAGAAAAAAACCTCTGGAAATCATAATTTTAGAAGAGAACACACACTAACTAAACATGCAAGGCTTTCCTCCTATACTGAATCCTGAACATTTCTTGAGCATTGTCTCGAATTACCGTAAGAAGGAGGAAGAATCTACTAAACCCTACTTTGTGTTTCTGACATCTTTTGCGTAATCATGAACTGCTCATCATTATCACAAATTGAATACTGACACCATCTACATATCTTCCTGTTCTGATTATTCCATTTCGTCGATTGCGGACAAATGTCAATGTCACTGTTAAGAGGTTTCCCATGTAAAAAGGTAAACCCTACAAGATATTGAATTCCAAAGAATTGCTAGAGGCAGAATGCTGACAGAGATTCAAAGACATGAGTGCTGTTTGCTTCTTGATTTTTACATATTTTAAACATCGATTGGCACAACTATATATATAATTCTCTTAGTATCAAACCGAAAACCTAATTGATGCGAGATATGTATTTCTGTAAGATACTAACTCATCTTCGACACATCCATACAAATTTTAGTATATGGAAAAATCGTGAGCACGTAATTGTTCTATAACGAGAAAAATAAATATAAAAAATTTAAAACACGCATGTAGCACTAAGCACGATTATATTTAATATATATTTTTATTATATAAATTTTAATTTCTCATAAAATTAAAAATATTAAGATAATAATGAAATAAGCATAACTTTACATTTAGATTTTTTAATCACGTGGCTGGAAAAAATATATATAATCAATTTTTTAAAAAAAAATACAATTGATTTTTTTAATTTAACATTAGTTAAATTATCGTGAACATCTCTGAAATTTTTAGTAATTTTATTTTAATACTTTTTGTTTAAAAAGAAATAAATTAATTCTTTTTATTTTTTTATTCAACCTATTCTTTTTTTAAAGACAACCCAAAAAAAATTTTAAAATTATAAAAATAAATCAAAAAGTGTTCCGGGAATGCCCTCATCTCGACCATACTCCTTCCAAAATGTGTCCGACCACAAAAAACTGAACCAACAAGCGTGTCACATTTTATCCGAATCACTACCGATTACCGTAAACGATATACTGAGTCAGTAGCACTTAATTTTTCACATTATTTATAGTGTAATTTATAAAGCTGAAAACTATATTAAAGTTGTGAGGAAACTCACTCTATCACATAATTAATAATTGGTATCTGTAATTTTATGCTATAAATGTATATATAGAGTTAAAATAAGTTGTTGTCTATAAGAAATTTCGAGAGTACATATAAAGCCCGCGCCAGATTTGTGTTATTGGGAAAAGAAATAAAAAAAATGGGGTATATATCAATGGATGTGGAAAGGCGAGGAAAGGAGGAATAGGCGATGGGAGTAGAGATATGTGTAGAGAAGTCCTGAAGTAAGTGGGTATAGGAGTACCCTGTATTGCGTTCGCACCATATGCAGACTATTTACTGATTTTTATTTTTTGTTTATATCCTTTATACACATTATCTAGTTTTGATTGTTTTCTTATTGAATTGAATAAATAATATTTTTATAATAAATATAATAAAATATAGATTGTTAATTTCTTTTAACAGAAACACAGAATTTTCTCATTTATTATCGTTCTTATAAGATTTAATTATAAGAAAATTATATGTATAATATAATTTTAAGTACTATAAAAAATTATTGTTATATTGCTACTGTTTTATAAATTTTGCGTGAGATATAGAAATTTTTCAATTTAGTGTGTTTTCTTGTTAAATTCTATCGAAAATGTTGTTTGTATGGACTAATAACTTACTGCAAAATAAATATGTACTTTCTTATTTGAATAAATTATTTTTGCTCTTCGCAGCTTTAATCTATAATTAAATATATAACTGCTCGGCTATTATTTCCAATAGTTCGCGGCTTATACTAATATATTATAAATTTAGCCAAGAAACAATTTAGAGAGTGTATTATAGACAATAAAGCACACAAACTTAAAAACATATTTTTATTTTTTTTTTTAATATTTTTAGATTTATTTAAAGAAAAAAATGATGTATTATATGCATAATTAAATATTTATTTGTAATTCAATCCAATCAATTAAGTCAATGATCTCCAATCAACGCTATTGTAAATATATTGGATTCGTTTTCCATCCGATTCTCAAAACATTGCTATAAAAGAGTGGGGCATAGTACTACTAGGTAGGGTCAAACATGAATTGCAGTTTTAGTCCTCTATATTATCCACTATAACCTTCTAACTTCATTTAGTTTTTCCCTCATTGATCTACTTAATATCAGTATTAGTTGTGTTTGCAAGTTGTTTCTGCGAGCATATAAAAAATGATAGTGTGGATGAGAGAAAAAAGATTATAAAAACAATACAAAATGTAATGAGATGATGAAAAAACAAAAGAAGTATCAGAAGAAAAAAAAAAATGTGGGATGAAGTAAGAAAAAAAGAAAATTATAATTGTAATAGGATTTTAAAAATTATGGAAGTTTTGTGAAAGGAAATCCAACCTTGTAGCTTCTGTCCTGAATATTATTAGTTTCATCTCCAGCGCGGAATGATAATGTGTTAGAAAATAGTATAATTGATGCATCCTTTGTGGGGGGTGAATTTTCTTATTGTTTGAAGCAACAGCATGTAATTTAAAGAAGAAATTGTTTCTAGATGGGTTCTTGAATTTGCTAAAGTCCAACAGGACAGAAAATTAAACAGTATTACCAACTTCTTTTTTTTATCACAAAATGGAAGTCATTCTCTTTTAATCCAAGACAAACTAATCTTGGTTTATGCATGATGTGTGAACAGGAACTTGATTAGTACAGTTACTGATAAATCATACATTCGAGGAACAAATGAAAATCTTGTGACAAGAACTTCAATTCCAAGTCCGGGGAACTCAACTGCAAATCCATTTTCATCTGAATTCAACACTACTGTTTAAGCATTTCTAGCTTCCTCATAAACCTCAGCTTGACAAATTGATCAGAGGGATTCATGTACACCAGAATGTAAGATGAAACAAGCAAAATATAATGATTTTTACACAGCAGAAACCACTTGGTCATCAACTAGTTTGGGACCGGGGAATGTAGTGCTCATTTTTTATCTTCATAACTAATATCTGAAAAGACACAGATTTCTAAGCCAAACTCTACAGGAACTGAAAGGCAAAGGATAAAACTCAAACAAACAAAAACAAGAATGAACAAATGCACCCGCGTGCAGCAAAGATGCAGGAGGGGCAAAAAGAATCCTGCCAAAACTTTTCGTTGCGTATGCGCACCTCTGTCTAATCTCCTTGTAGCAATAGGGCAACGGGACCAAAGTATTAGTGGGAAATCCCATTTCATTCTTCAACCTCCTCCGCAACAGGAGAAGGACACCCTCTTTAACAAAGTTTTTTGGGTCGAGAAATTTAGCCACGAATCCCACAACTTGTAGACATCGTCGAAGTTGGTCAAAAAGCCGAGTGAAGCTGTGACGACCTCAAACTCTGATGAATCCACTTTTACCGTCATGTCTGCCATTTTCCATTGGTTTACAGAGAGTGGTGTCATCGAGACTCAAGGATCCACGCTGCTGCTTGGGGCTAAATCTAGTATCCGTATGTGACTGAGTATCAACACCCAGCGAAATACCTATGTGTACTCGGTCCAGTTTTGAGACCAATCTGTGTCCGTGGACTGATTTTTCTAGATCCTCTCTGTAACGTCCCAATTACACGTTGAAAATTAAAAAAATGCACAACGTAAATAAAAGAGAGAAGCAAAAAAACTCTTGATCGTTTCGTATTAAAATTTTGGGGCCATAATGGTGAACCTAGTGTGTTGTGCTTGCACCGTTCGCTTCCTTGCACATTTACCCGCAAACCAGGCAGCCTTACGCCCCTCGCAGCAGAGCAAAAGGTATTGATTCTGCAAATAGAGCCAAAATTGACCCTCCAAGTACGCACCATTGGAATGGAATGAAGTTGCCACGTCAAAGTGCGACCTTTTATATTTGAGCATACACCTCAACATGAAACAATAGTATATTAATCTATGTGGATCAAGCATGTCCTGCAGATTATTTCTGGCTCACCCCTGCTTAGAGTCTATTTTATCTCTCTATAACAAACCTATTTACGATTTTTAAACTAAACTACTAACAAAAGACAGAGCGAAAATGATACATTGGTTAAGGAGGTTATGATGTTAAATAGTAGTTTTTACAATTTTGTCAGAAAAAAGAAAACAAGAAAAATTCTTATAGCCATCAAATAAGAGCCGAGGTGATGTGTTGAAGTGGCCTATAGAAAGATAAACATACCAAAAGCGGTGCAACAGAACAGTCGACTACTATGACTACTCTTTATAACAAATCAACATTACTCCCCATAATGGCGATGTCTCGAAGATAAATAACGCGATAAAGCCCTACTCAACGGTCATGTTTAATCAACGCCTTCGGGTACTATATTTTATTTATTTTGCCCCATACCAATGTAGATCAATTGGCTCGTGGAATCATCAATTGTTCTAAAACAATATATGCTTGCATATTTAGCTATCAAAAGAGCAAGGATTACATACAATTGATACCTATGTGTGCCTAACTATGTTATATATAAATAGCATCAAATAAGAATATCTCTTGTATTATTTGTTAACTAACTATGAATTTTCAGTTTTGTTGTAGTAGACCAATTATTGTGAGAATTTAGTCCAATCTTAAGAAAACATAACGTGACCAAAAAATTATTGGACATAAGGACAGAAGTGCCAGATTTGTTTATTCTTCAAAATCTTAAATTAAGTGTGACATTGTCTACACCTATTTAAATATAGCCACCAAAATATAAATAAATTAATTGTTTATCGCTTAGTAAGGTGCATGTCAGCTTGTCATATCAACGTTATAACATTACGAAAATTGTGAGGGATCCAACGGAATATTAAAACAGGCGGATCTGGCATGCAAGGACCCGTTCTTTGCACCTATGGAAGATGTTTCAACAAAACTAAGTTTGGACCGAGCAGCTGCCGACAATTGTAGAGTAAATTAAACTTCGCTGTGGTAGTTGGAATACTTACAGATTTCACATAGGATAGCTAGATATACGCCCAAGGCAGCAGCGTGATCCTTGAAGATCCTCGATGACACCGAGCTACCATACTGTAAACAATGTGAATGGCAGACATGACGGTAAAAGTGGATTCATCAGAGTTGAAGGTCGTCACAGCTTCACTCGGCTTTGACCAACTTCGACGATGTCTACAAGTTGTGGGGATTCGTGGCTAAATTTCCGACCCAAACTTTGTTAAAGAGGGTGTCCTTCCTCCTTGTTGCGGAGGAGGTTGAAGAATGAAATGGATTTCCCCACTAATACTCTTGGTCCCAGTTGCCCTATTGCTACAGGAGATTAGACAGAAGGTGCGCATGAACGCCACAAGTCGCAAATTAAAAATTAAATGCCAACAAAAAAATTAAAGATTATTGTGCAGTGTTTACCAAGGATATTTCTTATCTATTTTGTACTCCCAGGTTTTGCCGCCTTAACTGGCGCCTCCCTAAATGATGTGTAATGCATGTTTTGTCCTGCTAGTCGAATTGTACGCGAAGACAAAGGGGATTAGCATATGATTTGTGTTTACATCGCGGCTGTTTTTTGTTTTTTGGAGTTTTATCAGTTAGTGGTCTACTTTTGCCTTTGCTTGTCAATAGTTCGTTAATCCTGTAGAGTTTTGGCTTTAGGCGAAAACCTAGCTTTGTGTCTTTATTCAGAATTATTTTTTCAGCTTTTGAATATAGTTCGAAAGAATAATATAAACAGAGTGTAGGCACTATAACATTCCCCGGAATCCAACAAAAACTAAAGTTAAATGACAACAATAAGCTAGGTAAATTACTAACATGCTCGAGTTGGTATATATCATCCCATACATTATACGTTTGTATTGCTATTATGTGTGTTTACACATAAAAATTTACTTTCATCAAAATTCTTGTCATTGGATTAGTCATTTCCAACATTGGAGATCTCCGTCTCCATCGTTCGTGTACTACAATTTATATTGTCAAGCACTTGAATGGTTCCTTTATGAAAGAGAAGCTAGGTAATCACTATGCTTTAAAATCAGTATGACGTACTGTTGTAATGATTTCACGCAATCGAAATATATCGTGATTTTTCAATTAATGTACAGTAAATGCATTTCGACACCTTGTGCGGGAAGAATCTTCCGGAAAAACTTGATTTAACGGAACGTTAATTCTTTTGTCTATCAAAAAAAAGATTATTTATTCAATTTTTGTTATCCTCGTAGAAATGATATGATTATTATCATTAACTGTTAACATTTATAATATACATATATTTGTTTTGTCCTCAAACAGATTCAACACATATCTGCCAATAAACAAGATTTACCGTTTGAAATGTATCCTTCTGGGATTGCGAAAAGAGATGCTGATGAACTTCGCTCTATTTATTGATTTGAATAAAAAAAAGGATTATAAGGATTGGGGTATAATGTGGTGGGGACGTGTTTAATTTTCTGATCCTGCTTGGACTTTACGCACAAATTCTAAGAAAACCCCATCTAGAAACAATTTCTTCTTTAAATTACTGCTGTTGCTTCAAACAATAAGAAAATTTCACCCCACAAAGGATCATCAATTATACTATTTTCTAACACATTATCATTCCGCGCTGGAGATGAAACCAA